>CM035407.1:166306793-166766793 GCA_020310875.1 Ceratopteris richardii
GTGTGGGTATGTATTTACTATGTATGTGTGTGTATATGTATGTGTGTGGGTATGTATTTACTATGTATCTGTGTGTATATGTATGCATGTGTGTGTGTATATATGCATGTTTTTAAATTTAAAGTTTTTTAATATTTTGATTCTTTTTTTTTGTTTGAGATTGAAATAATAGGAGATATTGCATGGTAGAACAAAATAAGAGAAGACCTAACATACCACCTAAGATGTGGCAGTATTTTCATAGACAATTACATCTTCAAGAGTCAAAAGGTATACAAATTACTCTTTTATATTACAATGACTTATAATTCTCATATGTCTTGTATTTAATCTATGTTTTTTGTTTCATTAAATATATGCAAGCAGGTGCAAAGAAGAGAGTTGAGTCTGGTCATACATCACAGTTAGGCCAAATTGGCCATCATGGTTTTGTAGATACATTTGTAAGTATATGTATTATTGAAACTATATCTTTTATTTTAGTTAAAACACTAATCACTAATCTTTTTTATTTGTTTCAATGCAGAGAAATGATTATGGTCGATATCCTATGAAAAAGGAAATCAATTTTGCTACATATTGTGGATATCAACATCTTAGTGAGTACATAGTGAGTACATGCAAGATCATCCAAATGCTTTTGTGAGTATTAGTAAATTTCATATGATTATTTTATTTTTATTGATGTTTTATATGTTTTATACATTTGTGTTTATTATATGTAATACAGGAGTATTATGGAGAGGTAGATATGGATGAGGTGGAGAGACATACAGAGGTGGGATGATCTCGATCATCACACCTCTACCCATGATGCCACTATAGATACATCAAATCATGTGGATGATCATGATGATGAAGATGATCATGACGATGATCATGATGATAAGGACTTACAGGATGATGGGGATGAGGATGATTATGATGACCGATCTATTACATTGGATACATATTTTACATTGATATACTTACTTTTTTTATGTCTATATATTTCCTCATTTAAGTCATTTTTTGAATTGTGTCTATGGTACTACTTAATAAAAATTCTTGTTTTAATGATTTTTATTGTTTTTTATATTTAACATGTCATTTACTACTTTAATTATATAATTCATTCATATTATATGTGTGTTTGTGTGTATATATGTATGTATGTGCATGTAGTTGTGTGTGTATAAAATCTATGTATGCACATCTAGGTATATATCTATATTTATGTAAGTGTGTCTATATGCATGTATATGTGTGTATTTGTGTGTGTATATATGTGCATATAGATATGTTTTACGCATATACATATGTGTATGTGTATGTATGTATATGTGTGTGTAAGTGTATGTGTATGTATGTGTATATGTGTGTATGTGCATGTGTATGTGTATGTGTATAAGTGTACCATGTATGTATGTGTATCTGTATGTGTATGTGTAGGTATATATGCATGTGTATATGTGTATATGTATGTATGTGCATGTATATGTGCATATGTGTGTGTATGTGCATGTGTATATGTATGTGTGTGTATATGTATGTATGTGCATGTGTATGTATATGTGTAAGTGTATAAGCACAAAAAAGGAGTCATTCACATCCAAGCAAGTTTTAATAACACTATCATTACCGTTACGGATGTTCGAGGCTAAGTAATCCTTTGGTGCTCCGCGGGTGCCTGCGGATTCAAAGGAACACGCAAAAGTACACCATTCGCTGCACAAGCTGCGGCCGAAACTGCGATTAGAGCATCAATAGATCGGGGTATGAAACAGGTAGAAGTAATGATGAACGGAGCATAAGTGTGTGTATATGTATGTGTAAGTGTATGTGTGTATGTGATATGTATGTATGTGCATGTGTATGTATGTATATGTGTATGTGCAAGTGTATGTGCATGTATGTGTATGTATGTGCATGTGCATGTGTATGTGTATGTGTGTGTATGTGCATATGTATGTGTGTGTATAAGTGTGAGCGTGCATGTTCATGTATATGTGTATATGTGCATCTGAATGAGTAAGTGTGAGTATGTGTATGTGTATGTGTAGGTATATATGCATGTGTATGTGTGTGTATATGTGTGTATGTGTATGTATATGAGTGTGTATATGTATGTATGTGCATGTGCATGTGTAAGTGTATATACGTATGTTTGTGTATGTGCATGTGTATGTGTATGTGTGTGTATATGTATGTACATGTATGTGTATGTGAAAGTATGTGTATGTGTGTATGAGTATGTATGTGTGTATGTGTGTGTATATGTATGTATGTGCATATGTACGTGTAAGTGTATGTGTATGTATGTGCATGTGTATGTATGTGCATGTGTATGTGTGTGCATGTTTATGTATGTGCATGTGTATGTATATGCATGTGTATATGTATGAGCATGCATATGCATGTGCATGCATCTCCATTCGCATCCATGTGTATGTGCATGCATGTGTATAATTAGTATGTGTTAATGTGTGTATGTGTATATGCAATAATGCATGCATGTGTGTATATGTGTTTTTAGATATGTTTGTGCATATGCAAATGTGTATGTACTGTGTGTATGTGTGCTTATGTGTATGTGTATGTGTAAGTGTATGTGTGTGTATGTGGATGTGCATGTCTATGTGTATATGTGCATATGTATGTGTGTGTATAAGTGTGAGCATGCATGTTCATGTATATGTGTATATGTGCATATGAATGAGTAAGTGTGAGTATATTAATTAATGAAAATAAAATAATTTAAACGATATACAAACAATGAAAATTGTACTTACAATAATTTGCCATATTTAATGCTTGGTGAACTTCTTGAATAACTTGCAATAGAGAGAGAGAGAGAGAGAAAGAGATAGGGAGATCAAAAGAGAGAAGAAAAGATAGATAGACAGAGAGATAGAGAGAGGAGAAAGAGATGGAGAGATGAAAAAAGAGAAGAAAAGAGAGAGAGAGAGAGAGAGAGAAATTAAAAGAGAAAGAGGTTGTTGGAGTTAGATGTCTGCGGAAGCACGCGAACAACACAAGGAAGAAGAAGAAGCTTGGAGCACAACACACAATACTGAATGTATTACTAGAGAATGTACAAAATTAACTGCCTGCCAATGCTTGACTCCTGGGCAATGCATAAACCTGCTCATCTATGAGACAACAAACTGAATATCTGGCCGAGTAATGCATAAGTAAATCAAGCATCCAACAACCTGCTGATAGAGAACAACATCAAATGCATCTCTAGCATCATGAAGACTCAATCGTAAACCTATCTCCATAGGAGTGGCAATAGGCTTACAATCTTCAAGGCCAAAACGCTGCAATAATGTGTCAATATATTTCATTTGACACAAAGCCATTCCACCATCAACTTGCATAAATTGAATGCCCAAATAGTGATGCAAATGCCCCAAATCAGACATCTCAAATGAGGCATGCAACTCAGCCTTAAAAGAACAATATGCTTCTCAATAGGACCAGTGAGCAGCATGTCATCAACATAGACAACAATGATCAGAAGCACATCATTAGCACACTTAACATATAAGGTACTTTCAGTTGGACTGTTCTCAAAACCATGTGCAATCAAATAGGCATGTATCTTCTCATACAAAGCACGTGGTGCTTGTTTTAAACCATATTATCCCTTCTTTAACCTACACACCTGGTTTTCATGCCCTTTCTGCACAGAGCCATGGGGCTGAAAAACATACACTTCTTCATGCAAGTCACCATTCAGAAATGCTGATTTAATGTCCAACTAATGTACATTCCAACCATGATGGGCTACAAGTGCACAAATGCTCCGAACAGTAGTCATACGGCATGTAGGTGGAAAGGTCTCATCAAAATCAATGCCTCTTTCCTGCACATAACCCTTTGCAACAAGCCTAGCCTTATACATATCAACTGTACCATCAGGTTTATGCTTCAGCTTGTATACCCACTTAATGCCAGTGGCCCTTCTTGCCAGGAGGCAAGTCACATAAAGACCACGTACCATTCTTCATTATTGCATCATATTCAGATTGCATAGCAGCCATCCAATTTTTTGAATTTTGTGCTTCATCAAACAAAACAAACTCATTCTCATCACAAAGACTAGATGTAGCCATAGCATAGCAATCTGATGCAAAAGAGGCACTATGAGAGCCTGAACAAGTCCGATATGACAGAGGTGCATCTAATTTGCTGTCACGCAAGGTCTGCACCAACCATTTTGGCATAGTTCTTGCCTGCTCAATATCAGCTCTCTCATCAATAAGTGCATCATGTACATCTGCATCAGAAATGGAATTATCTAATTCTTCTTGCATAAGATTAGCAAGACTCCGTTTTTGGTGTAGAGGCTTCTGTAGCAACCATTCCAGCCTCTTTCTTCTTTGCCTCTTTAGCAGCCAGTTTTGGACAGTTCTTTATGATATGATCATTCCCTTTACAGTACTTACAAAAAAAATTCTGCTTTTTTGATTTTTTCTCATCTTTGTCTTGGTTCTTCGAATGTGCAGCATTTGGAGATTTCTGCTTACTAGTAGAAGAGCTCCATTTTCCTTTGCCCTTTTGACTAGCCAGGAAAGCTTGATCTGCAACACACATAATGGACTTGTTCTGCCTAGACTGATCTTCCTGCAATAGAACAAAGACTAACTCCTCAAATGACAAGGCATTTGGATTGCCTTTCATCATCAACCGAAGAGTAGAAGCAAAACCCTCATATGAATCGAGAAGACCATTCAGAACGGTCTGCACAAGTGAGCTATCTAGTATAACCTCATCAGCAGAAATCAGTTGTTCCTTCAAGTCTTTGATCTTTGTTAGGAAACTGTCCATAGAATCACCTTCATTCATGTGCTCACTCTCGAACTGTTTTCGGAGGTAAGCAACACGAGCCTTATTCCTAGCTTGGTACAATGTGGTAAGTGTATCCCAAGCATCCTTAGCTGTTCTGCAAGAGCGAATATGAGGAATAATGGCACGTTTGACAGACAAAGCTATCGATGCATGTGCCTGGGCACCTCTTCCATCCCAACGAATCTGCAGTAGGTGCAACAAAAATTGCATCACGAATAGGAATATGCAGAATATCAGCATCTTCGACACCTGCTACATCAGCTTCAGTACCTGCACTTGTAACAATTGCAGGTGTGATAAGACGTTTTTTGACACCCTGCACAATGTTCCACAATCCTTTTGCAACCAACACATGTTGCATCATATAAGCCCATAACGGGTAGTTGGTACCATCCAACTTATCCTCAACAACCAACATACGAAATACATCACTGCTTTCGGCCATGGCCGGTGACTAAAATACCTTGATGTAGAAAATTGAGTGTATCTCAAAAAGTTGAATAGAACTTCCCAGAGGAATTCCACTATACCTATAGTAGACTTCGAGACGCTTATACTAGTGAACAAAAACTGGTATATACCTTTGGCACAAAAAGACGAAATAGCTTGCACAAGCACTACAATAGTGCATTCGGAGGCCGAAACAAGCTCAGATCCTGATTTTGGCACCACATAGCGAAGCTGTTTTGATCTCTGAAACACCTTGAGTATGCTCACCAAATTTCGTGTGAATCTGAGACTACAAACGGGGGAGTGTCAACGACGCCCTAGATGAAGCGACAACTTGCTCTAATACCAATTGTTGGAGTTAGACGTTTGTGGAAGCATGCGAATAGGACAAGGAAGAATAAGAAGCTTAGAGCACAACACACAATACTGAATGTATTACTAGAGAATGTACAAAAGATAAGTAGCCCATTAGGGCAATAGGCGTATATACAAGCTGGGGAAAAAAACCTCCTAAAGAGGGAAAAAAGTGCCCCGGCAGTCCTAGAGTGTTCACACACATCACTACCCAAATATAACAACAGAGGTAGAAAGGAGAGAGAGAGAGAGAGAGAAAGAGAGACAATATGAGAGAGAGATTTAGAAAGAGATTGCAAGAGCTCATAAGCGCAGTGCAAATCTGAATGTTGGAGAACTCTTCGATCAGTTTCACGTAAAATGACTATCAAAGAGTGTTCTGATGTTTTTTTTTTTACTTTTATCAAACTTTACCATCTACATAAATGATGTAGATGCATCGTGTATGCGATTGTGCAATTGATTGAACATCGATGCCCAGTTGTGTCACATAAGCGACACAAATTGGCATCGCATATGCGATGTTGCCTTTTTAATTGCATAAGCGACACTATTGTAGTGATGCTCTCATGAATGTCACTCAAAACTGTTGGAAAACAATGTCACATCAGTCCAAAATTCATTTAGGGCAGAAACCCTAATTTTGGTACTTAGTCATTTTTTCACCCTAATTTTGGTACTTAATCATTTTTTTGGCACAAAAATGGGTGAAATTTTTATGAGCCTATCTTGTAGAGCTTGAAGAGGGCTTTCCAATGGTATATGACATGCACTCATCAGAGATCAAATTTTGAAGAAAACCCTCATCCTAATTTTTTGTTGATTTAGGGGTTTGACCTCATATGATAGCTCTCGGCATGAGGATCATAAAAATGTTGTCAGATCATTCATCAGGTAGTCAGAAGTGTGAAAAAGCAAGTCAAGAAGTTATTTTTAAAGTTAGATAAAAGCAACTTTAAAAATAAAGCAAACTCACTTAAAATAAAGCAAGAGCAATTTGAAAAGTGATGTGATTAAAATAAAGCGCTTTTTTGTGAGTTTCTTACATGGAGCTTTAAAACCTATTTAGGAGAGTCTTGGGTCACTTTGTTAGACATCCTACACCAATTGGCAACACCAGCTTTGGTCCCTCAGTAGAGGTGGTGCTCTAGCACACATGGGGCAGCCATGGTGCACTCTTGGAGCATGTTGAGGAGCAGCTATGGAGTTCTTCTTGCATAAGAGTGTTCTCACACTCTTGCTTATGGAGAGGAATTTCCCATGAGTAGCTTGGTGGTGTGGATCAGCCATCTACATGATGTGTTTGAAGATTGTCTTCTACATGAAGATTTCAATGTACTTCAAAGACATTGGATGGAGCTTAACATAAGATTTTCATCTTATGTTAAGAATCCAAGTACATATTCATTTTATGCACATAGGTACTACTTGGAGTTTATGGAGGCAGTGGCATCCATATCAGGAGGAGTCCTATTTGGCATATCTAAAGGAGAATCAGTACATGCATGCCACATGCATTCGGATGAGGTATTAGAGAAGGTGTGCTCACATGAGTATGAGGATTTCTGGTAGCAACATGTTAGCATTCTATGCTAATTCTGTAAGTATGTGATCTTTCACACACACATCTGATTTATGGTCTTCCATAGCCTAAAATCAGATTAGGGTTTGGTGAATATCAGTTCCAAACTGATCTTTCCTCTTTCTGTCACTCATATTCACTCTTGTACAACCTATCAGGTCATACATCTCATACATATTCAGATTTCTGTCCCTACATTTGAAGATTCTTGTAATTTTGTAGATACACTCATCCATCTATTTCTATTCACATAGAGTGGTTGAGAGTTTTGCTCCCACATTGTAATTTGACATTTGTATATATGATAGTGTGAGTAAGAAGTGGCTTACGTAACACTTTACACATGTTGTCTAATCTCTCTCTATCTTTGTCTCATCATTTGTATGATTAAATGTGGTATGTTCATGTTTTGTCAATATTGAAAGATTGCTGGAATCTGTGTTGTAGACCTTGGACCTATGAAACTATGGACCTGTGGTATTAATTATGGGTCTACTAAATTTCCAACATTTGGTATCAGAGCATTCAGACTCTCAGATTCTCAGGTTCCCAGACTTTGAGATTTACAACATATGACCTAAGAGCATCTTCTAACATTTGACATTTGACATACACACTTAATCTAGATGAGTAGATATTTGAGAATTAGACAATTCACTCACATGTTTATTCATCAGTGTGGAATTATGAAGTTGATGATCTGTTAGTAGCCGAATACTTCTGGAAGATTATGAAAATACTTGACAAAAGTATTGTCTGAAGACCAAGACTTGATGAAGAGAAGGCTACTTCAAATTCAAGGAAGAACAATGGTTTGGAAAAGATGAAGGAACCAAATCAACATCAAATCACATGTATTAGTTTCTACTATCAAATTGTCATATGTAGGTCATATCTTAGAAGAGCAGTTATAAAGAGATTTGAAGGATTCATGAAGTGCTTTTATACACTTTCATTCTTTGAAAGTAAAAGCATTAGCTGAAGTGATTCGTTGGCGATGCACCACCGTGCACTCTCCTTCTCGAGAGCTCCACGACAATATGCTCAAAGTAGAAAAACGAGCTCCTGACGTCGCACAAAGTACTCCGCACAGAGGCCGTAGAATACGCAGAAAACACAGTACACAGGGAGCACGAAGACAAACTTCTTAGGTCTTATAAATGCGGTTGAACTTACAGTCTATGACTGACCAGGCCACTATATGTTTTATTAAAGAACATATACAAAGAAGTGTCCGGTGGCCATTTGGCCTTTCACATGAACACTAACGGTAACAATCTCCCACTAAAGGCCAATATGGCCAGAGTAACTATGGGAGAAAAATAAAGAATGATAAAGAATACCTGAGTGGAAGTATGATGGGCATGTTACACAGTATACAAGTGACTGTGTAAGATCAAGAATCAAGTAACCCCCATCAAATGACAACAGTGTCGAAAGCTATCCTGTGGTAGAGCTTTAGTCAAAGCATCTGCAACAGTATCTCGAGTGTGAACCTTCTCAAGAATAATGCTCTCAGTGGCTAAGCAATCTCTAATGAAGTGATACCTCACCTCAATGTGCTTTGTCTTTGCATGATAGACCAGATTCTTAGCCAAAGCAATGGCACTCTGACTATCACTAAGCAAGTGAGGTACATGCTGAGGTAAACCCATATCACAAGCAAGACGAGAAAGCCACAATGCTTCCTTACATGCCTCACTTGCTGCAACATACTCTGCTTCTGTGGTGGAAACAGCTGTACATTCTTGAAGACGAGATCTCCAAGAGATAGCACCTCCAGCAAAATGAAAAATGTACCCTGATGTAGACTTACGATTGTCTACACAACTAGCATAGTCAGAATCTGTGTAACCAATAATGGATGCTTTTCCTCTACCTAAGCATAGACACTTGTCCTTAGTGCCACTCAGATATCTCAAAATCATTTTGACCGCTTCCCAATGTTTCTTGCCAGGATTAGACATATATCTGCTCACAACTCCCACTGCAAATGCAATGTCTGGTCTCGTAGCTATCATAGCATACATGAGACTACCAACAGCAGACTGATAGGGAATTTTGGTCATGAATTCCTGTTCCTCATCTGATTTGGGGCAGTCATCCTTGCTCAATTTCACATATGTGGGTAAAGGTGTACTCAATGCCTTTCCACCCTGCATATTGAATCGGTGAAGTACTTTGGATATGTACTCACTTTGAGACAAGTATATGCATCTTTTACTCCTATCACGAGTAATGCGCATGCCAAGAATGTGTTTGGCATCCCCCAAATCCTTCATATCAAATGTCTGACTCAACTTCTTTTTGAGAATTGACAAATCATAAGAGGACTTCCCAGCAATCAACATATCATCGACGTAAAGTATCAAGCATATCAAGCTGCCATCAAAACATCTCTTTGTGTAGAGACAATGATCCTCATTGCTCTGAGAATAGCCTTGGGACTTCATAAAAGCATCAAACTTTTGGTACCATTGTCTAGGAGACTGTTTAAGTCCATACAAGCTCTTCTTGAGCTTACAAACTAGACTTTCCTTGCCAGGAACTACATAACCCTCAGGTTGTTCCATATAGATCTCATCTATAAGATCTCCATGCAAGAAAGCTGTTTTCACATCCATTTGGACTAGCTCTAAGTCCTCCATTGCAACGAATCCAAGCAACATGCGCAAAGTAGTCATCTTGACCACTGGAGAGAAGATTTCTTCAAAATCAACACCATGTTGTTGCTCAAAACCCTTTGCAACAAGTCGTGCTTTATATTTTGGAGAAGCACTATCTGATGTGAATTTCAGTTTATATACCCATTTACATGGTAAAGCTTTCCTGCCCTTTGGCAAAGGTACTAAGCCCCAAGTACCATTCTTGTGAATAGAATCCAACTCACTCTTCATGGCACGCTCCCACTTGACATGATCCTCTATCTGCATAGCCTCTTTGTAGCAAGAAGGCTCACTGGCATTTGTTAGCATAACAAAATCTAAACCTGGAACATATCTATCATGTGGATATGAGACACGTGCAGAACGTCTCAATGGTTGCTGAACAGGAACATGTGCAGACTGATCTGAATGGACGTTCTCTTGAACATCCCTATGTGCAACATTTTTATGCATGCTAACCGGAGGACTAGTATCCTCAAACACCACTCTTCTCACTTCAACCTCCTTAATGGGCTGTTTATGCATCTTAGACTCATTAAAAATGACATCACTACTTCTGATCACTAACCGTGTTTCATGATCCCATAAGCGATATCCAAATTGTCCTTCTCGACCATATCCAAGAAAAATGCATTTCTTTGACTTATGGTCCAACTTTTGTCTAAGATTCTTGGGTATATGAACATATGCTTCACACCCAAAAACTCGAAGATGATCATAATATGGTGGTTTCCCTGTCCATAACTCTTGTGCCACTTTCAGACCTTTGGCAGTACTAGGTGAAAGGTTAATGACATGAACTGCAGTCAATACTGCTTCTGCCCAAAAACCTTGTGAGAGGTTTGCATGATGCAACATAGAGACTACTCTATCTTGAATAGTTCTATTCATCCTCTCAGCTACACCATTCTGTACTGGGGTATAAGGAGCTGTAAACTCTCTACGAATCCCTCTAGACTGACAAAAAAGGTTGAATTCATGTGAGGTATACTCACCCCCATTATCTGAACGTAAAGCCTTAAGCTTAGTTCCTTTTTCAGTCTCAACTGAAGCAAGCCATTTTCTGAAAGTAGGGAATACATCATCCTTTGACTTGATAGGATATACCCAGACTTTTCTAGTAGCATCATCTATGAAAGTGACAAAGTAAAGAGAACCACCTAAGGACCTAGTGGGCATAGGACCACACACATATGTATGAACGAGATCTAAAGGCTGAATTGAAGAATCAATGTGCGTTCTATGCACATTTCTGGTTTGCTTTCCATATTGACAATGCTCACAAAATGGAAAATCAGAGAAAGATAGCACAGGTAAGTAGCCAGAACGAGAAAGATTTTCCATTCCACTACGAGATATATGGCCCAAACGACCATGCCAAATACAAGCCATAGGCTGTACAGTAACAGCTAACAAGTGTTCTTTCTGTGATACAAATAAAGGATAAAGTGAGCCAACTTTGCTTCCTTTTGCAATAACCATATTGCCCTTTGATATACGAAAGGACTGAGCATAGAAGACCACCTTGTAACCAAGGTCATCAAGTTGATCAACTGACATCAAACTGCGTGATAACTGAGGTACATGGCGTACATTATGCATAGTAAATTTTGAACCATCAATGAACTGCACAACCACATCTCCAATCCCCACAACATCACACTGGTAAGAGTCACCAAGTCTCACGCTACCAAGAGACTTTGCTGCATAATTAGAGAACCATTCTCTATGTGGTGTCACATGGAAAGAAGCACCAGAATCTAGCAGCTAGGTGTGGGAAAGAGAATCAGCCATAAGTGTGTTTGTTATTGACTTTGGAGTTGTCCTCTCCAATCATGAAGTACAAAAGAATCAACAAATCATCTTTATTTTGTCAATCCTGGGAATATCCATAAAACCACAGTCCCTTCTAGATGATAGATTCATAGAAATAAGAGATTGATGGCTGGAATTCTGAGAAAATGAAAATGAAGAGGAAATATCTAGGGTTTACCTTATCTAGAGCAAATCTTCATCATTTTCTATGATCTTTGTGTCTAATTCATGTGATTTTCTCAGCAGAATACAAATATGAAGTCAAAATTGGAAAATATCACCTGTATCACAGAGACGAGACAATCGCGATTCTGTACCAGTAGACGATTTTCACATTTCTGCCACATTCTTCAATCCTTCTTCTCTCAATACATTAGTATTCATCTCTCTTCATACATCTTACTCATCATTACACAAATGAAACACACAAATCTCCATGATTAAACAAGAAATAAGCTTCCACATCAAAGGAAACACACATAACAGCAGAAAACACGATTTCAGCAGAAACTCTCTCTTCTCTATTGATAGCATGTACAAATGACTAACCAACCTCTCCAAAATAGAGAAATTTGACTTATATACATTTTCAAGTGTCCTCTTTCACACTTGAATTTTGGTCCTTTCCTCTATTATTCTAAAAATATGCTATCTAAGAGTTTCCAAAAATTCTAGAAAAATTACATAAGATTCTATCCTACATAAGGAAGACTCTTCCTTATTTTTACAACAATTGCATACATATTTCTACAAATTTTTATCATTTTACAATATTTTTCCTTCAAAAAAGGTTTCCAAAAATGCATCTTCCAACAAAGTGCCTCAGATGGCACAGTACTATCAAGTGTCAACACATCAGCATCATCAGAAATAGCATTAATTTCTTCAATCTTCACAGTCGAAGTAGATGGTGCAGGTAACTGTTTAACATGCCCATCAACATTCTGTCCTTTACCTTTAGCACTCTTTAATGCATAAGAGTCTTTCTTCATGTGTCCTTTCTTATGACAATAATGGCATTCAATATCCCTCTTCCTTGATTTACTTCTGCTCTTATTCCGTTGACCATTCTTTTCCTTGTTCTTGCTCCTGCCATGTTGTTGATTCTTTCCTTGGTAAGAATCACGAACATTATATGCATCTCCACTCTGAGTGTCAACCATAGATTTTCTACGAATCTCCTCACTCAAGAGTGCTCCACATATGTCATCATAGACGAGTTTACCACCTGGTGCACTATTGCTAATAGCTGTGCAAAATGTATCCCATGATGATGGCAGGGTGCATAACAACAATACTGCTTTCATTTCATTGTCCATATCCATTTTCTGAGCCTGTAACTGGGAGAATATGGCATCAAACTCATTTAGATGAGCAGCAACACTATCTGTGTCCTTCATACGAAGGTCGTATAATTTTCTCATCAGATATACTTTATTTGATGCCGTCTCTTTTTCATATGTATTGCATAACTTCTTCCAAAGCTCCTCTGCACTTTCACAGTCTAATACTGTAAAGTAAACATTATCTGCCAGGTGCAAGCGAATGGTAGACCTGGCCATTTCATCTAGCTCATCCCAATCATCTTCATCCATGTCAACAGGCTTCTTTGAAATCCCATTTACTGGCTTCCATTGCCTTCTTTGAATCAGCACATCTTTAATCTGATTCTTCCATAGAGCAAAGTTTGTGCCATCAAATTTTCGGATCTCAAAATGGTCTTTGCCCTGCAAGTTATAGCTCCTCCTTGAAACGCTAGCACTAGACCCTGATCCACCGGATGTGCCTGAGACCTCTGATGCCATGATCGTAGAGAACTGAATAGAATGATAATGGAGCTAGAAGAGTCCAAACACAAACAAATAAGTGTATCAAGGAGTAAATCGACCACTATATAGTTGACTAAACCAAAAATCTGGAAAAATTTTGCCAGAGTATCCTCTACAAAATTAGCATATGACCAGTGTCAAAGTATCATAAAACTGCAAGTACTGACATGTCTACCTGCATAGTGAATCACTGACTCCACTGCATATAATCAGTTACCCAATAGAAGCCAACTAGGCTTATCGAGCACCTATGAACAACTATCATACATCTCCTATGGCGAGGCTGGGTAAGTCTTCCACCTGCATCACCGAAGAAACCCCGACATCTGGGTGTCTCCCAGTTAAGAAAACCTCACCACGACCCTCTTTATCAAACGTAAAAGGCTTTATGCAAAGAACGTAACCGCTATATCAATGCCCACATGGATGTACATAAGCGGTATCCATAGAAGCGTACATGGTGTGTATGTGCTCAATATATGCAGTAAAATGACACTAAAAGGCTGAATACACAGCCCAGAAACTAGCCAATAACACCTGCAAGTGTCTGTCAACTCTGATGTTTTAGGCTTTAAAAACCTGCATAAATTTGCAGCGACTGCTCCCACCAAAACTGAAAAACCCCACGAGAAACCTGTAGTTTTACGAGTGTGGCTGAAAATACAGCTCCAAAGGTTGATATTTATTGTCTGAGAAGTACAAGGAACACTCTTCTTGATGTTCTTGGACCTGTGTGAAGAGAACTACGTGTGAAAGTACTCTGAAATGGCTCCAAAAACACCCCAAAATTGCTTCAGAAATAGGCTTTAAAAGCAAAAATGAAGCTTTGAGGGACCAAAACTTGTTCAAGGTAATGTCAACCTTAGTCTTTCCCCTTCTTCAAACACCACAAGAGTGTAGCTTAGTGGCAAGAGATTGCCACGGTTAAGCGAGCTCTGGGGGGAACAGTACTGGGATGGGTGACCTCCCGGGAAGTACCAGGAACCTCTATATTCCTTGATCGTTGAGGTCCTCCCTCGCGTGCAGCCAACGGCGCCAACGGTGACTTCGGTGACTCGGATGACAAGGTATGCCAAGGTCTATGCCTTGGTCGCCGCCTTGGTCGTAGGCCTTGGAGAAAGCCTGGGGGGGGGGGGGTGCTCGCTTCGCTCGCACAAAAGGAACAAAGCTTTTTTCCTCGAACTGCTCTGATACGAGTGAAGTAATTTGTTGGCGATGCACCACCGTGCACTCTCCTTCTCGAGAGCTCCACGACAATATGCTCAAAGTAGAAAAACAAGCTCTTGACGCCGCACAAAGTACTCCGCACAGAGGCCGTAGAATACGCAGAAAACACAGTACACAGGGAGCACGAAGACAAACTTCTTAGGTCTTATAAATGCGGTCGAACTTACAGTCTGTGACTGACCAGGCCACTATATGTTTTATTAAAGAACATATACAAAGAAGTGTCCGGTGGCCATTTGGCCTTTCACATGGACACTAACGGTAACATTAGCTACATCAAAACAGGTATCTAGAGGTTGTTCTTGACAGTTTTGATGATCTCTTTCATGGCAAGAAAGCTCCTCTAAGAAGACAAATTTGGAGATGAGATGAGTTTTGTTTTCAGCCAATCTTGTGTTTAAAGTTGGTTGGAAGTTTTTTTATCACATTGTGTAGCTAGAGAGGTAACTAGAGAGGTAACTAGAGAGGTAATTCAGTATTTAGCCAAAAGATTGGTGAATTCAGTCATATCAGTCACATTTGAAGCAGAGTTTTGATTCAGAGATATGAGGAGATGGTAAAACATGATTCTATGTTCACTTCCATTTATATACCATATTTGTTTTGTCTCTTAATCTTAGCACTAGAGGAAGAGAAAAGTTCATTTGAAGAATTCAAGAGTATTTGCTTAACCTTCTCGTCGATGTGAACTCTTGGGGAATATCAGCCTGTTATCCCTAGAGTAACTTTTATCCATTGAGCGACGCAAGATGAAGAGAACAAAAGGTATGGAAGAGAAGTTTGAACAGGTGGAAGAAAGATGTAGAAGAAGAAAGTCCAACATTTCCAAAGGGAAAGTAAGACTTCCTTTTCTCTTATATTTTCCATATACTTTTCCTACTTTTATCATCTACACCCAAAGACAAGTCTACGAGAACATCTTGTGTGAAGAAGAAGCAGTTTCTTCTTTTGCATTATACTTGGCCATGTTTTAGTAGGTTTTGACAAATAATTGCATTGAGAGAAAAGCAGCAGATATATGTTTTGACTCATATGTGTATGAGTTATGTATGAGGTGAAGATTCTGAGCAGGCAGCTATATGTTCCCTCAAAGAATTCTTGGAGTGTCAATACAGAGCTACTTGGTATATGACAAGTTGCAGAGAAGTATATTTCTTCTTTATCTAACTCTTGAGGTAGCAAATGTTGGAGACTTGGAGTGAGGTTTTTGTTTGGAAAAGGTACCTCATATTCTGTATATTCAGAAAATTCAAAGTTTTTTAGGATAAAAATTCAGAAAAATCAATATTTTCAGAATTTCAGTATTTAAAAAAAAATCAAAATTTTAGAATCTGCAAGAAAATTATGAAATTACAGTATATTTTGAAAATTTAGTATTTTCAAAAATTCAAAAATTTCAATATTTTGAGAAAACTAAAAAAATTCAAGAAAATTCAGATTTTTTGATGAATCAATCAATTGAAGAATCTACTTTCTATGATTGTCTAGATTTTTGGATACATGATTATATTCAAAAAGGTGTTCCATCAGATCAGATCCTATCACTTGATTGAGAAGTGGAGTTAACCAAAAGAAAGTCAAGCAGGTACTATCACATTTCACCCTTTTTATAGTTTTTTGAGGGGTTTTAGCCCTGTCTAGACCTAGTCTCCGGCCTAATGAAAAATTAGGTTCCAAGGCTTATTTGGGGGCTCAAACAGAATCTAAAAATTATGAAAATTGGTAGGATGATACTTCTCATACTCCTCAAGCTCGAGGACTCCTCGGCTTGAACAAAATGGAGTTAAAAAAATGGAAAATGGTATTTACAATGGTTTTTAGTGATAAAAAGCACTATTTTTATAGGGATCTGTTCTAAAAATTTGACATGTGCTTCTTGGAGCTCCCTATATGCTCCTTCTTCTTGTGTGTCCACTTCTTTGATGCGCTTCCATGCTTTTTCCTTAATCTTGAGTGTTAACACTCCCCCCCTCTAGAGTCTATCGTCCCTTATAGACCCTTGTTGTAGTGGTTGTTCCATGTAGTGCTTGGAGAGGTAGTGTCCAGCATGCACCAACAAGAGCGGTTCAATTGTAGCTTGGTTAGTTGTCTGGTTCTTCATTTTGTCACTGCTAGCTCTTACAGCTTGGAGTCCCTTTTTATGTACTTCTTCCTTGTATTTGAGCTTGATGGTGCATTTGTGAGCTTTCCAAAATTGATAGCTGCTCAAAAGAGGTGGTCAATGTTGATTATGAGCAACCCTCGATGGTGGACCGCTTCCTTGCACTTGTTGTTGTCACTCGGCCTTGTAATGTGGCCCTATGAATGTGTACTTGGGAAATGCATCAGAAGAAGTATGGTGCAAGAAATTGGGTCTTGAGCTAAGTGCTCAAAGGTATGTTGATGAAGAGGTTTCCTAATCTATCATGATTATAATGTTGGCGAAGTGTGCGTACCATGGTGAAAGGTCGATCGGTGTTTATCTCTTCGTGTTGTACTCCCATCACAGTGATTGAACATTAGCTTGTCTTTTATTGATGGATCTCCTTGTTGATGGTTTGCATTGGAGATTCTTCAAGTGCACAATCCTGTTCTTCTTCTCTCTCTCTTTTTTTTTCCTTTTTTTTTGTTGGAACAAGGTACCAAAACAAGAAGAAAGATATTTCATGGCCATGTGGTATCTTAGGGCCGTAGGATTGACACCTAGGCCTAGGTGCCTTAACTTATTTCTCCGAATGCGTTCTCTAGTGTTTCGCCGCATTTCCCTATCTTTCTCTCCCCCACAACCCCCTCCAACCCCACCGTCCCCTCCTCTTTTCCCCCACCAACCCCGAGGCCCCCACCATCACCACGACCCCCTCCAACTCCACTAGCCCTCCTCTTTTCCCCCACCACCCGCGCGGCCCCCACCATCACCATGATATTTGTCTATGTGTCGATCTGTGTGTCTATCTGTCTACTTGTGTGTCTGTCTTTTTGTCTGTCTGTCTATCTGTTTGTCTATCTGTTTGTTTGTCTATGTTCCTCCAACTCCACCGGCCCTCCTCTTTTCCCCCACCACCCCCGCGGCCCCCACCATCACCACGACCCCCTCCAACTCCACTGGCCCTCCTCTTTTCCCCCACCACCCCCGCGGCCCCCCACAAACCCCACAAACACCACAAACCCCACAAACCCCACACCACTCCACGACCCCCCACAAACCCCACAAACCCCACACACCTCCACAACCCCCCACAAACCCCACACCCCTCCACAACACCCCACAAACCCCACACCCCTCCACAACCCCCCACAAACCCCACAAACACCACAAACCCCACAAACCCCACACCACTCCACGACCCCCCACAAACCCCACACCCCTCCACAATCCCCCACAAACCCCACATCCCTCCACAACCCCCCCTCCCCCCACAAACCCCACAAACACCACAAACCCCACCCCTCCACAACCCCCCACAAACCCCACACCCCTCCACAACTCCCCACAAACCCCACAAACCCCACAAACCCCACAAACACCACAAACCCCACAAACCCCACACCACTCCATGACCCCCCACAAACCCCACACCCCTCCACAACCCCCCACAAACCCCACAAACCCCACAAATACCACAAACCCCACACCCCTTCACGACCCCCCACAAACCCCACAAACCCCACAAACACCACAAACCCAACACCACTCCATGACCCCCCACAAACCCCACACCCCTCCTCAACCCCCCACAAACCCCACACCCCTCCACATCCCCCCACAAACCCCAAAAACCCCACAAACACCACAAACCCCACAAACCCCACAAACACCACAAACCCCACAAACCCCACACCCCTCCACGACCCCCACAAACCCCACAAACCACACAAACACCACGAACCCCACAAACCTCACAAACCCCACAAACCCCACACCACTCCACGACCCCCCACAAACCCAACACCCCTCCACAACCCCCCACAAACCCCACAAACCCCACACCCCTCCACGACCCCCCACAAACCCCACAAACACCACAAACCCCACAAACCCCACAAACACCACAAACCCCACAAACCCCACACCACTCCACGACCCCCCACAAACCCCACAAACCCCACACCCCTCCACAACCCCCCACAAACCCCACAAATCCCACAATTTTCCACGACCTCCCACAAAGTTCTCATGCAGTTTTTGATGGATATTTGGAGGATCATTTCTCAACCAAAACCTATAGTGTTATATATCGTTGGAAAGATCTCGACGAGTACTTTCTAATGGTCCAATGATAATTTTTGAAATCTTGGATCAATTTTAACCACCCTCCAAAAACCCCCACAACTCCCCACAACGCACCTCCCATATGTAAGGATCAAAAGCTACTACAAAAATTAGGTGAAGGATGTGCTTCTCAGGATCATTCGAATATCACGGGCCGCACAAAATGAGGATCTTAGTTGCATTCAAAAGTGATAGTAAAAGTGTAAATGGTAAAAGTGGAAATGGAGAAATGACTGTTGCCGCCAACCATTCATGACGACTGCCTATTTTTGAGGATCCAATTCAAGATTGGTGGCATATTTGATCTACCCCTCCAATTTTGGGCAATCAATTGGCACATGATCAGTGAACATGAGGAATCGAAAAGACCCTCTTGGCCTATTGGAGCCTATAAAAGCAATGGATTTGTGTTCATTTGGGACACACATATACATACGTACGTACAGGGGTCCTCTCTTGGTACTCTGTGGCTACAAGCCTACTGTAGGAAGTCACTCTGTGGTGAGGATACAGAGCGTGGGCTTCCTAGTGAGGGCTAATAGAACTATAGTGTGAAGAGAGTGGCTTGGGTTTGTCATTTAGTGTGAGTCATTGGTATTTCGTGCTCTTTCCCTTAGAGCAAGTCTTCATACTTTGTATTGATCAATACTATTCTGCATCTAGTTGTGTCCATTGTACGGATTGGATGAATCCCTTGTATTGATGTTGTTTAGTTATGGAGTGGCATGTTAGCTCAGAGCATAAACCTGTGAGCATCTCTTTTGCCTATGTTGTAATCATCTGATTCAAACTAAGGAGTGGTTGGTCTTCCAAATTTTGTCATTTATATTATCCATAAGTATTCACAACTCTATGCAATTATTGATATCTGCCTGCTCACAGAAATGTTGAAGGGTATATTTCCCTAAGGAGAACCTCCCTTGAGTAGGTGAAGTACTGGAAGTGCATGTTGTATGCTCCTGCTAAAGTAGATACCCCAGTACCTCCTCTACAATTTGGCACGCACGGTGGGACCCTTGCATTTCTGTGAGAGGCCCTAAGGATAGTAAATAGTCCTCTTTTTTAGTATTTTTGCCCTATTGCATTTGCAAGTAGGTACATGACCCATACGCGAGCAGATAAGAAGCCTCTTTGTATACGAAGGAGCCTTAACAAGTCAGCTATATCTTCAACTAGTGAACCTACCTCCCCTCTACCCTCTTTGAATTTATCTATTGATTTCGGTGTGACACCACTATCAAAGGAGAGGCATAGGAGAACATTAGACTTCTCCTCAGATACGTCAGAAGAAACACCAGTGCAAATGGAGGATCTCTCTCATTTACTCTCTAGACTCAATATTAAGTTCCCTACCTTCAAGGGACAAGCTTATGAGGATGTTGATGATCATGTGAGGAGGTTCATCTCCTTATGCCGTCGACGAGGTCTGCAGAATAGAGAGGATGCAATGCTGGTACTCTTCCCATCCACATTGGAAGGCCTTGCTGACAAATGGTACATTCAATATGCAGATGGCCATTTTGATACATGGGAGGCTCTAAAGACGGCATTCTCACAGACATTTCGACCTAGTGACTCCTCGGAAAGAGCTCTAGACCAGCTCAAGAATCTAAGGCTAAGATCAGGTGAATCCTTTCATGAACTTCACACTAGAACAAAAGCACTTGTTGCACGTCTGCCACATGCTCCAGGTGACTTCTTGGTTAAAAAATGGATAGAAAAAGCTCTACCCAGGTCATCTCAGCAGAAGCTACGTGAGTCTCTTAGATTGGATGCAACCCTCAATGATTTTGTTGCAGCAGCATCACACATTGAAGAAGCTAGGCAACATTTTTAAGGGGTGTAGCTCAAGCGTAAGCACCACCTCCTTTACTTGTCAATCCGCGGAGACGTGAGGACCGGTATGAAGACCACGAGCACGTGACGGCACAAGTGCATGAGTGAAAGCACACGAACATGCACACACATACACACACACGGGCACAAGGTAAGATCAAGAGAGGAACAATGGAAAGCTTCGATTGCAAAAGAGTTCTCATACAAAAGCTCTATTCTCTAACCAGCTAACCCCAAAAATGAGCTCTCTAGCTCTTTTTATAGTTTTTTGACTAGTTTTGGCCCTGTCCAGACCTAGTGTCCGACCTAGTTAAAAAATAGGTTCTAGGGCTTATTTGAGGGCTCAAACGAAGTCTAAAAATTATGAAAATTGGTACGATGGTAATTCTAATACTCCTCAAGCTCGAGGACTCCTCGGCTTGAACAAAATGGAGTTATAAAAATAGATAATGGTATTTACAATGGTTTTTAGTGATGAAAATCACTATTTTTGTAGGGGATTCTTCTGAAAATTTGACATACACTTCTTGGAGCTCCCTACTTGCTCTCTCTTCTTCTATGTCCACTTCTTTGATGTGCTTCCATGTTTTATGCTTGACCTTGAGTTCCAACACTCCCCCCCCTCTCGAGTCTATCGTCCCTGACAGACCCTTGTTGTAATGGTTGTTCCAGGTAGTGCTTCGAGAGGTAGTGTCCATTCGGTAGGAACTGGAGTCGTCGCTCTTCCAAATGTAGCAGGGTTGGTTGTCGGGTTCTTCATTTGTCACTACGAGTCTTTTCAATTTGTAGTCCTTTGGTATGTGCTTCGTTGTTAAATGTCAGCACGATTGTGTTGTTGTGAGTCTCCGTTGATGTCCTCTAGATCTTCTAAAATTGATGGTCATAGTAGTCATGCCAAGTACTCATAACCCATAACGGATGATGGATAAGTGTGTTCGTGCATGAGTTGAGGAAAATATGTGCCTTGTGCATGGCCTTGTAATGTAGCCCTATGCATGCTTACGTGGAAAATGCATCGTAAGAAGTATGGTGCAAAAATTGGGGTCTTGAGCTAAGTGCTCAAGGGTATGCCGACGAAGAGGTTTCCTAAGCTATCATGGTTATGGTGTTTCCAGAGTAAAGATACTTACCATGGAGAAGGTCGATCGATGTTCATCTCTTCATGTTGTACACTCGGCCTTTAGGATGGAACATTGTTGATGAATGTCCATGTTGATGGTCCACTGATGAGATTTTTTGGGTGGCTAATCCTCTCTCCCCTTTTCAAAGCATGATTTTCCAAATATTGAGAATTGAATTTCTTTATATTCCTTGACAAACATCATTTGATATCTACACCAAGCTTAGTTTCACATACTCTCTTTAGCTCACCATACGCAGGAGTCTTCTCCTCCAGAACTACCCCTTGCAGATATCTCCCTAGTTGCTCTCGTACATGAAGTAGTTAAGCATCACTCAAGTTGCAGACCTTCAAGCTCTTCATTCCTACCATGGTAAGAGAAAATCATAGTTGTAGATGCTATGTTCATGCCAAGTGCTTGCCATCTACCAGATAAGGCAGCAATAATATCATCTGCTAGTCGAGACACACTTCTTTCCAAACTGATAAATGCCTAGTAATTAACAGTTCCACCTTCAACTAAGCATGAATCATTCATGTTTCATAAGCCAAACCTGGGAACAAGCTCTCTCTCGCTTTTCTTCTTTCTTTCTTTCTTTCTTTCTTTTTTTTTTCTTTTTTTTTTTTTGAGGAGCAATGTCACAAAACAAGAAGATAGTGTTGGCGAAAACTTCAGCTCTAACGCCACTGTTGCGGAAATACTTTCGCCCTGAAGGTGGGTTTCGCGACAAAGCTTGAACTCTGTCAGGCCTGCGGAAATTGCCGCGCCACCGCAATAGAATGCTAAACTAGAGTGATTCAGAACACCTCTGTAGTCAACAGTAGCTCAGCCTAATTAACGTCGCCTTAACTGTGTTATCCTGCGACACAAGTTCCACCGGAACTTCACTAGACTGTTACTGGACTGACACCGTAATCGTACCGGAACTTCACCGAAATGAACTTCTACTTTGGTTATAATTACTTCAAGTGAACATACAAGAAGTAAGAAAGTGGTCGTGAGCTTTCTCCACTTAATGAACTCTTCTGAAGTTTTAAGAAAAACTTCACAGTTCTGAAGTGCTACTTTCCGGTTAACTTTTGTACTGTGTGTACATCTCCATTCCACCGGAAACTGTGATCAACTTAAAGTAGAGATGTCTAGCTACAAGATGAGCTATCTCTCATACACGGCTTCGAACTCTGCTACGAGTTATACTTCGTTGTTCTACCGGAAAATCTTGTTTTCTGAGAAACTGTAACTGACTGGAAGTTACTGAAATACGTTTACTGAGTAACTGTTATTCACCGAAAACATGCGTTTACAGAGAAGGTACTGAAGTACGTTTAGTAACGAGTCGTGACAGTTAATCGATAAACGAATCTTCCTATCATAACATGAAATAGCTTCAGATTCTTCACAAGTAAAGATTACGCGCAGACATCCACATGAACATGTGTTTTCGATTAGAGAAGATGTGTACAAGTAAGCTTGGCCTCTTCTTGCTCAAGCTACAGAAACTCTCCTAGAGTGAGTAGTTTCTTATTACCATCTCTCTTCAGATGAAAAGACCCGACACTTCAGGCTTGTGTTATTCATCTGTACATACGCGATCTATGGCGTCTTCTGAGAACTTCTAACTCTCTCTTTACTCATACGCGCATCTCACACGCATCATCTCTCTCTCTGTGTTCTCCGTCTGTGTATCATCGTCTTGTTCTTCAAATCTTGCTGTATATATATACACTTTCTTTGGCGCTCCTCTGCCCTGTCATTCTTCAATTCGCGTTATGCGCGCCTTACGCGCCCGCCGCGGTTAATTGCTCTATTATGCGCACACCGTGCACTAACTTCGCATACTGTACACCTGTGCGTAGATTTTCTGGAGGATTCTGTTTCTCTCTTTGTCTGTTGCGTCAAATTCGTGAGTGTTTCCTTAACAGATAGACGTTAGTATCAATAAAACTAGTTGACCTATGTCAATGTGCTCTTGTGCCTGGGATTCTCAAATGTGTCTATGCACGGCCATGTAATAGGGACCTATATCAATGCATACTTTGGAAGTGCATGACCTGAATGGTGCAAAAGATAGGGTTGTGCAAGAAGCACATGGTTGTCGCTCGTCAAGACTTTTGATGTTACTTGTAGTTGTTGATGCCGGCTTTGGTGGAGGTATCCATTGGATCTCGAAACGATGTAATCCTCCTTATTGGGGTCCATTTTAGAACAACATTTGGCACTGTAGAGATCACTTCAGGCGTCTTCATCTTTGGATGCTTTCTGAACTGTGGTATCCAGTGTGGTTGACACTTTGGTTCAGTGTAGGCTACTTGTACTTTTGGCTTCCAAACCCATACCCTTTTTGCATGTCTTCCTTCTATGGTTGAAGAGGTGATTTGATCTTCTTTCGGACTCTGTACGCAGTTCTTACCCTTTTCTGATTTTGGCTTCTTTGTTGAGACTCTTCGCATGTGGGAGAACATAGGTTGTTGTGGATGTAAGAGCTTCTTAGGTACCCACATCTGTAATGGCCCTTGTTGAGTCGCAGCTAATTTCTTAGGCACCCAAACTTGTCGAATATCTTGTGGTTGAGTTTGTCCTAGCTTCTACATTAGTCTTCTGGCCTGGTTGGAGTCCCTAGAGGGGAATTGTGGGGTTAAGGCCAGTGGTTGCTCTCCTTTTCATACCCAGATCTGCTTCATGCTCAGCACTACTTTCCTTTGGAAATCTCGTTGTCTATTTGATATAGCAGTTGTTCTGTTCGGTTGTGCTTGCTTTGTTGGTTGAGTTGTAGTGGCAGCATTAGTCCTTGCCCCAGAGGAGGAGTCCGCTTGTCTTTGAGCCTGTTCTTCCATGATTGAGTTCTCCTACGACATAGAGCTTTTGACACATACAACATCTCTTTTGCTAAGATTAGTCCTAGGAGAACTACAAGATGTGACATCTGGAGTTGTGAGCATGCCATTTTCTAGTTCTAATGTAAAGCATTGTCCCTAGACCCAAACTTGAAGAAGTTGACTTCTTAGGTTCAAGTTGACTGCATTGTCATAAATCCAATCTTGTCCTAAGACAAGTGGTTCTGTAAGGTTCTCATCTTGACACACTAGCACTTTGACTTTCATTGGAACATCTTGAAGGTAGATGGGAAGTTCCACCTCGCCCAAACAAGGGGTTTCCACACCTCCCAATCCTATGAGATAAGCTTCTATGGGATTGATGTTCAACTGCAAGTCTTGGCAGTAGGAAAGTCTAACTGCACTACTTGCTGCCCCTGAGTCAATCAATGCTTTCACAGTCCTTGCACCCTTTCCTTGTCCTATCTCTATGGTCACGAATGGACGTCGGTCAATGACTTGAGAAGTCGCAATGCCTGATTTTTGGCACATATCCATGTGATATTTTGGAGCTTTTGAGTTGACATCTAGGCCTAGTCGCCTTAACTTATTTCGCCTTATGCGCTCTCTAGCCTCTGCTTGTGCTTCTTCCCTCACCCTTAACTCCTCTTCTTTTCTCTTCTTAACACTGTTGAGTCTCGTAAGCATATCCTCAGTAAGAGGTTCTTGATATAGCTTGACTCTACAACCACTAATATAGTTTGGCAAGATATCACCTTCTAAAGTAGCCGATTGAACCGCGCCGCTAGTGGAAATTTTGTTAATGATCATGGGTCCATATCCTCGTTTTTCCAACTTACGGGCATGTTGTTTTAGTGTGTAAACCAACACTAGATCTCCCTCTTTCAGTCCCTTATCCTTAATGTGTGCATCGAAGTATGCCTTTTGCCTTTTCTTTGCAGCGTAGATGCTTGCAGCCGCTCGTAGCCTTGTCTCACCTAAGCGTTCTAGATCAAAGATCCTAGATGACAATTCATGTCCATTCCACTCATGCTCTTGTGCTACTTTTAAAGCAGGGATTAAGAAATCCAGTGGTAGCACCGCATTCTGTCCAAAGACCATCTGAAATGGGGTGGCATTGAGTACCGTTTTGTAGGCAACTCGGTAAGCCAAAACAACATGATGAAGTTGTTTGTCCCAATGAGAGCGTTATTATTTACCAATTTTGTCAATACGTTACAAAGGATCTTATTGGTACTCTTGGCTTGTCCGTTAGCTTGTGGGTGATAGGGGGCAGACTTCTTATGTATCACCAAGAATTCTTGGAGAGGATTTTCAATGACTTCATTCAAGAAGTGTGTGCCTCTATCGCTCACCAACTCTATTGGTAGTCCATATCTCGTGAACACATTCTCGAATAAGAACTTAGCCGTAGTCTGAGCATCATTCTTTGTTGTGGATTTCACTTCTACCCACTTTGTAAGGTAATATGTGGCTACAATAATATATTCTGCATGGGAGTTTCTAGCTGGGGGGTTAATAGGACCTATGAAGTCTATGCCCCACTTTGAAAATGCACGCCCTCCCATCATTGGCCTCAAAGGCATCTCATCTTTTCTAACTGGATATTGTGCACGTTGGCATGTGTCACATTTCTTCACATAGGTATGTGCATCCATATGAAGAGTGGGCCACCAAAGTCCTGAGAATAGAATGGTCTTGATCACTCGGTCAGGACCAAAATGTCCACCTGCAACACCACTGTGTGCAGTCTCTAAGACCTTTAAATAGTCTGATTCATGAACGCACAGTCTTAAGTAACCATCTTTGCCTCTTCGGTATAGGTTCTCTCCTACTAAGGCATAGCCTTGAGCCTCTTGCTCCATGCTTCGTCTTCTTGCTAGACTGGCGTCTTTGGGTAATCTTCCCGACCTCATAAACTCTACCAATGGAGCACTCCAATCTGGAATTAATGATACTTGATAAAGGGTCGCATGCTCCACTGGTGGTCTCTCTCTGCACATTGGACAATTCTTGATCCACTCATGTATTTCTTTGTCCATGCTAGGCCAATACACTCCTAAACGTTTCAAATTCTGCAATGTTCGTTGTTTAGAATAGTGATTTCCTAGCATTCCTTCATGGGCTTGTTGCAACCAACTACTATGTTCATCGTCCTCAACACAACAAGCTAATACACCCTCAGTATCTTGTTTGTACATGCTTCCTGCTAATATGTGATGTTTTTGTGATTTTACAATTTCTTCTTGTGATGTTTTCACATTCTTATTTGCAAGGCCGAAGGTTAGGACTAGTACCAACTTATTTGCCCATTTCGGAACAACTTCTAAATTGAACAGATAAGCATCGGGTAATTCGTCAGACACTCCTTGCGGTGACTCTCCTGAAGTGATGCGAGAAAGGTGATCTGCCCGAAGGTGGGTTCTACCTTTCCTGACAACAACTTCAAAGTCATACTCCATTAGTAAGAGGAACCATCTTACTAAGCGTCCAGTATTGCAAGGTTTATTGACCAAATATAACAAAGCTTGATGATCAGTGAAAAACTTGAACTTGTTGGTCGATAAATAGTGTCTAAACTTCTTCACAGCATATGCCATGCCTAACCCTTCTCGCTCGGTTGTGGTATAATTTCTTTCGGCTGGGTTTAGTTGTCTACTAGCATATGCTATGGGCAAATCTAAATTCCCTTCACCTGTGGGTTGTGCTAGCACACATCCTATGGCATGATTGGATGCATCCACATGGACATGGAATGGTTTATTCCAATCAGGAGTGGTCAGTATTGGTGCTGTGCACAAACATCTCTTCTGTTCATTGAAAGAATTCTCACATTCGTTGTTCCACTCAAAATTAGACAACAAGGCATAAAGGGGTCTAGCTATGATCGTGTACATGTGGATAAACCTACGGTAATACCCACAATGGCCCATAAAGGCTTGTACCTCTTTAACATTCCTTGCCTGTGGCAGCTCTGCTATGGCTCGTACCTTATCTTCATCTGTTGAGATTCCATTCTTAGAAACAATATGACCTAAGATTTTATCTTGAAGCACCATGAACACACACTTTTCTGGGTTCAGACACACTCGATATTCTCTACATTTGTTAAAGATTTGTCTGAGTTCAGGGATGTGAAATCTTCTTTCTTGGGAATGAGCACATAAATCATCCACATATACTTCTAAGCTCTTTCGCAAGAACTCTTTGAAGACATGACACATGAGCCGTTGGAATGTTGCAGGTGCATTTGTGAGCCCAAATGGCATAGCACGAAATGCAAAGATTCCCCACTCTGTGGCAAAAGCTGTTTTGTGTTGATCTTCTGGGGCAATGGCTACTTGATTGTAACCTGAAAATCCATCAAGGAAGCTATAAGCTTCCTTGCCTGCAACACGCTCCAATAGGTGTTCTGTGATTGGAAGTGGATAACTATCTCTGATCGTAGCGGCATTAACTTTTTTAAGGTTAATACACACTCACAACTTCCCGTTCTTCTTGGGTACCACTACAATGGGGGACACCCATTCAGTATGCTCAATCTCATAGATGAATCCAGCTTCAATCAACCTATCAATTTCTTCTTTTATTTTGGTTGCATATGTATCATTATATGTGTAGGGCTTCTGTTTGGTGGGCTTGGCATCAGCAGTCATGGGGATAGTATGAGAACAAATTCTTGGATCTACCCCTTTCAAGTCTCTATAGTGCCATGCAAACACATCCCTATACTCCCTTAATAGAGCTACGAGCTCCATTTCTTCTCTTGCACTTAGGTCATCTCCTATGTATGTGCATCTCTCTTCGTTCTCTTCAATGGTCAATACAATTTTCTTGGTCTTTTCTTTATTATCATATGATTCTCCTATGATGGCCTCTCTCTTAGGCATTCGTACCAAAATTTTGCGGTCGTCAACTTCATATTTCTTGAAATTTTCTGGTACTTCAAACAATGATTCCTCCTCTTCTTGTTTCACTACTTTTCTTTTCGTTTTCTTTTGACTGCTCTCACTTCCATCCTTTGAATTTACCGTTTTAATGCTTGTGGGAGGTTCTTCTTCTTTCTGGTTAAACACACCTACATCTTCTAAATAGTGCTTCTCTGAGTTAAAGCAACTATCCATCACAATGGACTCTAGATCATCGTCAATCTCTTCTTCTTCTATGAGATCACTAGGGTCACATTCTTCTAGCAAGGGCTGACACATGAACACTGAGATATCATAACCCTCCTCATCACAATGAGGTGTCCATTGTTCTTCATTGACAGCAATGTCCATGGTGGCTAAGATTTCTGGCCAGCCATGAGGCTCAAATTCCTCATCTGGAAAGATCATCGGTGTATAAGCTGGGTCTTTAATTGGTCTATCTCCTGGTGAAGTTCGTTCTTCTCGCACCTTCAAGCGTTTTTCCTCTTCCTCTACAACCTTGCACATCCACAAATGAGTATCTTCATGCAGCCATGATGGATCACATGAACTTTCAAAATGCACAGAGATTGAATCTTCTTTTGCTTTGTGGATAGGATTCCACTGTAGGGGTGGTACATCTCTGAAGGAGTAATCCTTCAAATTGACCTTGGTGGTGACCCCTAAGTGCTACAAGTACAAGGAGTTGGTTCCCCAATCCTGTACTATTTGCAATTGTCTTAGGAAGGGTCTTCCTAGGATCATCTCATAGACATTATTTTTCTCAAAGTCGCATATAGCAAATGTGTGCTCAAACTCTAGACCACAAGTGGTTAGAGTTATCCCTTCTAGCAATCCTAGAGGTCTTTCAAAATGACCATCAGCCATTTGAAGCTTCATTCTAGTTGGTCTTAATGTGGGATTGCCCCATTGCTTCCACAAGGAGGTGGTCGCAATAGCAACACCAGCACCTGAATCTATGATTGCTTTGGTTGTGTAACCTTGGTAGGTGATTGGAAGATAAGTATTGCCTTCTTCACCCTCACACATCTCCCCTATTTTGTCTAGAGGTATCTCTGGTACTTTTTGCTTAGAGCCTCTTTTTGGCATATTGGACTCAAGTTCTGGAACCTGATCCTTCACATGATTCCATAGCTCAGGTTTTGCTTTGAGCAGCTCTTCTACAGTGAGGTGACACTGAACCTTAGTGTTCTTCACGACATCAGTATTCCTTGGAACCACTGAGTCTTCATTTCTTACCAGTATTGTGGGAGCTCTAATCTGGAGAGATTCAGATTCCCATGGACCTAGAAATTGAGGCAGTTCTTCTAGGGTATTAGATTCAAAATCTAATCTTTCATCTTCTTGTTGTTCTGCTTCATCTCCATAAATAGATGGAATGTCTTGGGGAAATTGATCATGAAGATCATCAATCTCAGGAATAGGAGGGGAGTTACCCTTCTCCTTGGCCCATTTCTCTTCTTGTATTTCCCGCAAGAACTCTTGAGAGTATTATTGAATTGAAGGAGGTATTCCAGCATCCGTGGAATTAGGAACATAAGCTCCCATTGGTGGTGAGCTTCCTCTTTCAATAACTGGTTGAGCCTGTGGAGGTAAAGAAACTTGTGGTTTGTTTACCAATTGCTCTAATCTTTCTAGTAAGCCTTGGAAATGCAAATCCGGTTTGACAGAGTTTGTCTGATTGAACTTTTGACTAGTCTCGAGTATAGCTTGAGCTTGTTCTACCATTTTCATGCACATTTTCATCCGTTCAATCTCTAAATATGCTCTAGGGTAACTCTTGTCTAAGTTTGCAGTTGTTGGCCCTTCTTGAAGTCGAGCCTAGTAGGCCTTGAACATCATGTCCAAGCCTTCTAGGGTTGGACCTGCAAGAACAAAACCTGGTTGCGGTCTATTTACAATGGTGGTGGGGTGCGATGAGGTGGAGTGGATGGAGTTTCGGCATGCGAGGGGTTTTGAGATGCAATGTCTTCTATTTTTGTTTTTGCGTCTTTCAAGCTTTCTTCTAGTTCCGATAACTTTTTATTCCACTTACGATTGGCCTTTTCTCAGGTATCCTTCCATGTTCTTGTTTTCATCTTACTAGGCTCTCCTGATTCACTCGACTCCGATTGTTCTGCTGGTTTATCTTGTTTTAATGCTTGTGCCCTAGTAACTGCCTGTACAGGTGCCACATTACTGCTACTTGAACTTGAATCTACCACTAAGCCTACCACATTAATGGGTGTAATCTTGGGTGCACTGGAGGGGTTTCTTGGACAATCTCTGGGGAGACGGTCTTTTCCACAATCAGGACAAAAAGCTTGTATTGTGATAGCCTGTCCTTGACTCGGAGATGGTGGGTGGGGACAATCACGAAGGAAATGGTCACCTTGACATCTAAAACATGGTCCTCTAGGAGCTTGTGGTCTTACTTGTCTCAGTTGGGGCCTAGGGTTAGCATTTGCGTACATGACATTGGAATATTCAGGCTCCCAATTTTGTTCCATAGGTTGTGCCTCATATTGATACGGGTAAATCTCACTATGTTCAGGTGACTCTGTGTAATAAGCATGTGGACTACCTTCATGGGAGTAGTCTGAACTATGAGCATGAGAGTCATTATCTGGTATCAATGGGGTTAGTGGGACCAATGCTCTATTTGGATTTTCCTCTCCCACGGCATACTTGACTGGAATCACATTGGCAGGAGTTGGTGGTTGGTTTCCCAAGACTGGTTGTGGCCTATATTGTGCCTGATATTGCTGTTGTGGTCGATAATATGGCTGTTGGTATTGGTTCTGATATCTACCTTGTTGGAAAGGTTGCTGATAAGTTTGTCTAACAGCCTGCCTATTGTAGGGACAATCTTGAGCCGTGTGGTTTGTGTATTTTCTCTCAATAGTGCAATATGGAGCATTCCTTTCTCTAATGTTTTGGTTTTGCATTGAGCATACGTTAGCCATGTGGTCCCCTCCACAGGTATAACATCGATTCAATGAGGTGACTCTTGGTATTTGTCTATTTTGAACTCCTAGCTTCTTGGCAACTTGCTCAGCTATCTCATCTATTTCCGTGGAGATTTTCGAAGTATGACTAGTAGAACTATCAAAATCCTTATAGAGTTTGGACAATCCTAAATCCTCACCCAAGTTATCTTCTATGTCAATGCACGTCCGCACACACTCTTCTATGGATCTAGGCTCTTTCAAGTACACATATGATCTTAACTTTGTGCTCAATAAGCCATCTAAGAACAAAGCCACTTGTTTGGCTGGTGTGGGTAACTCTGGAGTAGGGCATCTTTCTAGGTACTGTCTGAACCTTCTACCTGCTAGTCGCATTGTTTCTTGGTGTGTCTGCTTGAAACTGTGGATCAAGGATGATGTGTTATGCCTGATACCACTCTTGGAAAATTCTACAATGAATTCGTCTAGCAGCTGACCTATATCGCGATAGTTGCGACTACTCAATGGTTGAAACCAAGCCAAGGCAGTGCCCTTAAGAGTCAAACCAAATGCCTCGTATTAGGTGAATAAATCCTCAACCTGTTCAGCTCTTAACACTTGTTTGAACTCAGCCACATGATCATAAGGATCTCCCGACCCGTCAAAATAATTCTTCATTGCCTTGATCACTTGAGTGGGTCTAAGGGTTCTTGTGTGCTCTCGGGGTCTAGGCAATGGAAAATCATGTTCATCTCTTTGTTGCCTATGTGCTTGATGTCTCTCTCTTTCAGGTCTTTCATTTTCAAATCCTGCTCTATTTCTACCCACCGTGTGTGCAAAACTTACCTCAGGTCTCTCTCTAGTTCTTTCTCTCTGGGCTTCATGAGCTTGGGATGATCCTACTCCTTGGAGGCCATGGGAAACATTGGATCTTGGTGGAGGGAAAATCAATTCATTCTTCCAAGTATATGCATGTCTATCATGTTTTGTTACCAAGAAAATTTTCTCTGACGTGTTATCCAGGTAGACAACTTTGCCTAGTATCTCTGGATCCTTGAACTCGTAGATGATGACTATGCCCAATTGGCTAGGTTGATCTGGCTTGAATCTCCAAAAGGCTTCCTCTGTTTCTCTATTCAAAAATAGTTATATGCTTTTGTTGTCTTGAGGGATCCAGTCTGGAGTGATCACTCTGGTCAAAACTGACTTGCCTCTAAGAGTATGGGGTCCTTGTCCTACATTTCCTTGTTCTAGATCTCCTATCTCATTCTCATGAATGATATTTCCAAACTCATCGGTCCTATCTGGTTGGTTGGTAACCACATACATGGTTCCTTCCTTATCAATGTATGAACCCTCTTCGAACTTGACCACCGGGTGTTCAAGTCCAAAGGATTGATCTGGATTTTTGAGTTGGACCACTGATCGCCTCAGACCATCCTCATAGATGCGAGCACCTAATCGGTTGGTCCGAATATATTCCAACTGTGTCTTATAGGGACCTTTTGGTGTTTGTAGATGGGCAGTCCCTGAGCCACCTGCAGGTTTCCCCATGCTAAAAGACATTTTTGAGTCACTTGTGTCTGAACTTAGTCCGTAAGGATGACCACTTAGTTGTTGTGCCCAAGACTTAGCTGTATGGTTGCCACTAGACTGAGAAGATCTAATGCTTTGTCTATCCTTACCTAGGTGTCTACCAGATCTCAAGTTCATAAGCTTCGGCTAAGAGTCCAAAATTTCCCCTTGGTATGGTTCAAAAATCCTTTGGAGTCCCCTTGGGTTCCAGGTCCCACTTGAAGGTCAACTTCAAATTATCCTATCTAAAAATCAATGCGTTATTATTATAAAAAGCAGTTGAGGCCGTGTAGGATTCGAAACGAGCTTTCCAAGGAGCTATAGAGCTCAAAAAATGGACTTTGGATGAAAAAGTTATGTCAAATCAGGCTCCTATGGGTCAAAACAGGCAAACAAGACCTTTTGGAAAAAATCGCGATTTTGTGAAATCAAGAGAATCGCGATTTTGTGAACTTCAAGAGAATCACGATGCTATGAAATCAGAGAATCGTGATTTTGTACCTTGAGAATCAGGTTTTCACAAAATCGTTTTTTTGGCTGAAAATCGTGATTTGTGAGAATCGCGATTTTGAGCAGAGAATCGTTATTTGTGAGAATCGCGATTTTGAGCACAACCACAGAATCGCGATTCTAAGAATGACCACAGAATCGTGTTCTTTTCAAAAGGCTTTTAGGCGGGAAAGAGAGAATCGTGATTTTCAAAAAAAATTTGAATTTTCACAGAATCGCGATTTTCATCACAGAATCGTGTTTTTTGGCGGGAACTTCAAATTTCTGAGCGCCGAGCAATGGCGAGCTCTGTACGTGCAGAAAATCATGAAAAAACACAGCGCTTGCACTCTCTTGCACTTCCTAACTCCTCCTCGCACAATAATGCATGAAAGATGGTATGAAAATGATGAAAATACACTAAAAAACAAGAAATTTCTAAGAAGAAGAAGATGGAAGAAGATGGAGATGGTGATGATGATGAAGATGAAGAAGAAAAATCAGAAAATGAACAAAAATGATAGTTCTTTTACCTTCCAACATCGCAAATCTACGATCTTACCATCATAACGCTCGTCCTCGAAGCTCTCTCCCCGGCAATGGTGCCAAAATTTGGTGTAGCTCAAGCGTAAGCACCACCTCCTTTACTTGTCAATCCGCGGAGACGTGAGGACCGGTATGAAGACCACGAGCACGTGACGGCACAAGTGCGTGAGTGAAAGCACACAAACATGCACACACATACACACACACGCGCACAAGGTAAGATCAAGAGAGGAACAATGGAAAGCTTCGATTGCAAAAGAGTTCTCATACAAAAGCTCTATTCTCTAACCAGCTAACCCCAAAAATGAGCTCTCTAGCTCTTTTTATAGTTTTTTGACTAGTTTTGGCCCTATCCAGACCTAGTGTTTGGCCTAGTTAAAAATTAGGTTCCAGGTCTAATTTGAGGGCTCAAACGAAGTCTAAAAATTATGAAAATTGGTACGATGGTAATTCTAATACTCCTCAAGCTCAAGGACTCCTTGGTTTGAACAAAATGGAGTTATAAAAATAGATAATGGTATTTACAATGGTTTTTAGTGATGAAAATCACTATTTTTGTAGGGGATTCTTCTGAAAATTTGACATACACTTCTTGGACCTCCCTACTTGCTCTCTCTTCTTCTATGTCCACTTCTTTGATGTGCTTGCATGTTTTATGCTTGACCTTGAGTTCCAACAAGGGGATACACAACCGAATTATGCTGCAGAACTAGACCCTATTGGGCAACTAAGGAAGGAACTGGAGGCATTGAGAATGCAACAAAATCAACAAGAAGAGAAGGTTTTGCCACGACTACGTCCCACTGATGATGAAGTAGCCCAACTTCGCCGTGAGTTAGAAGATTTGCGGACCACTCAAGATATAAGAAGGCAGATTTGGTGCACAATATGTAACAACAATGGGCATTCCAATGCTAATTGCCCTAACAAGGTAAGCTGTCAATTTTGTGGAAAGGATGGTCATGAAGCTAGAGACTGTTACTACCTCAAGGGTACACAGCAACGAGGTAACCCTCAAGCTTTGGATTCATATTCTGCTAGTACTTCAAATGCACCTAATAGAGAGGAAAATTGTACGACAAAGCCTAGATATAATAGGCCATTGATGTGTTATCGATGTGGTGAGTATGGCCATATGCAAAATAGGTGTTCCCTTCCAGAAGATGCACCTCCTTGTCAACATTGTCCAGAGGCCAAGGATCACTATACCAAAGACTGCCCAAGAAGCCGTTCCGCTCCAATCCACATGATTGCAGTCTCTCCACAAGAAGAAGGTATGACCACTCAGTCTTATGTTGTTTTATCCTTTGCAATGCCCATGATGACTACAACCACACAAGCAGCAGCAATCTGTAGAGAGGAACAACAAGGGTTCCAGGATAAAGAGGAGGAAAAGAAGGCTGAGTGGAAGGGCCAAGCAGAAATCGAAGGAGCTTATGAAAGGATGGCTACTTCTCTAAGGGACCAACCAACAAGTCTGCAAGAAGACACTCATGAGGTAAACATTGAACAGATCTTGAAAGATATTCATCACAAGGTTAGTCTGTACGAACTTATAAGGATGGATTCAAAAATAAGAAGTGACTTATTGAAGATTATACACTCTGCTCACTTGATCCAATCACCCAGTATAGATGGTTTCATGGTTGATTTTCCCCCTGCACCCTTGGTAGACTACCAAAGCTCAAGATTATCTGTTTGTATAAAGGATGAAGCTCTCACAGGTGTCATCATAGAAGGAGGCTCTGGTATCAATTTGATGCCAGATTTCATAATGAAGAAACTAAATTTGAACCCCACTAAGATGGCACCATTCATAGTTACACTAGCATATCAACATCGGGTTGCGCCTCTTGGCATTATTGAAAAGGTACTGATGATAGTACAAGGTTGCCATTTTGTTCTAGATTTTGTTGTTATTGCACTTCCACAGGAGACTTCTTACCCTTTACTCTTGGGGAGACCTTGGCTGAGGCAAGCCAAAGCTTTGCAAGATTGGGGGAAAAACAAACTATGGATTTCAACAAGCACCAATAGCCAACTGCAACTACATTTGGAAGAAGGATTTGACTCAGGGAAAACTACTGGGTATACTGTGGACACTCAGGTAATGCCCTCTCTACCCCAAGAAGAAGATACATTATTGAATTGGATGATGGAAAGTGCAGAGTGTTGCACGCTGGAAATCAATGAAATAGAAGAAGAAGTTACGGATGAAGGAGTTGCAGGAAAAGGCTATGAAATTCCCAAGGAGTTGAAGAATGGAAGTTTGCAGGAGAATACAAACATCGTAGGGGCAACAACTATAGAAGTTCCGGAAAAGGAAGGTTATGAGCCTGAATGCAGAGAGGATCTCCTGTTTTCGGATATACCTCAAGGATGGACCCGGGAACATATTGCAGAATATAAGCTAAATTCCACTCTTGCATACAGTGGAGATGATTTCTCAAGTAAGACCAGTCCTGAAACACTGGTTCAAGAAATAAATTAGGGGATGAAGAGAATCCTCAAGTAGTCCATTTGGCCGCTTGGCTATGGCATTATCCTCCTTTACTGCAGAAGGTAACTTCTTTACCTTTTGCTTACAAAAATGTCTTCGCATGGTCCTACAAAGATCTAACAGGGATACCAGAGGAGCTTGGATTACACAGAATACCCTTAGTTGAGGGAGCTCCGCCTACAAGAAGTAGGCCGTATCGACTCAATCCAAAATATGCAGAGGCGGTAAAATTGGAAGTTACAAAACTAGAAGAAGCAGGTATAATTGTTCTAGTAGAACATTCCAAGTGGCTTTCTTCTATGGTTATTGTACCCAAGAAAAGTAGTGGAAAAATAAGAGTTTGCATTGATTTTTGTGCCTTAAATAAAGTGACTGTTCAAGATGGATTTCATCAGCCCTTTTTAGAGCGAGTACTTGAGGAAGTAGCCGGTCACACTTTGTATAGCTTCTTGGATGGTTTTAGTGGCTACAATCAGATAGTGATCCATCCTGATGATAGGGACAAAACAACCTTTGTTACTCCATGGGGCACTTATGTTTATACTCACATGGCTTTTGGTTTGAAGAATGCACCAGCTTCATTTAATAGAAAAATGTATCTAATATTGGGCAAATGGTTGACAACCTTTCTACGCATTTTCATGGATGACTTTTCAGTGTTTCAGGCACAGATAGAAGAGCAGCAGTTCAAGATTTCCATGATCATTTGGAAAATCTAAAGGAAATCTTTGAGCAATGTCTCAAAACAGGTTTGAAGTTAAATCCTGCTAAATGTCATTTTTTGGTCACCAAGGGCACTCTTCTTGGTCACATAGTATCTGCTGAAGGGATGACGGTTGACCCTGCAAAGGTTACTGCTATCCTTTCCATGCCTATTCCACAAAGCCCAAAAGAAGTGCAAAGGTTTTTTGGGTCATGCAGGATACCATAGAAAATTTATACGAATGTATTCAGAAATAGCTAAGCCCTTATCAAGGCTTACCAGTAAAAAGATCCCTTTCTCATGGAGTGTTGAAGCTGAGAAAGCATTTTGTGAACTAAAATTGAGGTTATGTACTGCTCCACTTTTAAGTGTTCCTAACTGGTCATTGGAGTTTCATGTGCATACAGATGCCAGCCTTCATGCTGTTGGTGCAGTTCTAGCTCAACCATCATCACACAAGGTTGATAGACCTATCTCCTATGCTAGCAGACTACTCACACAGGCAGAAAGGAACTACAGTACGACCGAAAGGGAAGGTTTGGCTATTGTATTTTCTCTTCAGAAGTTTCGGCATTACCTTCTTGGTGTACATTTTATAGTCATATCTGACCATCAGCCCTTGAAGTACTTGATGAACAAGCCTAGAGTAGCTGGAAGGGTTTGGAGATGGTTACTCCTATTTCAAGAATTTAACTTTGATATTCATAATAAGCCAAGAAGAGAGCACTACATGGTAGATCAAGTATCCAGGACCACAATGAGCAAGAAGGAAACAGGTATTAATGATGAACTGGTGGATAGTAATCTCTTCCTAGTAGCAATTCAGACTGATTGGTATGATGGAATTCTCAATTTTCTTACTACTGGAAAACTCCCAGAGCATTTGAAACCCATAGAAAAGAGAAGATTACTCCTTAAAACCAAAGCGTACTCACTTATAAGTGGAAATCTATATAGATATTGTCAGGTTGGTATCTTGAGAAAGTGTGTTTATCTAGAGGAGGTAACCCCTTTGCTTGAGGCAGCACATAGTGAAGGACATCTAAAGGGGGAAGAATTGGCTCACATAATCATGCACAAGGGACTATGGTGGCCTCATATTTACAAGGATGCGATCAAGTTTGCTAAAGAATGCCACATTTGCCAGAGATGTGCTCCTATGCCAACCAGATTGAATTTCCAACCATTAGTCATATCTACAGGATGGCTCCCATTTGAACGATGGGGTCTTGATTTCATAGGACCAATTAGTCCAATTGGTCAACCTGGGGGTAAGAAGTATATTTTGATGGCCACATGTTATGCAACTAAATGGATAGAGGCTAAAGCTATTGTGGACTGCCCGGCCTTAATAGTAGCTAAGTTCTTGTATAAACGTATTTTCTCAAGATTTGGTTGCCCACTGGAAATCACTAGTGATAGGGGAACACATTTTGTAAACTAGCTGCTCCAATTTATATTTGACAGGTACAAGGTCTTCCATAAAAAATCTTATGCCTACTATCCAAGGGCAAATGGCCAAGCAGAGAGCTCCAATAAGATTTTGATCGGGTTGCTGCGCAAATTATCTTTTGATCATCAAAGCTTTTGGCCACAAGCATTGATCGGTGCAATTTGGGCTTTGAGAACTACAAGAAGGGGAACCACTGTGAGAGTCCATTTCGCTTAGTATATGGAAAAGAGGCATTGGGCCCATTTGAATTCATTATCAAAAAGGAAATGGGAGCCAAAACCATTGGAATTGAACCTCCCATTGAGAGATTGGTGGCATTAGAAGAATACAGAGAAGGAGCAATGCAAAAACTTCAGGTAACACAAGAAGAGCGCAAGAGACTACATGAGAGGTATCTGAGGTCCAATGAGGTAAAGGAAGGATCCATGGTTTTAGTGCATCAGGTCCCAGCAATTTCAACCAAACTGGCATCCAAATGGATAGGACCTTACACGGTGGTAAAGGTATTACCTCATGGAGCAGTACATCTGGAGGATTTGCACGGTAAGAGGATACCCCTGGTCAATATCCCCAGGGTGAAGAAGTACCTGAATTAAGGTAAATTAGAAGCATTTCATTCACCGTACCTACCGTATTTCATTCAGTGATTGCAGTGTATTATATATATATAAAAAAAGTAAAAAAAAAGTGAAAAAAAAACTGCTCAATATCTCCAGGGTGAAGAATTACCTGAATTAAGTCAAGGAGGAAGAACTTCCTTCACTATCTTGTTTTCAGCTTCGGGAATTGCACCGGGATGGTGCAAAGACTTGATGTGGGGGTCTGTATCGTGGCATTTCCCTATCTCTCTCTCTCCCCCACAACCCCCTCCAACCCCACCGTCCCCTCCTCTTTTCCCCCACCACCCCCGCGGCCCCCACCATGACCACGACCCCTTCCAACTCCACCGGCCCTCCTCTTTTCCCCCACCACCCCCACCATCACCACGACCCCCTCCAACTCCACCGGCCCTCCTCTTTTCCCCCACCACCCCCGCGGCCCCCACCATCACCACGACCCCCTCCAACTCCACCGGCCCTCCTCTTTTCCCCCACCACCCCCGCGGCCCCCCACAAACCCCACAAACCCCACAAACACCACAAACCCCACAAACCCCACACCACTCCACGACCCCCCCCCCCCACAAACCCCACACCCCTCCACAAACCCCCACAAACCCCACACCCCTCCAGAACCCCCCACAAACCGCAAACCCCTCCACAACCCCCCACAAACCCCACAAACCCCACAAACTCCACACCACTCCACGACCTCCCACAAACCCCACACCCCTCCACAACCCCCCACAAACCCCACAAACCCCACACCCCTCCACAACCGCCCACAAACCCCACAAACCCCACAAACACCACAAACCCCACAAACCCCACCCCTCCACAACCCCCCACAAACCCCACAAACCCCACACCCCTCCACAACCCCCCACAAACCCCACAAACCACACACCCCTCCACAACCCCCCACAAACCCCACAAACCCCACAAACCCTACAAACACCACAAACCCCACACCACTCCACGACCCCCCACAAACCCCACACCCCTCCACAATGCCCCACAAACCCCACAAACACCACAAACCCCACACCCCTCCACGACTCCCCACAAACCCCACAAACCCCACACCACTCCACGACCCCCCACAAACCCCACAAACCCCACACCCCTCCTCAACCCCCCACAAACCTCACAAACTCCACACCCCTCCACAACCCCCCACAAACCCCACAAACCCCACAAAAACCACAAACCCCACACCCCTCCACAACCCCCCACAAACCCCACAAACCCCACACCACTCCACGACCCCCCACAAACCCCACTAACCCCACACCCCTCCACAACCCCCCACAAACCCCACAAACCCCACACCCCTCCACGACCCCCCACAAACCCCACAAGCCCCACACCACGCCATGACCCCCCACAAACCCCACACCCCTCCACAACCCCCCACAAACCCCACAAATCCCACAATTTCCTACGACCTCCCACAAAGTTCTCATGCAGTTTTTGATGGATATTTGGAGGATCATTTCTCAACCAAACCCTACAGTGTTATATATCCTTGGAAAGTTCTCGACAAGTACTTTCCAATGGTGCAATGATAGTTTTTGAAATCTTGGATCAATTTTAACCACCCCCCAAAACCCCCACAACTCACCTCCCATATGTAAGCATCAAAAGCTACTACAAAAATTAGGTGAAGGATGTGCTTCTCAGGATCATTTGAATATCACGGGCGGCACAAAATGAGGATCTCAGTTGCATACAAAAGTGACAGTAAAAGTGTAAATGGTAAAAGTGGAAATGGAGAAATGACTGTTGCCACCAACCATTCATGACGACTGCCTATTTCTGAGGATCCAATTCAAGATTGGTGGCATATTTGATCTACCCCTCCAATTTTGGGCAATCAATCGGCACATGATCAGTGGACGTGAGGAATCGGCAAGGCCCTCTTGGGGCACTCTATGGCTACAAGCCTACTGTAGGAAGTCACTCTATGGTGAGGATATAGAGCGTGGGCTTCCCAGTGAGGGCTAATATCACTATAGTGTGAAGAGAGTGGCTTGGGTTTGTCATTCAGTGTGAGTCATTGGTCTTTCGTGCTCTTTCCTTTAGAGCAAGTCTTCATACTTTGTATTGATCAATACTAGTCTGCATCTAGTTGTGTCCATTGTACGGATTGGATGAATCCCTTGTATTGATGTTGTTTAGTTCTGGAGTGGCATGTTAGCCTAGAGCATAAACCTATGAGCATCTCTTTGTCTATGTTGTAATCATCTGATTCGAACTAAGGAGTGGTTGGTCTTCCAATTTTTGTCATTTATATTATCCCTAAGTATTTACAACTCTATGCAATTATTGATATCTGCCTGCTCACAGAAATGTTGAAGGGTATATTTCCTTAAGGAGAACCTCCCTTGAGTAGGCGAAGTACTGGAAGTGCATGTTGTATGCTCCTGCTAAAGTAGATACCCCAGTACCTCCTCTACATCTAGCCTCTGCTTGTGCTTCTTCTCTAACCCTTAGCTCTTCTTCTTTTCGCTTCTTGGTAGTGTTGAGTCTCATTAGCATATCCTCTGTAAGAGGTTCTTGATATAGCTTGACTCGACATCCACTGATATAGTTTGGCAGGATATCAAATTCTAGTGTGGCTAATTGAACTGCACCGCTATAGGAAATTCTATTAATTGGATCCAAGGATTGAAACCAAGTTAAGGCTATTCCCGTGAGGGTTAGCCCAAAGGATTCATATTGCATGAAAAAGTCATCCACTTGCTCCGCTCGCAACACATGTTTGTATTCTACAATGTGGTCATATGGCTCTCCTATGCCATCGTAATGATTTCACATAGATTTGGTCAGTTAGATTGGTCTCAATCTTCTGTCAGGCTCTGGGGATCGAATTATTGTCGGAACACCTTGGGGCGGTTCTATCCTAAAGGTAGGTCTATTCATATTTCCCATTACCTGGCTAAGTTGGCTGCGTGGGTTAATTCGTGGCATGGTGGATTGCACCTAAGGTCTGTTTGGCATACTACGTTGGCTCTTTTGTCCTGACATCATATTTTTCGTTCTTTGTTGGATCTGGAACGGGTTTTGTGAGGTAGTTGGCTGATCTCGAGGAGGGAATATAGGAAGATCTATGTACTTTAATCTAGACCTCTCCACTTCATCTACAGGCCAATATCTCCTTTGATTTTGGTCTAGGTATGTAACTCTAGATGGATTTTCCAAATCCCTTAACTCATATACAATTGTTGGGATGATGCCTTCTCCTTGTGTCAGTGAATCAGTTTGTAGGAGTAGGTCTAATCCATGGGTTAACTACACATCCATTAGATAGTCATCTTGGGATATCCTATCCGCTTGCAATACTTGAGTTATTATTGACTTTCCCCTAGGGGTAGTCACCATATCTCCATTGTTGGTTCTCCTAGAAGTTCCTTGTCCCTCTAACTCTCCCCTTTCATTAATCTGATCAGGGTTTTCGGTTACTACATATATATGGCCCATCTTGTCCATGTAAACTCCTCCTTCATACTTGATAGCTAGTCTTGGAACTGTTTCAGATTCTATAGTGTTTATCATTCTTGCTACTGACCTGTGTAGACCATCGAGGTAGATGGGTACTCCTTGCAAGTTAGTGGATATGTATTGAAGAGAAATCTGATATTCCCCTTCCACTCTAGACATAAAACCTTCCCTAGGCACTAAACTATGCATGTCTTCAGACGCCAAGAGTCTCTCCCAATTAAATGACATTTCTGACTCACTTGTCTGTGAAAGCACGTGGTGGTAACCACTGAGTTGTGAGTCCCCGACTTGGTTGTGTGGTTGACACTATGATTTGGTACTTTATCTATCTCTTCCTAAGTGTCTACTTGATCTTAGGTTCATAAGCCTTGTCTACGTCAAGTCCAAAATTGTCCTTTCTATTGCTCAAAATCTTGTGGAACTCCTTGCTTCCTAGTCAAACCTGAGGGTCAACTTCAAAATCACTCCGAACGGATTTCGTATAAGAAAGTTATGCCAGTTCAGGGTTCAGGGGGTTAAAACAGGGAAATAGGATCTCTCTGGGAGTACCTCAGAACAGGCGATACGATACCTCTTTTTCCATGATACCCGATACTACCATGGACGATACCACCTCAGATGATACAATACCACCAAGGCGATACCAACTTCCATGATATGATACTACTATATCAGACGATACGATACTATTGGCAAGACGATACGATACCAGGGGATCTAAGGCACGATACAATACCAAGTCACCTCATGATACAATACCACTTGCTAGACGATACCACCAGGTCTATGATACAATACCAACCTCACGATATGATACCAAAACAATCAACGATATGATACTTGGTCTGCTGATGATATGATACCAACAATCACACAATACAATACCAAGGTGACTGGCGATACGATACCAAAAGTTTACACAATATGATACTGGAACTCTCACGATACGATACTCATTCTATAGACGATAGGATACGGAAGGATCAGACAATACGATACCACTTTTTTGCATGATACAATACTAGAATAGGCATGATACGATATCGAGTTGGTGATACGATACCAACCATGCACGTGATATGATACCGCTTGGTCAATGATATGATACCAACCTCACAATACGATACCAGGTGGACCGCGATATGATACCATCGGGGCGACCGTGATCGCGATACAAGCATGGCGATACGATACCAAAATGGTATCGTGATACCTCAAGTGGGTGTGCACGATATGATACCTCGACAAGTATCGCGATGCACGGGAGTTCTGGTATTGGGATACCAAAACTCAACTGTACACGATACTTGGAGATTTTGACACCCAAATTCAAAAATTTTTGCAGATATCTGTATTTTGTGTCCTCCTTGTCACTTCTATGTGTCTGTATATGCAAAGTCACCCTTCAATCTCACGATACAACACTCGTGATACTAGGCATAGACCTTGTCACTCTGTTATACTGTCACTCAGTTTTTTGATGTTTTAGCAGTGCGATTCTCCGTATTTCATCCATGCTTAAGCTCTCAACCCTCTCTGAACTCCTTGCACAACCAAGAATGAAGAAGAAGAGGTGAAAATAGGGGATATACAGTCAAAAAAGTGAAAAAAATCAGAGAAGGTGAAGATGAGAGGAGATGGTGGTGATGATGATGGAGATGAAGCAAAAATCAGAAACTAAACCAAAAATGGTGATTTTTTTTTTACCTTCCAATGTTGCTACTCTACATCTTACCATCACACACTCGTCCTCCAAGCTCTCTCCCTGACTGGTGCCAAATTTGGGGTCACTCTAACACAATGGCAAGTACAAACGTGAGGAGCTTCACCTCATAAATGTCAATCCGTGGAGATGTGAGGACTGGTATGAAGACCAAGAGCAACTGAAGTGCATGAGTGCACGAGTGAAAGCGCACAGACATACACACCCATACACACACGTGCACAAGGTAAGAGCAAAGAGTGGAACAATGGAAGGACTGCAATTACAAAAGAAATCTATTATAGAAGCTCAAATCTACAACAAGCTAACCCCAAAAATTAGCTCTCCAGCCCTTTTCATAGTTTTTTGAGGGGTTTTTGCCCTGTCCAGACCTAGTCTTCGGCCTAGTTAAAAATTAGGTTCCAGGGCTTATTTGGGGGCTCAAACAGAATCTAAAAATTATGAAAATTGGTAGGATGATACTTCTAATACTCCTCAAGCTCGAGGACTCCTCGACTTTGACAAAATCGAGTTACAAAAATGAGAAATGGTATTTACAATGGTTTTTAGTGATAAAATGCACTATTTTTATAGGGATCTGTTCTAAAAATTTGACATGTGCTTCTTGGAGCTCCCTATATGCTCCTTCTTCTTGTGTGTCCACTTCTTTGATGCGCTTCCATGCTTTGTCCTTAACCTTGAGTGTCAACAATCCATCAAAATGCATGGCAAAACCATAAACATGAAAAGTGGAGGTTGAATGCCATGATCAAGCCGCCAAAATGATGATGTATCAAAAAGGGTTGTTGAGGGAGAATCAAGTAAGAAGAAGAAAAGAAGAAGACAACGAAAGAAGCAGCTTCACTAAAAAGCAAGATCTGAAGATATATCTCTGCAAGAAGCCCCGCAGGGGCGCATTACCCATCTCTGCACAGAGCCCCGCAGGGGCGTACACACCAAGGAAAAGCAAACAGCCTCAAAGCAATACAACAGGGTCAGATGTGTGCAACCAAGACAAATCAGAGGACCAAAAGTTAGAAAGGGGTAGAGGCTGAAAAGTTTAAGAGGGTGACTAAGAACAGCACATTCCTAGTCACTGGTGGCGTGCGTGGCAACCCAAGTCAACAGGCAAGACAAATGCAACAGGCTCTCGAGTAGTAGAGCTTGAATCAAGAAGGCCATCAAATCTGCATGTCTGTTTAACTACAGACAAAACTGACCAAGGGATGCGTGCGAAGAAAAGAAGTAATCAGCCGACGAAAAGCTACAGCCTGTCACAGAGATGAAGAGGGGCAGAGTGTTGCAGAGCTAAAGGAAGTACAAAGCAGAGAAAAAGACGGGCCCCAAAATTTTCCGATTTGGACATCATATTCTTGTATCATACTCATTCTTGTAATATATTTCCCGTTGTAAATGCACTAGAGGAGTCCTCTAGATGCATCCCCACAGAAGATTAGAGATTTACCCATGTAAAATAGTAGGAAATTAGTCTCTTAGTGAATAAAGTGTCGGTCTCTTGTGTGAAAGGACCATTTTTAGGGCACTAGTATATAAGTCAAATGTGACTCTTTGTAAAGAACTTTTTGCCATTGTGAGAATAGAGAGCACAGAATTTCGAATTTGTGTCTTCTTCACTTTGTATCTTCTTCTTCGCAAGCTTGTATGCATGTGTATTGCTTGGAAAGAGTGCTGGTGAGTGTTGTCTATCCATGAAAGTGTTTCTTTGCTGTAGGTAAGGTGTGTGCGAAGTGTAGGAAGTGTTGAAGTGTAGGAAAGTATTCCCGCGACTCAGTATTTCGCTCATAACTTGAAGTAGGAGCATCGGAATTGAGTGAAACCACTGCCATTGGATGCGTCTTCTCGAGAGCTTCGAAATGCATATGCTATTTCCTATATTTGGAGTTTGGAGCTGGGAGAAAAGTCCAAAATACTGACGACTGCTGTGCCAAGTATCGTTTCGCCTGGACCAACAGTTGAAACTTGTTTGGATAAGTCTTTGTCTCATTTACATTCTTTGAGTAGTTCTTTTGCATTGATCATTACATGATTGCATGTCCTCATACACTCGGCTAGGTTTGTATACTCTTTGGATTGATAATTAAAAGCGTGTATCCCCACTATATGCACTTGTGAGGGGATTGAGGTATAGTCTCTTTCTCCGCAAGTCCCTAAGTTGGTACTTAGGTCAACACACTTTTTGGCGCCGTTGCCGGGGAGTGACGAATCAAACCGAGGCATTCGTGTGATGGTAAGTAGCTTTTTGCATTGAAGTAAGTGGAGGAGTGGAAATCTTCTCTTCTTTGGTAAGTCATTTTCAGCCGCACTTGCTACTTCTCATTCTTGGAGTGTGTGTAGTGAGTTATTAGTTTAGGGAAGTGAGTAGTAGGAGGAGAGTAGGAAGAGTGAGGGAGTAGATTAGAGTAGTTGTCACTTCTTGTCTTGTTTTTTCATTTTCAGTAAATAGAAAATCCCAAGTATAAAAACCACAAAGAGTCATTTTGAAAATCACTTGTTCTGAGCAAGTATCGTGGAGAATCACTGTCGAGTATCGTGAGCTGTGGACCGAGTCGTGGGAGCTGCGCAGAGCGATTGGGGTGTGATTAAAGTGTTGAGAGAGAGAGCTTGAGGTAAGCACATTCACAGATGCTCATATTTATCATTTGAATTCAGTTGCTAGAACCAAACGATCTGCGTCAGGTATCGTTTAGAGCTTTCAGGGTGAAAAAGGTGTGTTTTGATTGATACAGAGAGTGAGGAGAGGAGAGAGGAACTAGGAGATCAAGGGCTTCAAATCAAAACTTCAGAAACATTTCTCAAAAATTGTCTAAGGGTCAAGTATTGTTTTGCTCCCGCGGTCGAGTATCGCGATACTTAGCAAGTATCGTTTTGCTCCTGTGGTCGAGTATCGCGATATTTCCCGTCGATCGTGTATCGTTTCATACCGATCGCGATACTTGGTCAGAGATCGTTTTCCCAGCGATCGTTGATCGTGTATCGTAGATCGTGTATCGTTTCGTGCCGGTCGCGATACTTGTGAAGTATCGTTTGGTCAAAGATCGCGATACCTGATAAGTATCGTGTATCGTTTTTTGCCAGCGATCGTTTGGAGAAGGATCGTGTATCGTTTGGCTTAAGTATCGTGTATCGTTTTTCAGAGATCGCGATACTTATCAAAGATCGCGTGTCGTTTCGTTCAAGTATCGGCGATCGTTGGTCGCGTATCGTTTGGGTCAAGTATCGTGTATCGCTTCTCAGAGATCGCGATACCTACCAACTATCGTGTATCGTCGATCGTTCCCATTCAGAGATCGTGTATCGTGGATCTCAAGTATCGTATATCGTGTTCAGCCAAGTATCGTTTGGCCCAGAGATCGCTTAGATCAAAGATCGCGATACTTCCCACAGATCGAGTATCGCCTGTTCCAAGTATCGAATATCGTCGAGATTGAAATATCGTGTATCGTTCTGACCCAAGTATCGGGTATCGTTTCAGCTCAGAGATCATGTATCGCAGAAATTGGAGGTCAAGTATCGTGATCTGTAGAAAATTCTTCATCAGTCATTTTTTCCAGCCAAAGGCTTCTAGAAATTTTTGACCTGTAGTGAAGAGTGCCAAAGGCCCAAGGGTAGCAAAGACTGATCAGAGTTTAGAAGTGGATGAACCTGAGATCCTGAAGAACCCTAGGAAGCCGAAGAAGTGTAATCTCTTCTGTAGGTAGTGTAGCAGAGCCAAGTATCCGTTCACATTATTCTGAGACCTCCAGTGAGTCAGAGGAAGAAATTCCCATGGCTTCAGAGGATATGCAGAACACAGTACCCATGATTGGCATGATGTCAATCATTGAGGGAGAGTACAGAACCTCTTTGGAGTATGTGAACACCAACCACAACGAGGTCCCCATTTATCTGGATGGTCTAAATAGATCTGTGGTCAGGTTAAAGAAAGCGTCAGAGGCCTACATAGTACCTAGACCAGCAGTCAAATACGTAGGAGGACTTTACATGGACAAAAGGGATACCCAATATGTTGTCACTGAACACCCAGAGAACATTAATGAAATTGGTGAAGAAAATAATGCTTCAAACTTAAATGGAGGAGGGAATGAAGAGCAAGTAACTACACCTAGAGGAAGATCTACAGTCGCAAGGATATGGAGAGGAGATCTAATTCCCCAAGATGACACCTTAATGGATGTATATTTGATCAATGGGATGGAGCATCTCCTTAGAGCACATTCCTCAATTTGGGAAGCTGCTCCCAATCCAATCATCATTTATGAGTTGCAGATCCTGATTTTTCCACCATTATCACGTATCTGGATAAAAATCAGAGAAGATATTGGCCCATAACAGAAGCGGAAAGAGCGGAATTGAAATATCAACACATCCCAGTGTTCCCACCTAGAGACCAAGCCACTACATCAAGAAACCCACTGGGAACTTCCCATAATGATTCATATCAACAGTCAGGCCAAACTCAACAAACACAACAGACCCAACAAACTCAAATCCCAGTCAGACCTCCTGTACAGTTCGCAATGCCTGTAAATAACCCTAACTACCGACCTCAACCAACTATTGACCCAAGACATGGAATTCATGCTCCAGTCAGACCGCCGGTAGTAAGAGGACCAGGCATACCAATAGGAAGACCTATTTTCCCAGTGATGCCTAGACCACCCGAAGCAGGAAGACGACTAAGGCCAATCCAAGTTGCCAAATGTATGAGAAATCACTATGATGGCTCTAGTGAACCTTACAATCATATAGCAGAATTTAAACAAGTAATCAAAGCCGAACAGGTAGAAGAATTTTTGATTCAATATGAGTCCTTTGGCCTTACCTTGTCAGACACGGCGTTAGCATGGTTTCAGCCATTGGACCTTAATACCTTTCAGAACATGGAGCAAGTATACCAAGAAATGATTGAGGAATTTACTAAATCAGGAATTAAAAACAATTCTTCATCATTGATCCACAGCTTCAAGCAAATCCCTACCGAGTCAGTGAGATTGGCTGCCAGAAGATTCAAACAATATGTAGACAGATGCCCAGTGGAAGAGAGACCGACACAGAATAAAATGGTGTCATTATTTTTGGAAGGATTATTGAACGGATCCTTAAGATCATTGGTGTATGTGAAAAGGGTTCAGACCTTGCAAGAATGCATGAAGGAATGCATAGATTTAGAAGATAACCTAGCTGAGGATCTGAAAATACCTCAAGGAAGCTTGAAGAGTGAAGATTCGACCAGTAACGCATCCATACCTAAAAACAACGTAGAGGAAATAGCTGAATTGTTAGCGAAAAAGTTGAATGTTCAAGGACAGAGGAACTACCCCAATAATCCAATGAGAGTACCCATGCTTAGAAGGTGTATGCAGTGCGGAGGTGATCATCCTTCTCATCTGTGTACTAGGGGAGTAGTTCCACCACCAGGTTATGGTTATAATAGACACACTGTCCCAGGACCTCTACAATATTGCAGTGTGGAACAAAAATACACAAATCATAGCACAGAAAATTGTCCCTACAATAGGCAAGCTAGACCAGCACAGCAATACATGAGACCGTACGGATACCCTCAGAATCATCAGGGAGGTGAAGCTTTTAGGTATCCCTCTTATCAGCCACAGGCACCAGCACCACGACCATATGCTTATCAGGGATACACACAACCACAGCCAGTACTAGGACAACAATCACCCCATCCTCAGAACGTTGTCCCAGTCAAGATTGCCCAACCTGAAGGAAACCTAGAGAGAGCTATAGTGCCAGCCACACCTTTGACTAGTAGTGAACCATATGACTCATTTTATGACCCTAGTCAAGGAACATACCCTAATTATGAAGGCTCAATGATGGAATATGGACAATTGTATGAACCATATGCCTATGGCATGGAAGCACCAGATAGTTCATACGGTTATGAGCAGGATTATGTGTCATTAATGTACACAGCTCCTAGAGCAACCATACCACCCCGACCCATGAACAGACCGCCTGTACCCAGAGGACCATGTTACAGGTGTGGAGGTGATCATTATATCAGGGAATGCACATTGCCAAACCCACCACCACCACAACGAGTCTGGGAAGGCTACTGTAGTGATTGTGGTAAGGAACATCTTTTTAGAGACTACCCCAAAAATCCCAACAAGGTTACATCTAATGTACAAATCAACGTAATAGAAGTAATTGAATCATCAGGGAGTGATAAAGAGTACACAGTACCATTGAAAGCAATAACGAGAGCCAAAGCCAGAGAGACCCCTGATAAAACGGATGAGAACAATCAAAGTGACAAGGAGAGGGACACACCCATCCCTCAAAAAGTTGAAGACTCAGAAGAACCAGAGAAAAGTATTGTAAGTAAAAGGTCCCAGAGATGGAAGCACCGAAGAGAGAGGCTAAAAGAAAAGAAATTACGGCAGAAAAAGGAAAATGAAAGGAACGAACAAAATTCAAAAGAGGAGCAGAGAAAGAAAGAAGAAATAAAAAATGAACAATACAAAAAAGAAGAGGTAGGATCAGTGTTAGCAGATCCTATGCCTGAAGAATTAGCAATGTGGATTCAGGCGTATAAGGCACGAATAAGAGCAGGACCTACCATAGAGCAACATGAGAGAGAATATCCAAGAGGCGACTTAGAAAAAGAAAGACTAGAAATCTGCAAGAAATTGATAGAAGTTGCACAACAAACCTTAGAAAAACCTGCATCGCCTTTACCCAATACCCGAATTTCTGAAGGAGAATTCCAAGAGTGTGTAAACACTCATGAAAAACCCGAAGTAAATAGACCACAGAATGACGAACGTGGTGTTGAGAGAAAGGAAGGATCCATAGTTCCCGAAGTAGAAGGAGAATGGACTAAGGATCTATGGGCACGAGTTCAAGAGGACAAATGGAAGAAGGTGGAAGGAATTGAACAACCCTTTGAAGAATTAGAAGCAGAAAACGAAATAGATGGTTCAATACCTGAACTAAATTCAGAAGAAATTCTTCCGATGGATGCAAGTGACCAAGGAGAGGAAGATGTAAAGGAACTGCCTAACTACACAGGGGAGTACGAACACAGTTCAGAATTGTATCGCATTCCATCAATAAGGAAACGAGAAACGAACCCGTCAGTTCAAACATCGGAGATCATACAACGCCTTAGAGAGGTAAAAATCCCATGTACCCTAACGTTTGAAGAACTGTTAAAGGTAAAACCACACTTAAAAGAGATATTAATCAATCAATGGGAAGTCAAGGAGGAAAAGAAAGAGATAGCAGACGAAGTAAACACAGTGAGGATTCCAATGGATAAAGTAGGAGACTTTAGTGAGGGAGATGAAGGAAATACTTGCCTTCCAATCACTTATGGGGGTTACACTACCAAATCCATACTAGATTCAGGAGCTGGTGTTGGCATTGCTACCAAAGAAATTTGGGAGAAATGGGGAAAACCAGCATTAAGACCAACACGCATGAAAATACAAATGGCAGATGGACATACGGAAAGACCCTTAGGATTGTTGGAACGAGTAGTTTTCACTACGTGTGGAGTGGAATTCGAACACACTTTAGCAATTTGTCACTTTGAAAGGCCAAGCAATTATGAAATGATCTTGGGAAGGCCTTTCATGAGACAGCTAAAGGTCGTACAAGATTGGGGAAAAGACGCGGTATACCTACAACACGCAGGAACCACCACTAGAATAAACCTACATACGTACACATATCAAGATGTTCCACCTCTACAATGGAATCAAATCCATAAAGAGGAAGACGATCAATCGGTTCATAGTGCAGGTTCTAGTGATCAATCTTGGATGAATGAGGACACTCATCTGTGGATATGTCAAGCTACAAAAAAGGAAGAGGAGAGAAGAAAAGGTTGGCAGCAAAAACAAGGAATAGTGAGGTCTGTACAAGATCCAGCTTATATGCCGCAAATATTTCCTGATGAAGAATTTGAACCTTACGGTTGGATGGAAATTTTAGCGACCCTCGACGTCTGTGTAAACGAAGAAGTAGTGACCATGAACGAATGTATCGATGAGGAGGGTTATGATGTTAGCCTATATATGGTAGTCCTTCAGGAGGCTGAAGAAGGAGAAGTGATCGAGAAAGACTGGAAGGAGGACTACGAGAGCATTGAAATGGAACCCGAACCCATGGATCTAGGGAATAGTACCACCAACATAAATAACACAGCCAAAGAGAAACACCAGGAACTCACACAGAAAAGGGAATTAGAATTCGAAAGAGAATCAGAAGATGACGAAAATAAACCCCAAGACCAATTTGAGGTACCAGCCCACTTTAAAAAATATGAAGTAGAGGAGAGAAGAATTGCTATTCAAATGCCAAAAAGAGAAGCACAACCTGGAATAGCATATGACAATAAGGAGCAAACCAAAAAGATAGTTGTAACTATGGAAGGAGGAGAGGAACGATGTACCTTCATAGGACAGGATGTCTCACTAGAAGAAGAACAAGAGTTAATTCGTCTCATAAGAGAATATCGGGATGTCTTTGCTTGGACCTATAAGGACTTGAAGGGAGTAGATCCATCTATTTGTGCGCATAGAATCCCCATGACATCCGAAGCCAAACCTTCTAAACAAAGACCATATACTCTTAATGATGTGTATTCAACCAAAATAAAGGAAGAAATAGACAAGTTACTAGATGCTGATTCATCTATGAAATTGAGCACACGTAATGGGTGTCACCTCTGGTGGTTGTACCAAAAAAGAATGGGAAGTTAAGAGTGTGCATCAATTTGAAGAAAGTGAACGCCGCGACCATAAGGGACAGTTATCCTTTACCAATTACGGATCATCTCTTGGAAAGGGTAGCAAGGAAGGAAGTTTATAGTTTTCTGGATGGCTTTTCAGGGTATAATCAGGTAGCCATTGCTCCTGAGGACCAACATAAGACAGCATTCGCAACTGAATGGGGAGTATATGCCTTTAGAGTCATGCCTTTTGGTTTAACGAATGCCCCAGCTACCTTCCAAAGATTGATGTGTCATGTGTTCAAGGAATTTCTGAGAAAAAATATGGAGGTATACGTGGATGATCTTTGTACATATTCAGCTATACTATCAGAGCACATCCCTGAACTAGAAAAGATTTTTGCTAAATGTCGACAATATCGAGTATGCCTCAATCTCGAAAAATGTGTCTTCATGGTTCGACAAGGGAAAATCTTAGGACATATTGTCTCTAAGAACGGAATCTCAACAGATGAAGACAAAATTAAAGTAATTCTGGATTTACCAAGACCTAAGACTGCTAAAGAAGTTCAAGCATTTATGGGACATTGTGGATACTATCGAAGATTCATACATATGTACGCCATAATTGCTAGACCTCTTTATGCATTATTGACTCTGTTTAAATGGACCGAAGAATGCGAAAAAGCTTTTAATGAGTTAAAGGATCGATTGAGTTCAGCTCCAATCCTTCGAGTCCCTAACTGGAATAAACCGTTTCACATTCATGTGGATGCTTCTAAGTTTGCCATTGGTTGCATCTTAGCTCAACCAGCTGACACAGGAAAATTAGACCACCCTATAGCCTATGCTAGTAGACAGTTAAATCAAGCGGAACGCAATTATACTACCACGGAGAGAGAAGGCCTAGGGATGGTATACGCAGTCAAAAAGTTCAGACATTACCTACTGGCAAACAAATTCAAATTCTTCATTGATCATCAAGCCCTATTGTACCTAGTCAACAAGCCTTGTAATACAGGACGACTAGTACGATGGTTTTTATTGCTAATGGAATTTGATTTTGAGGTAATAGTTAAGAAAGGAAACACCCACATAAGAGCAGACCACTTATCTCGAATGAGCCATGGACAACCACCCATAGGAGTACCGGATGATCTGCCAGATACTTATCTTTTTAACCTGGAAGTATGTCCTCAGTGGGCAGAAAAATTGATCCCTATACTTACACATGGACCTAAAGATGGGATCACACCAAACCAAACGCAAGACCTCTGGAGGACTAAAAACCTTCACATCATTGCGGGAAGTTTGTACCACCAGGATTCAAGCGGATTATTGATGAGATGCGTGGAAGAAGAGGAACAAGAAATGTGGCTTCAGAAAGCACACATAAACCAATGGAAAACTCATTTGAGCGCAAATGGAACGTGGCAAACACTCAAGAGATTTGGCATATACTGGCCAACTATGCAAAGAGATGCACATAACTATGTGTCAACTTGTCAAACCTGTCAAGAACAAATCCCAGATGAGAACTCTACCTTATGCTATTCTACAATAGCACCAAGATGGAGCATGCCTCTAGTAAAGTTCTTGAAAACTCAAGAATACCCAGACGGAGCTACTTCAGCAAGGAAGCGTGCTCTTGAAGAACAGAGTAAGGATTATGCCATCATAGGAAAACAACTCTTTAAACAAGGGAAAGATAACCAATTACGAATGTGCATTCACGAAAATGAATATCTTTCTGTTTTAGAGATGGCTCATACAAGAGCTGCAGGAGGACACTTCTCTGCAGATAAAACAGCAAAAATGATCCTTTTTGCTGGAATGTGGTGGCCAACTCTACATCAAGATGCCATAACATATGTGCAGCGGTGTGATACATGTCAACGAACGAAATATCCAATTAGACGGGATGAGATGCCACTTAGACCCATGATGAGTGCAGGAGCTTTCACAAAATGGGGAATAGACTTCATAGGACCTATTAGCCCACCAACAAAAGGATCCCATGCTGAATATGTAATTGTAGCCACAGATTACCTGACTAAATGGGTTGAAGCAAAAGCAACAAAGAAAAATGACGCAAGAACCACAGCCAAGTTTCTCTTCGAAAACGTTTTCACTAGATTTGGACTACCTATAGAAATTGTGAGTGATAGAGGTACGCACTTTGTTAATGAAGTGATAGAAGCCTTATTGAATGAATTCTTAGTAATTCATAAGAAATCAGCCCCTTATCACCCACAAGCAAATGGACAAGCAGAAAGTTCAAATAAAATATTGTGTACTGTTCTCACCAAAATCGTTAACAATGGTAGATCAGATTGGGATAAGCAGTTACATCATGCATTATGGGCATTTCGAGTAGCCTATAAAACCGCCATAGGCACTACTCCTTTTAACTTAGTGTACGGACAAAATGCTATTTTGCCAATTGATTTCTTGATTCCCACTCTGAGAGTAGCAACTACTTACGAGTGGACGGGACATGAACTATCTGCTCAATTGGACCAAATAGAAAAGCTTCATGAAACTAGGTTACAAGCAGTAGCAGGTATTTATGCTGCGAAAAGGCGACAGAAAGCCTACTTTGATGCGCATATCAAGGATAAAAATTTGAAGGAAGGAGATTTAGTTTTGGTATACACTTTGAAACAGCATGCTAAGAAGTTGCAGAAAAGAGGATATGGTCCATTAATCATTAATCGTATATCTACAAGTGGAGCCATTAGCTTAGCAACCTTAGATGGAGATGTATTACCAAACTACATCAGTGGGTGTAGAGTGAAAAAATATCTAGAACCATTAACCGAAGAAACTATGTCTCGATTAATCAAAGGCAAGAATAGATGCATAGAAGAGGAAAGAATACGAGAGGAAGCGAGACAGGAAGCATTGGAAAGAATAAAGAAACGGAAAGAGTGGATGAGAGAGCGAGATGAAAGATATCGACTAGGCGAAGAACTCATCCCAATGGCTAATTTTAGAGCCACCCAAAACCTAGGATCGCAGAGAACACAACCATATTTAAATTTGGGAGCGGGAAAAACGGAATACCACTTGGTCAATGCTCTCATTGACACAGGAGCAGCTGTAAGCTGCATCAAGCTTTTGTTGACCCAAAAACTCAAGGAGACAGTACGCCCATCGATGGCCCAGTTGATAGGAATAGGAGGAATAATTACTCAATGCATAGGTGAGATCACCTTACCGTTGCATCTTGGCAACAACACTATGGAACAAAGGCTATTAGTGTGTCATGACCAAGATTTACTTGAAGAGGTAGTTTTAGGTCAAGACTGGATTTACGAATACGAGGTGACCATTCAATTGGCGTTAGGATACATCTCAGCCAGGATAGGACATCGTGAAGTATTCAGTCTGCTAGATGAACGACCACTCAAATCTGTGAGCATGGAGTAAACAGTTCCTTCTAATGAACAAAGTCCTGAATGTATGATCACTAGCACTATAGAAACACCTTCATCAAGTACTGTATGTGCGGACACATTGAATTCTGCTTGCACACCGTGTTCCAGTCTAGCAAGTCTTGAGAGTGTCAATCTATCTGAAACACACCTCACCGAAACACCATGCCTTAGAGAGACTAGTCCTCTGAGTAATTCAAAATCTGTACCCATTAAAATATACCCTATTCCTTACTCTAACCAAGCGTGGATAAAGAAAGATCAAGTGGAGGAGTATCTTCGACAACAGAAGCACAACACACATCAGAACGAACAATCAAAGCAAAAACCAACTCAGTCTGAACAACGAAGTCATCGACAAGTTGCTACAATATGGATTCCAAAGAAAGTCGTAGCTGCTCAACAGGATCGTTCGCAAATCTGGGTTCCTAAGTCATGCGCTACAAAGAAACCAAACCGAAATGATGATCCTCAGCACAAGAAGAACCAATATGGTCCGCAGGCAAAACAGCCACAAAGAAAGAGTTACTGGAGAAAGAAGGAGTCTGTAATGGCAACCCGAGCCATTCCGAGATTTACAAAGCAGATAGAGCAGACATACAATAAGAAAAGAGCCACATTCATCGAAATTAGGCAACATACAAAGAAGCTCAGCAAAATGAAGCAGATTTGGATACCTAAAGACAAAATAAATGGAATGCATCAACCAACTACTTCCAATTGCACACATATGGAATTGTGAATACCCAAAGCATGCATGATAGGGCCACATTACAAGGCCAAGCATTCGGCACATCCTTCTTCTATTTCAGGATAGTCAAGCACATTTTCCTCTTGGGAAATAGGAGAGCACTTGTACATCTACTAAGAAAAATACTCCAAAAAATTTAATAACCGCTTCGGCTATAAACTAACTTTTCTGTTTTCCTTTTCAGATGAAAATATAAAAATACCTAAAAATGTGAAAAATCTAGGTATTACCTTTCTCACACCCACGGGAAAGGGATGACACCATTCACTCGGAGCAATCTCGAGCTTATGACCAACAAATAAAGGAGGACTTCTGATAATATATGGCAACTAATTCATGCTCTACCTTGAGTGCAGATGGCATCTACTAGTTCTGAAGCTACCCAAGTGGAAGAGGTCGAGCTTTTCCCACTCGATTCCATTACAAAAGCAAGAGGTCACTGGTTCCGGGATGATCAACCAGTGGCAGAGCTCATCTTCATGGCAACAATCAAAATTATGGATACAGATCATTACTTTCCAATCATGTCACAGGATTTCAAGACAATAATACAAGGACTACCTCATATTGAGGATGTATGGACACAAGCCGGCATAGAGGCATTTCTCAAATTGCCTATATATGTTCCAGACTTTCAAAGATGTGCACAAGTCATGAATACCATGCAACCTGCCGCGACGAAGATCTCAGTTCCCGAAGCCCGAGTATTGGATAAAGTAGGGACATGGAAGACCATCCAATTCACACATGAGTTAATCAATAAAGCTTTTGGATGGAATCAAACAGGAATTACGAGTGTCAAAGAGGAATGCCATGATCCCAAGAAGAGGTCATTCTTGGAGATAAACAGAATTGATATAGAAGATGCTGTACGATTGGTGCATCAGCACTTTTGTTTCCCCAGCATGCACAGATACACAGCTCCACAGAAGATAGTAGTCCAACTATTATCACATGCCATGAGGCAAATTGGAAACAAAATCAATTTAACAAGGTATGTCCAAGAAAGGTTATTTGAAGCCCAGAAGAAGTGGGGACAAAAGAAGTTTTTGAATGGCAGTTCTGCATTAACACTACTGATATATGAAGCTCTTGAGATGAAAAACTGCTTACGGAAGATGCCAACCTCAGAAGGGCTAGCCAAGTATGCAAAATCAGCTACGGTCCCTAAGAAGAAGAAATCAGTAGCTATGGTTGAAGAAGCTGGAACGAGCACACAGAAACCCATGAGGGGTACGAAGCGTTTACGGGAAGAGGAAGCCCAAGCTACACCACAATCAAAGAGAACTCATCTCTTACCGAAGATCACGATGGCTCAAATGCCGATTACAAAGAGAGATCTGTCCGCTGCCCTCGAAGAGACACATCATTATATGCAAGGGCAGGTGAACTTAAATATTCAAGGTCATCATTATAGACAGGCGAGTCAAGAGAAACAAAAACAGAGTCCAGAGAAGACACCAAAACAAACTGGAAGATACAAGGAACTAGGGATCGAGGACTCTAGTACAAATACGGACTCCAGCCCTGAAAAAGATACCTTGGATACGGATATACAGACCGAAACACAAGAAGATGAATGGAATGAAGTTGATCAAGTGGAAGTGATGCCACAAAATCAGGAAGAAAAGGAAAAGAGAGTCGAAGGATCTATGGAACCAGCGCATGTCATTCAATTGAATGACACTTCAAAGATCAGCATCAAGGAAGATACAACCAGCGTTACACAGGTAAAACCACCTATAAAAGAGGAAGAACAAACTCCAGTAGGTAAGGAAACGGAGGGGCTACAAAACCAAGAACAGACTGTGATCGAGGTGCCCGATGATACACCTCAAGGAAACAAAGATGACATGGGGGCTGAGCCAAGGATCCAGCTTTAGATTAGGCAGCCCCATGACAATACATTACACGTGGCTCAGGGCAAAGACGTCAATACCGGAGAAGAACCGAGTATACCAAAAACATGGCTAAATGTGGATATTACTCAGCTAAAGCCTGTAGTGAAGCAGATGATTCAGACAGCGATGGATACCCAACAACAGATGATGGAAATAGATGCAGATTATGATAAGGCCATGAGAGAAAAAAGTCAATTCCAGCTCATGAGCGAACAGTTGTCCTCACAACTCATCGAAGCACAAAAGGCGCTCACGATCAAAAGCAATGAGCTGCTCGAAACAAAAACGCAATATGAATCCTTAGTGACTCAACACAACCAACTCCAGGCACAGCTCGTGAATTTACAAAAATTACATGATGCAAGCGAGGCAGACAAAGAGAGAATGAGAGCTAGGAGTACTTTGCTACAGACACAGCTAAAAGTATATATGGAAGAAAATGACACATTGAGAAACAAGAATAAGGAATTAATGAAGTCATTATTATATGATCAACCGATCGAGCAACAGGAATCCTCAGACACCAAAGAAAAAGAATTAAGAGAGCAGATAGCACAACATGCAGATTTGCTACGACAAGAGCAAGAAGTACGAGAAGAATCAGAACGGAAGTACACTCAGGAAATATGTGAACTAAAAAAGCAGTTAAATATAGCACAGGGACAACTCGTGCAAAGCTACAGTTAAAACATAGATCATGTAGCCGACATTGGTAAAGAATTGCTGGCCACAAAAGAAACACTCAGGGAAGCCATGCAAGAGATAAAAGAAAAAGATGAATGCATAGAACGGTTGAAGACTCAGATGAAAGAGAAAGCACTGATCAGGACACCAGTAGTGCCAGATAAGGAACATCCTACTGACGAGGTAGAGGTAAGCCCTCTATCTCACCCGATCTATAATTCTCCAATACGTGAGCAGGTGGCGGATATACATGATGATCATCCTATGCCATATACTACAGAAATAAGTCAGAAGGAACGGGCACTAGTGGTGTCCCGATTAACAAAAAATTTTGAAAATGAAGTGGTAAAAGTCATGAAAGAGGCCAAGATCAAAGGTAAAGACCTGGACAAAATCATGAAGCCCTTCAATATTCCATATGGACTCTTGAAAGAAAAGACAAGACGTTATATAATGAAGATTACACACAAGAGTCCAGATGAGCAGCTGAACTTCAAACATGACACATTCGAATATACGCAAACAGATTTTGAAGCTGCGCAACCAGTGTGGCGACGAAAATTTTTGGAGAAACATCCCACACTACGAGTGCATTGGCAAGCAGCGCCATATGCATTCCAGGTAAACCCTTCATTTTGTCCACTACCACGCAGAAGGGATACCAGGGAATTTTTGGACTTGCAAAGAAGCGGCACTATAAATAAACAGTGGCTCAATTATCCTATGCTTTCGAGCCCGCCACATAATTACTTGCCAACGGAGGATTATATGGTCAAAACCATAGAATTTTGGCTACAGAATTACGCGACAGTACCTGATATAACTGTAAAAATGACCAACAAAATACTTAGCATGATCCCCACAGTCTTGAAGGTATTCAAGCATGCGGCATACACATTTTTGAACTTCATAGGCATTAATCAGGGCACGGAGATCCTCATTTTTGATCTATCCGTTATGCCTAGCAGACCAACCATTATGGCATATTATTCTAGGATTATGTTCTTGCCAAGTGTATATATGCAGACTTTCGAAGAAGCTTTCTTTACAGGATTTTTTGAGATGGATTCAGAGATTTTTTTTGAAAATGTCATCCAATTTAAATGCCAGATTAGTGGCATATGAGCTTAGCTTCTTCGCAGATCACAGACAGCCACCCAATAACGGTGTGAAGGCAGAACAATGGAAACAACTCATGATACGTGAAGCAAATCTGCTAAATGATACAGAGCAAAGAGTATATCAAACATATGCCCGTCGCTTATCAAAGCCTCTCGGGGACGACAGAGTCCAGGAGGGGGGCAGTGTTGAGGGAGAATCAAGTAAGAAGAAGAAAAGAAGAAGACAACGAAAGAAGCAGCTTCACTAAAAAGCAAGATCTGAAGATATATCTCTGCAAGAAGCCCCGCAGGGGCGCATTACCCATCTCTGCACAGAGCCCCGCAGGGGCGCACACACCAAGGAAAAGCAAACAGCCTCAAAGCAATACAACAGGGTCAGATGTGTGCAACCAGGACAAATCAGAGGACCAAAAGTTAGAAAGGGGTAGAGGCTGAAAAGTTTAAGAGGGTGACTAAGAACAACACATTCCTAGTCACTGGTGGCGTGCGTGCCAACCCAAGTCAACAGGCAAGACAAATGCAACAGGCTCTCGAGTAGTAGAGCTTGAATCAAGAAGGCCATCAAATCTGCATGTCTGTTTAACTACAGACAAAACTGACCAAGGGATGCGTGCGAAGAAAAGAAGTAATCAGCCGACGAAAAGCTACAGCCTGTCAAGGGACGACAGAGACGAAGAGGGGGAGAGTGTTGCAGAGCTAAAGGAAGTACAAAGCAGAGAAAAAGACGGACCCCAAAATTTTCCGATTTGGACATCATATTCTTGTATCATACTCATTCTTGTAATATATTTCCCGTTGTAAATGCACTAGAGGAGTCCTCTAGATGCATCCCCACAGAAGATTAGAGATTTACCCATGTAAAATAGTAGGAAATTAGTCTCTTAGTGAATAAAGTGCCGGTCTCTTGTGTGAAAGGACCATTTTTAGGGCACTAGTATATAAGTCAAATGTGACTCTTTGTAAAGAACTTTTTGCCATTGTGAGAATAGAGTGCACAGAATTTCGAATTTGTGTCTTCTTCACTCTGTATCTTCTTCTTCGCAAGCTTGTATGCATGTGTATTGCTTGGAAAGAGTGCTGGTGAGTGTTGTCTATCCATGAAAGTGTTTCTTTGCTGTAGGTAAGGTGTGTGCGAAGTGTAGGAAGTGCTGAAGTGTAGGAAAGTATTCCTGCGACTTAGTATTTTGCCATAACTTGAAGTAGGAGCGTTGGAATTGAGTGAAACCACTGCCATTGGATGCGTCTTCTCGAGAGCTTCGAAACGCATATGCTATTTGCTATATTTAGAGTTCAGAGCTGGGAGAAAAGTCCAAAATACTGACGGTTGCTGCGCCAAGTATCGTTTCGCTTGGACCAACAGTTGAAACTTGTTTGGATAAGTCTTTGCCTCATTTACATTCTTTGAGTAGTTCTTTTGCATTGATCATTACATGATTGCATGTCCTCATACACTCGGCTAGGTTTGTATACTCTTTGGATTGATAATTAAAAGCGTGTATCCCCACTATATGCACTTGTGAGGGGATTGAGGTATAGTCTCTTTCTCCGCAAGTCCCTAAGTTGGTACTTAGATCAACACAAGGGTGCACTAGGTTAGAAAATTAGATCCCTAAAGAAATGAGAAATTGAATTATGGTCAACAAGTCAACCAAAATAGAGAGCCAGAACACTCGTTGTGTTAATACGGTGGGCACCAAAGTAGCAACCGAAAATGGAATAGTGGGAGAAAATCCAACTACCATTACTAATGAAAAAAACAACATCTGGAACAAAGGTCCAATAAACATGGTAATTCATGGTCATGTAGGAGGTGTAAAAAAGGGGTGTAACTTTGATACATTTACCTAGTTGGGGAGCACCTATCCAATAAGGGTTTCCAACTGGAATGTGGCCGGGTCCAATTGTGCCAAAATCGGGTATGGGTGGAACCATTGGAGTTTGAATTTCCCTAAAGATCTATCAAACTTAGCATTATAAAACAAGACCAACTGTCCCACTTCAAAAGCAGGAGTCTACAGGAAACGATCATGACTCCTGGCTTGTTGAAGTTGGACTTTCTGCAGAAGTAACACGGCAAAGAGAAAGACAATGGAGTTCTTTTAGATTACTTCCAAAATGCTCATACAAGTTCAAATCTATTACAAGATAACCTCAAAAATGAGCTCTCTAGCTCTATTTATAGTTTTTGACTAGTTTTTGGCCTTGTCCAGACCTAGTGTCTGGCCTAGTTAAAAATTAGCTTCTCTGGCCTATTTGGAGGTTCAAACGGAGTCTAAAAAATGTGAAAACCGATAGGTAGGTACTTGTAAAGCTCCTCAAGCTCAAGGACTCCTTGGCTTGCACAAAATGGAGTTACAAAAATATGAAATGATATTTACAATGGTTTTTAGTGATGAAAATCACTATTTTTGTAGGGATTTCTTCTAAAAGTTTGACATACATTTCCTGGAGCTCCCTACTTGCTCCTTCTTCTTGTGTGCCCACCTCTTTGATGCATGAAAAATTTAGATGGCCTACTTGCCAGATCTTCTTTGACTACTCTGTGTGCTTGTGCCTTCTCTTTGCTCCGACTCCCTTCGTTGGCTTCCTTGTCTTGTGAGTCCTTCAGTTCCTTGATTGCTGCCAACACCCCCCCTCTCTCGCGTCTGTCATCTCTGATAGACCCTTGTTGAGTGGGTCGTTGGATGTAGTACTCCACTACGTCTGTGGCTAAATGATGTTCTGCTATTCTCAACCCTTTGGCCAAATCAGTGAGTAGGGCATCCTAGTCTACTGGCCCTGGAACTTCTGGATGTGGCATACGTAGCTTTTCTGAATGTAGAGCTTGTTCCACCGCAAACAACTGTAATAGGTGAGATGGTCTGGGAATGAATATCTCTGAATGATATTCCCAGAACCCTGTGATAAACATTTCTTCAAACGTCTATTTGAAGCAGGCCGGTAGATACTTTATACGAGCATGCCACGCATATACGACGTTAATGGATGGTGTGGTGCTCATATCGTAGACAAGGTCTTGATTCCCTTCATTAAATCCGAGAGCCGAAAGATGAGGTTCTTTGATATTCTTAAATGTCCTGAATGTAACCAACATGAGCTCAAAAATTTTGAGGCACATCTATGCCATGACATCCGGGACATTCTTGAATCTGACTGCCCAGTGTCGGATGGTTGAAATCATGTAGTTGACTGTGGGTTGGCCATGAGGAGGTGCTAGTACACATAATTTAGCCACTTTTCACATCCTTTAACCGTCAAAACTGTTTTGGTGTACTCCCGCCAAGACCTTCTTCGAAAGACAGGGCAGTAGCAGGGATTATACTTGTTATATAAAGGCATGTTATTCCACGTGCATACCATCTCAGGGTAGGTTTCAAGCAGACAGATCCTCCAAGTAGGTTGATGTATATTCCCCTGCTTGGCACTTGCAGGGATGTCATCTGGTGCAAACTGTGTCGCCGAGGTTAGTTCTTTTGATGTGTGTTGCTTGATTTCAGCATTGTAATCGGCCATCAATACACAAAATGGAACATATAAATCATCAGATGTGCCAATCCACCTATGATGGGAAAGGTTTTTGAAGTAATCCGATTTTATGACGACTTCCTCCAATCGTGACATAGACGCTATCTGAACTACAACTCTCTCATCATGGGTTGTAGCAACCTTCTCTAACCTTTGCATCCATTCAGCTTCGATCTCAATCGTGTCCATTCCTTCTTCTGTTTGCTTACCTCCGGGTGCTGACATGGGAACATATGGGTCTTCAAAGATTTCCTCCACTTGAATTGGCACTAAGTCTTCAGGTTCTGGTTCCACTAGGGGAGAGGGTTGACGCTCGTATTGAAGAACTTTACTTCGTAGTTCTTCTAGTTCTGATCTGAGTTCTGCGACTTCTTCAGATGTGTCGGCTGTTGTTGTGACTCTGTTTGGTGACTCCTGCTGAGTTGCCAGTTGCTTTAGTAGATCATCTCTTTCTCTTTCTAATGCTGCGTGGGCTTCTAGGAGGTCGAGGCATGGGTTTCCAACACAGTTTGCATATTCTCCGAGGGAATGGCCTTGAAATTCTCTGAGTCGATTTCATGCGGGTAACCTTCCATTGCTGCTTCCAGGTTTTCTTCGTTCTGTTTCTGCAGTCTTTTATTTTCTTCGAGTGCTGCAGACATGTGCTTCCGTAATAAGGCGAGATTGCATCAAAGCTTGAGATTGTTTGTGATTTGAGCATGTAACATGTCATCGAGCTGTTGTTTGTCTTCATTATCTGACTAGGGTGGATTGGCAACTAATTGATCATGTTGTGCTTGCAATGTAGTATACTGCTGTTGTAATAGCCGCTTCTCCTTCTCTAAATCAATGAATCGTGCTTGGAGCCTTTCATGGTCTCTAAAGAGGCTCGTATGCTGTGCGTCTAGGTGTTGGTAATGCTGTTGCAGCTGAGACATACACTAGTACATATTATTAAACACATTATTAACAGGGATGGATGCGGGAAAAGTGTTGAATGCAGAAGGGAAGGGAAAAGGGAAGGAGAGCGTGTATGCTATGCTTGAAAAGGGTGAAGTTGGTGGTGGGGGAATGGGAGATTGTGGACGTATGGGGGGAGGGAGAGGTGCGGAGGTGGGTGATATGTCCATGAGATCAAAGGTAGATGCCGTCGTGGGAGTGATTGTGAACATGGGAATTGTGGGTGCGGTGATGGTGGTGAAGGTGTAAATTGGTGTGTGTAGTTGTGAATATGATCCGCCAGGAAGTGTAAGCGGGGGAACGGGATTTTTCGTCGCTATAGTTAGAATTACAGTGTCAGTGGTAGTGTATACAAGAGAGGTGGTTATCGGTTGTGTTGGTTGTGTGGGTTGACTAACGGTCTGTGCTTCGGTATGGGAAGTGGATCCTGGGGCTGTGACAGTAGTGGTTACACTGGTAGTGGGAGGTGAAGGTGGTGGAGTTGGAGGGAGAGGGGGTAAGGGGGGTGATGGGGTGCACTGGATGTATGGGCTTCCTCAGTGTCAAGAATGGTATGAGCTGTGCCCGTGGTCGTGGATGTGGTGCCCTGGGGTTCTGATACTAATACATTAATTTGTTTTCCTGATTGAGGGGGGCGTCTACCGTATCTTCGCTCTGATCTTCGCGAGTGTGCAAGGGCGGTATGCACCGTTTGAGGTACTCCCAATGCATCAGCAATCATATCAAGGGTTGCCCTGTATTGCTCATCTACGCCTTCGTCTTCCAGGATCTGATTCATCAGGGCCTTTCCTGCTGCCAAGGATAACTTGTGTTGTTCTTGAACTCGATTGATGGTATCATATAATCTCTTCAATTGCTTTGTATAAGCAGGGGCTCCTTCAAGTCCCTGTACAACTTCTTGCTCATATTCATACTCTTCTTCATCAGACAGTCCTTCTTGTTCCTCCTCTTGCTCCTCTTCTTCATCATCGACTACTGTTGGTTGGACTGGGTGGGGTTGGACGGTATCTGCCTGCTGCCCACTTGCCTGCTCTGCTTCCACTTCTAAATTGGTAGCATTGATTATTCTGGCCACCTCCTCATCCAGTATTTGCCTGCTGCCCGCTTGCCTGCTCTGCTTCCACTTCTAAATTGGTAGCATTGATTATTCTGCCCGCTTGCCTGCTCTGCTTCCACTTCCAATGTAAAGCCATGAGGGAACTCTAAGTCAGTTGGTACCGGTGGAAACACTAGGTTCGGGCCTTTTGTGCTGTGCCTTGGTAACCTTATAGTGAATGGTTGCACTCGCCTGGGAAGTCGTGGGGTGGTTTTTGGTGTCAATGTAGCACCTCGGGCCTGTGCACAAGGCATCTGAACTGCACCTTGCATTTTCTTGGATGGAGGCCCTGCGGTTGATAGTCTGCGTTGAAATTCTTGCACCCTGGTCCACACAAGCGCGCGTTGGATTGGCACATCATATGCCAAGCACCTGTAAACGATCCTCGTGAGAGCACAACATCCATACAGTACTGATTTTTGCTTCTTATACGACCGTTGATGTGCCAAGTGTATTTGGTCAATAATCCAGTGAGGCATGTTGATTGTTAGATCGAAGGCGTCTGCTAAATTTAGACTGAACCATATCTTCTTGGGTGGCATTGTGAACCTCTCTTGAGCGGGGAATGTGAAATGCTGCATGACCATTCGCAAGTGAATGGCAATAGTCGGTGTCATCGCCACCATGTCTTTTAGTTTTGTCAGATTCCTGTTCTTCATGTTATCTGGGACCATTGTCTCTTTTTCGGTGGGGATATGCATACCTTTCATGTCGAGGGCTTCTCTTACCAAATTATTCGTCAATTTGAACCGCTTCAGCTCATTGCCCCTTGTGAGAGATGGGAGGACAAAGGTGTTGTATCCCTTTTTCTCTTTGCTCGGAGTGAGGGTGCTAATCAAATACAAGCATCTAAGAAAGTCGGGCTTTGGCAATTGGGCTTTGAAGTAATCGTATAGTCCCGCCTTCTTCCATATCGGTTTCAGCCCTTCATTATTTTGAAGTCTCTCAAATTCCCTAGTGAAGAAGTGATACCTGCCCTAGCGCCCGTTGAACTCTATCTCTGCCTCCCATAGGTAAGTGCCTTCTCCCAAAGGTCCTGCCACATCACTGAACCAATGTGAGTTTTTGCTGACTGGCATTGTGTGCCCCTGTGGAGGATTCTGCATCGGTATGGCATGTAATGCTCTCAATGCCACTGGACGTTCCTTCAATTCCTCCTCACTGGGAAGACTTTCAATATCCACAATCTGAGGGCTGGTGCCTACCTGGGAGCTAGTTCCTACCTCGGCCATATTGAGGAAACTGGTCACCAGTTCTGTGAGAATATACAAATGAATGTTAACATTGCAAACAGACACCAAGCATTCATGTGTCCCCATTACAACATTAACATGTGGTTTTAGTGATAAGTTAGTTAGTCAGTGAGTGCTCGGTGATTGTGGGTGTGGTTAGTGGATGGATTGTCCTAAGAGCTAAATGGAAAGATGCGGTGTGAGAATGATGCAGTTAGTAAGTGGCGGTGAATTTACAAATGGGGTTGGGGGGTTGTTCCACGCTTTGGGCTGCCAAACAAACAGAATGGCTGTTGGTCTTGATTTTGTGGAGACTCTAGAGGGCTTTATAAGAGTGTTTGCTTGGAAATGAGGCTTTGTAGGGACCCATTTACAAGTGATTCTACTTGTGCCCATGGAAGAATATGTGCTCGTGCGTAATGTATAAGAATGGGTATCAGATGTTCGAGTGAGTGAACCATGTTGTATAGGGTGTGGCCTCGATGTAGCTATTTGAGCCCACAAGCAAGCCTTAGGCACCCAAATTTGTCTTGATTGTGGGCTAGCCTTCATCGACTTCTTGGGTACCCAAATAGACTTCACTTTTGCAGGAGAATTTCTGAAAGACTTCTTATTAGTGTCGTTTTGTGGATTACTAATAAGAAGTTTTGCCCGTGTGGTTGGCTTGATCGCAACAGGATGTTCGCCTTTCCGCACCCACACTTGTTTCAATGGCTGAGACATCCTGCTTCGCACGTTCTTTTGGCCTCCAGCATAGGTAGTCTTCTGTGTTTGATCTGCCTTTGGTTGTTGCACCCCTCTGGCCTTTGGAAAAGAAGGGAGTTCCATTGCGCCCTTGACTTCTTTACTGAGATCAGCATTCCTCTGCATCACATAGTTTTGGACAAGAACAGCATGGTCATCTTCATGTGTACTCCTGGAAGGACCAGGAGTGTGTGCCTTGCCTAATTCGTTGAGTGCTTCATTTTCTAACTCAATTGTAATGCGTTTCTCATTGACCCAAACCTGAAGAAGTCCACTTCTGAGGTTTAAGTTGACTGCATGGTCATAGATCCAGTCTTGACCCAAGACCAGAGGCTCAGTGAGGTCCTCATCTTGACACACTAGTACTTTCACTGTCATTAAAACATCTTGAATGTGGAGGGAAAGTTTCGCCTCACCCATGCAAGGGGTTTCCACACCTCCCAATCCTATGAGATATGCCTCTATAGGATTGACTTTTAATTTCAATTCTTGACAGTAAGAGAGTCTCACCGCACTAGTGGCTGCACCTGAGTCAATCAATGCTCGCACAGTTTTTGCACTAATTCCTTGCCCTATCTCTAAGGTTACAAAAGGAAGTCTATCAATTATTCGATGAAAACTATTACTTGAAACTTTGCACATAGCCATATGGTACCCTGGATCTGCATACGCCTCTGTCCTAAGCTGATCTCGTCCTTGTCTTCTCAACTTCATCCTTCTGATGCGATCTAAAGCTTTGGCTTGAGCTTCTTCTCGAATTCGCTTTTCTTCCTCTTTGCGTTTCTTGGCAATGTTGAGTCGATTTAGCATCTCTTCAGTAAGAGGTTCTTGATATAACTTGACTCTGCACCCGCTTATGTAGTTAGGTAGAATATCGCCTTCTAATGTGGCTAGTTGTACTACTCCACTCGTTGAGATCCTATTTATGATCATAGGTCCATAGCCACGCTTCTCTAATTTTCTCGCATGTTGCTTCAGGGTGTAGACTAAAACTAAATCTCCTGCCTTCAAGCCTTTATCCTTAACATGGGCATCAAAGCACGCCTTCTGTCTTTTCTTAGCAGCATATATACCTGCTACAGCTCTTAGTCTTGTCTCGCCTAGTTGTTCCAAATCAAAAACCCTCGAAGAGAGTTCATGACCCGTCCACTCATGCTTCTGTGCTACCTTTAGTGTAGGTATCAAGAAGTCCAATGGTAGCACTGCATTTTGGCCAAATACCATCTGAAAGGGCATGGCTTGGAGTACCGTTTTATAGGCAACTCGGTATGCCCAAACAGCATGGTGTAGTTGTTTGTCCCAATCAGAGTGTTTATTATTCACTAATTTGGTAAGCACGTTGCATAGAATCTTATTTGTGCTTTCGGCTTGCCCATTAGCTTGTGGGTGATAGGGGGCAGACTTCTTGTGTACTACTGTAGCTCAAGCGTAAGCACCACCTCCTTTACTTGTCAATCCGCGGAGACGTGAGGACCGATATGAAGACCACGAGCAAGTGAAGGCACAAGTGCGTGAGTGAAAGCACACCAACATGCACACACATACACACACACGCGCACAAAGTAAGATCAAAGAGAGGAACAATGGAAAGCTTTGATTGCAAAAGAGTTCTCTTACAAAAGTTCTATTCTCTAACCAGCTAACCCCAAAAATGAGCTCTCTAGCTCTTTTTATAGTTTTTTGACTAGTTTTGGCCCTGTCCAGACCTAGTGTCCGGCCTAGTTAAAAATTAGGTTCCAGGGCTTATTTGAGGGCTCAAACGAAGTCTAAAAATTATGAAAATTGGTACGATGGTACTTCTAATACTCCTCAAGCTCGAGGACTCCTCGGCTTGAACAAAATGGAGTTACTAAAAATAGATAATGGTATTTACAATGGTTTCTAGTGATGAAAATCACTATTTTTGTAGGGGATTCTTCTGAAAATTTGACATACACTTCTTGGAGCTCCCTACTTGCTCCCTTTCCTCGTGTGTCCACCTTTTGATGTGCTTCCATGCTTTGTCCTTGACTTTGAGCTTCAACATTCCCCCCCCCTCTCGAGTCTGTCGTCCCTGACAGACCCTTGTTGGAAGGGCTGTTCTGTGTAGTGCTTTGAGAGGTGGTGTCCATCCGTTGTATGAGCTGGTTCCTTGGATTCCAGCAAGAATGTGTCGTTGTGAGCTTTCAAAACTGCAAGTTGCTCAGAAGAGGTTGTCAAGAGTGATTTGGAGCAACTACTGGCTTCAATTTGCTTCCGAGATATGGATGTTGTTCCCATGATGTCTGCTAGCTCTTTTAAAGATGATGTTGAGAGCATTCATGCCAACTACTCATAACCCATAATGAATGATGGGTAAGTGTGTTCGTGCCTGGGTTGAAAAAAGTATGTGCCTTGTGCACGGCCTTGTAATGTAGCCCTACGCATGCTTACTTGGAAAATGCATTGGAAGAAGTATGGTGCAAAAATTGCGGGTCTTGAGCTAAGTGCTCAAGGGTATGCTGACGAAGAGGTTTCCTAAACTATCATGGTTATGGTGTTTCCAGAGTAAAGATACTTACCATGGCGAAGGTTGATGGATGTTTGCCTTTTCGTGTTGTACACTCGGCCTTTGGGATGGAACCTTGTTGATGAATGTCCATGTTGATTGTCCACTGATGAGATCTTTTGAGTGGTGGATCCCCTCTCCTCTTTTCAAAGCAACATTTGTCACTAACAATGTGCATTTCTGAGCTTGGGCTCATGCACGTTCACTTCCCTATATTGACACTCAGAGGAATATTGGACACGTGCCGGTTTCTAAGAGATTACCATGCTGATTGACATAGACCATTCACCAGTGCTACTGTTCCATACTGGTTCAGGAAATACTGAGAATTGAATTGCTTTATATTCCTTGGCAAGCAACATCGGGTAACTACACCAAGTTGAGTTTCACATATGCTCTTTAGCTCACCATATGCAGGAGTCTTTCTCCTCCAGAACTACCTTTTGCAGATATCTCCTTGGATGCTCTGGTACATGAAGTAGTTAAGCATCACTCAAGTTGCGGACCTTCAAGCTCTTCATTCCTACCATGGTAAGAGAAAATCATAGTTGTAGATGCCATGTTCATGCCAAATGCTTGTCCTCTACCAGATAAGGCAGCAATAATCTCACTGCTGGCCGGGACACACTGCGATCCAAATTGATAAATGCCTAGTAATCAACAGTTCCACCTTCCACTAAGCATGACTCATTCATGTTTCATAAGCCAAACCTGGGAACAAGCTCTCTCCCACTTCCTTTTTTTTTTTTTTTTTTTTTTTTTTTTTTGAGAAAAAGGATATCACAAAACAAGAACACAAAAGTTAGTATCAATAGAAATGTTCGACATATGTCACTGTGCTCTTGTGCATGGGATTCTCAAGTGTGTCTATGCACGGCCGTGTAATGTGGCCCTATATTAATGCATACTTTGGAAATGCATGACCTAAATGGTGCAAAAGACAGGGTTGTGCAAGGAGCACATGGTTGTTGCTCGTTCGAGGCTTTCGATGTTATTTGTGGAGGTTGATGCCGACCTTGGTGGAGGTATCCTTTGAGTCTCGAACTGATGTAATCATCCTTATTGGAGTCCATTTTAGAACATCATTTGGCACTGTAGAGGTCACTTCAGGCGTCTTTCTCTTTGGATGCTTTCTGAACTGTGGTATCCAGTGTGGTTGATGCTTTGGTTCGGTGGAGGCTACTTGCACTTTTGGCTTCCAAACCCATATCCTTTTTGCATGTCTTCCTACTAATGTTGAAGAGCTGATTTGATCTTCCTTTGGTCTCTATACGTGGTTCTTACCCTTTTCTCTTTTTGGCTTCTTTGTTGAAACCTTTTGCATGTGGGAGAACAAAGGTTGTTGTGGGTGTAGGATCTTCTTAGGTACCCACATCTGTAATTGCCCTTGTTGAGCTGCAGCTAACTTCTTAGGCACCCAAACTTGTTGGATATCTTGTGATGGAGCTTGTCTGAGCTGCTTCCTTCGTCTTCTGGCCTGGTTAGTGTGCATGGATGGGATTTGTGGGGGTAAGGCTGGTGGTTGCTCTCCTTTGCGTACCCAGATCTGCTTCATGCCCGGAACCGCTTTTTTATCGAATGGTGTCTTTCTATTTGATGTAGCAGTTGTCATGAACGGTTGTGTTTGCTTGTGTGGTGGGCTCACTACTGTGGCTACTTGAGTCTTTGGAGAAGAAGAAAGATTCACCCGCCTTCGAACCTGGTCTTCCACGATTGACTCCTTCTGCATCATAGAGCTTTTGACACATACAACATCTTCTTTCATATGATTAGTCTTGGAAGAACTAAGAGAGTGTGTGGTGCCATGATCTAGGAGCATGTAGTTCTCTAATTCTAATGTAATGCATTGTTCATGTACCCAAACTTGAAGAATTTGACTTCTTAGGTTTAAGTTAACTGCATGGTCATAGATCCAATCTTGACCCAAGACAAGTGGTTCTGTAAGGTTCTCATCTTGACATACTAGCGCTTTGACTTTCATTGGAACATCTTGAAGGTAGATGGGAAGTTCCACCTCGCCCAAACAAGGGGTTTCCACACCTCCCAATCCTATGAGATAAGCTTCTATGGGATTGATGTTCAACCCCAAGTCTTGGCAGTAGGAAAGTCTAACTGCACTACTTGTTGCACCTGAGTCAATCAATGCTTTCACCGTCCTTGCACCCTTCCCTTGTCCTATCTCTATGGTCACAAAGGGTCTTCGGTCAATGACCTGAGAAGTCGCAATGCCTGACTTTTGACACATATCCATGTGATATTTTGGGGCTTTTGAGTTGACATCTAGGCCTAATCGCCTTAACTTATTTCGCCTAATACGCTCTCTGGCCTCTACCTGTGCTTCTTCTCTCACTCTTAACTCTTCTTCTTTTCGCTTCTTAGCAGTGTTGAGTCTCATTAGCATATCCTCAGTAAGAGGTTCTTGATATAGCTTGACTCTGCAGCCACTAATATAGTTTGGCAAGATATCTCCTTCTAGAGTGGCCAACTGAACTACACCACTAGTGGAAATTCTATTAATGATCATGGGTCCATATCCTCTTTTTTCCAACTTACGGGCATGTTGTTTTAGTGTGTATACCAACACTAGATCTCCCTCTTTCAATCCCTTATCCTTGATGTGTGCATCAAAGTATGCCTTTTGCCTCTTCTTTGCAGCGTAGATGCCTGCTGCCGCTCGTAGCCTCGTTTCACCCAAGCGTTCGAGATCAAAGATCCTAGAGGACAATTCATGCCCATTCCACTCATACTCTTGTGCTACTTTTAAGGCAGGGATTAAGAAATCTAATGGTAGCACAACGTTCTGTCCGAAGACCATCTGAAATGGGGTGGCGTTGAGTACCGTTTTGTAGGCAACTCGATAAGCCCAAACAGCATGATGAAGTTGTTTGTCCCAATCAGAGCGTTTATTATTCACCAGTTTTGTCAATACGTTACAGAGGATCTTATTGGTACTCTCGGCTTGTCCGTTGGCTTGTGGATGATAGGGGGCGGATTTCTTATGTATCACCAAGAATTCTTGGAGAAGATTTTCAATGACTTCATTCAAGGAGTGTGTGCCTCTATCGCTCACCAACTCTATTGGTAGTCCATATCTCGTGAACACATTCTCGAATAAGAACTTAGCCGTAGTCTGAGCATCATTCTTTGTTGTGGCTTTCACTTCTACCCACTTGGTAAGGTAATCTGTGGCTACAATAATATACTCTGCATGGGAGTTTCTAGCAGGGGGATTAATAGGACCTATGAAGTCTATGCCCCACTTGGAAAATGCACGCCCTCCCATCATTGGCCTCAAAGGCATCTCGTCTTTTCTAACTGGATATTGTGCACGTTGGCATGTGTCACATTTCTTCACATAGGTATGTGCATCCATATGAAGAGTGGGCCACCAAAGTCCTGAGAATAGAATGGTCTTAATCACTCGGTCAGGACCAAAATGTCCACCTGCAACACCACTGTGTGCAGTCTCTAAGACCTTTAAATAGTCTGATTCATGAACGCACAGTCTTAAGTAACCATCTTTACCTCTTCGGTATAGGTTCTCTCCTACTAAGGCATAGCCTTGAGCCTCTTGCTCCATATTTCGTCTTCTTGCTAGACTGGCCTCTTTGGGTAATCTTCCCGATCTTATAAACTCTACCAATGGAGCACTCCAATCTGGAATTAATGATACTTGATAAAGGGTCGCATGCTCCACTGGTGGTCTCTCTCTGCACATTGGACAATTCTTGATCCACTCATGTATTTCTTTGTCCATGCTAGGCCAATACACTCCTAAACGTTTCAAATTCTGCAATGTTCGTTGTTTAGAATAGTGATTTCCTAGCAATCCCTCATGAGCTTGCTGCAACCAACTACTATGTTCATCATCCTCGACACAACAAGCTAATACACCCTCAGTATCTTGTTTGTACATGCTTCCTGCCAATATGTGATATTTTTGTGATTTTACAATTTCTTCTTGTGATGTTTTCACATTCTTATTTGCAGGGCCGAAGGTTAGGACTGGTACCAACTTATTTGCCCATTTAGGAACAACTTCTAAATTGAACAGATAAGCATCAGGTAGTTCATCAGACACTCCTTGTGGTGACTCTCCTGAAGTAATGCGAGAAAGGTGATCTGCCCGAAGGTGGGTTCTACCTTTCCTGACAACAACTTCAAAGTCATACTCCATTAGTAAGAGGAACCATCTTACTAAGCGTCCAGTATTGCAAGGTTTATTGACCAAATATAACAAAGCTTGATGATCAGTGAAAAACTTGAACTTGTTGGCCAATAAATAGTGTCTAAACTTCTTTACGGCATATACCATGCCTAACCCTTCTCGCTCGGTTGTGGTATAATTTCTTTCGGCTGGGTTTAGTTGTCTACTAGCATATGCTATGGGCAAATCTAAATTCCCTTCACCTGTGGGTTGTGCTAGCACACATCCTATGGCATGATTGGATGCATCCACATGGACATGGAATGGCTTATTCCAATCAGGAGTGGTCAATATTGGTGCTGTGCACAAACGTTTCTTCAGTTCATTGAAAGAATTCTCGCATTCGTCGTTCCACTCAAAATTAGACAACAAGGCATAAAGGGGTCTAGCTATGATCGCGTACATGTGGATAAACCTACGGTAATATCCACAATGGCCCATAAAGGCTTGTACCTCTTTAACATTCCTTGGCCTTGGCAGCTCCGCTATGGCTCGTACCTTATCTTCATCCGTTGAGATTCCATTCTTAGAAACAATATGACCGAGGATTTTACCTTGACGCACCATGAACACACACTTTTCTGGGTTCAGACACACTCGATATTCTCTACACTTGTTGAAGATCTGTCTGAGCTCAGGGATGTGAAATCTTCTTTCTTGGGAATGAGCACATAAATCATCCACATACACTTCTAAGCTCTTTCGTAAGAACTCTTTGAAGACATGACACATGAGCCTTTGGAATGTTGCAGGTGCATTAGTGAGCCCAAATGGCATCACAAGAAATGCAAAAATTCCCCATTCGGTGGCAAAAGCCGTCTTGTGTTGATCTTCTGGGGCAATGGCTACTTGGTTGTAACCTGAAAATCCATCAAGAAAGCTATAAACTTCCTTGCCTGCAACACGCTCCAATAAATGTTCGGTGATTGGAAGCGGATAGCTATCTCTGATTGTAGCGGCATTAACTTTTTTTAGGTTAATGCACACTTGCAACTTTCCGTTCTTCTTGGGCACTACTACAATGGGGGACACCCATTCAGTATGCTCAATCTCATAGATGAATCCAGCTTCAATCAACCTATCAATTTCTTCTTTTATTTTGGCTGCATAGGTGTCATTATATGTGTAGGGCTTCTGTTTGGTGGGCTTGGCATCAGCAGTCATGGGGATAGTATGAGAGCAAATTCTTGGATCTACCCCTTTCAAGTCTCTATAGTGCCACGCAAACACATCCCTATATTCCCTTAATAGAGCTACAAGCTCCATTTCTTCTCTTGCACTTAGGTCATCTCCTATATATGTGCATCTCTCTTCGTTCTCTTCAATGGTCACTACAATCTTCTTGGTCTTTTCTTTATTATCATATGATTCTCCTATGATGGCCTCTCTCTTAGGCATTCGTACCAAAATTTTGCGGTCGTCAACTTCATATTTCTTGAAGTTTTCTGGTACTTCAAACAATGATTCCTCCTTTTCTTGTTTCACTGCTTTTCTTTTCTTTTTCTTTTGACTACTCTCACTTCCATCCTTTGAGTTTACTGTTTTAATACTTGTGAGAGGTTCTTCTTCTTTCTGGGTGAACACTCCTATATCTTCTAGATAGTGCTGCTCTGAGTTAAAACAACTATCCATCACAATAGACTCCAGATCATCGTCATTCTCTTCTTCTTCTATGACATCACTAGGGTCACATTCTTCTAGCAAGGGTTGACACATGAACACTGAGATATCATAACCCTCCTCATCACAATGAGGTGTCCACTGTTCCTCATTGACAGCAATGTCCATGGTGGCTAAGATTTCTGGCCAGCCATGAGGCTCAAACTCCTCATCTGGAAAGATCATCGGTGTGTAGGCTGGGTCTCTAACCGGTCTATCTCCTAGTGAAGTTCCTTCTTCCCTTGCCTTTAAACGTTTTTCCTCTTCCTTTGCGACTTTGCACATCCACAAATGAGTATCTTCATGCAGCCATGATGGAACAGGTGAACTTTCAGAATGCACAGAGATGGAATCTTCTTTCACTTTGTGGATAGAATTCCACTGTAGGGGTGGTACATCTCTGAAGGTGTAATCCTTCAAATTGACCTTGGTGGTAACCCCTAAGTGCTGTAAGTACAAGGAGTTAGCTCCCCAATCCTGTACTATTTGCAATTGTCGTAGGAAGGGTCTTCCTAGGATCATCTCATAGACATTATTTTTCTCAAAGTCACATATAGCAAATGTGTGCTCAAACTCTACACCACAAGTGGTTAGAGTGATCCCTTCTAGCAATCCTAGAGGTCTTTCAAAATGACCATCAGCCATTTGAAGCTTCATTCTAGTTGGTCTTAATGTGGGCTTGCCCCATTGCTTCCACAAGGAGGTGGTCGCAATAGCAACACCAGCACCTGAATCTATGATTGCTTTGGTTGTGTAACCTTGGTAGGTGATTGGAAGATAAGTATTACCTTCTTCACCCTCACACATGTCCCCTATTTTGTCTAGAGGTATCTCTGGTACCCTTTGCTTAGAACCTGCTTTTGGCATATTGGACTCAAGTTCTGGGACCTGATCCTTCACATGATTCCATAACTCAGGTTTTGCTTTGAGCAACTCTTCTACAGTGAGATGACACTGAACCTTAGTGTTCTTCACGACATCCGTGTTCCTTGGAACCACTGAGTCTTCATTTCTTACTAGTATTGTGGGAGCTCTAATCTGGAGTGATTCAGATTCCCATGGGCCTGGAAATTGAGGCAGTTCTTCTAAGGTATTAGATTCAAAATCTAACCTTTCGTCCTCTTGTTGTTCTGCTTCATCTTCATAAATAGATGGGATGTCTTGGGGAAATTGATCATGAAGATCATCAATCTCAGGAATAGGAGGGGAATTACCCTTCTCCTTGGCCCATTTCTCTTCTTGTATTTCCCGCAAGAATTCTTGAGAGTACTGTTGAATTGAAGGAGGTATTCCTGGATCCGTGGAATTAGGAACATAAGCTCCCATTGGTGGTGAGCTTCCTCTTTCAATAACTGGTTGAGCTTGAGGAGGTAAAGAAACTTGTGGTTTGTTTACCAACTGCTCTAATCTTTCTAGTAAGCCCTGGAAATGCAAATCTGATTTGATAGAGTTCGTCTGATTGAACTTTTGACTAGTCTCAAGTATGGCTTGAGCTTGTTCTACCATTTTCATGCACATTTTCATCCGTTCAATCTCTAAATCTGCTCTAGGGTAACTCTTGTCTAGGTTTGCCGCTGTAGGCCCTTCTTGAAGTCGAGCCTGGTAGGCCTTGAACATCATGTCCAAGCCTTCTGGGGTTGGATCTGCAAGAACAGACCCTGGTTGCGGTCTATTTACAATGGGTGGTGGGGTGGGATGAGGTGGAGTGGATGGAGTTTCGGCATGCGAGGGGCTTTGAGATGCAATGTCTTCTATTTTTGTTTTCGCTTCTTTTAAGCTTTCTTCTAGTTCCGATAACTTTTTATTCCACTTGCGATTGGCCTTCTCTCTGGTATCCTTCCATGTTCTTGTTTTCCTCTTACTAGGCTCTCCCGATTCACTCGACTCTGATTGTTCTACTGGTTTATCCTGTTTTAAGGCTTGTGCTCTAGTAACAGCTTGTATAGGAGCCACATTGCTACTACTTGAACTTGGATCTGCCACTAAGCCTACCACATTAATGGGTGTAATCTTGGGTGCACTAGAGGGGTTTCTTGGACAATCTCTGGGGAGATGGTCTTTGCCACAATCAGGACAAAAAGCCTGTATTGTGATAGCCTGTCCTTGGCTCGGAGATGGTGGGTGGGGACAGTCACGAATGAAATGGTCACCATGACATCTGAAACAAGATCCTCTAGGGGCTTGTGGTCTCATTTGTCTCAACTGGGGCCTAGGGTTAGGATTTGTGTACATGACATTGGAGTATTCTGGCTCCCAATTTTGCTCCATAGGTGGTGCCTCATATTGATACGAGTAAATCTCACTATGTTCAGGTGACTCTGTGTAATAAGCATGTGGACTACCTTCATGGGAGTAGTCTGAACTATGAGCATGAGAGTCATTATCTGGTATCAATGGGGTTAGTGGCACCAAAGCTCTATTTGGATTTTCCTCTCCCACAGCATATTTGACTGGAATCACGTTGGCTGGAGCTGGTGGTTGGTTTCCCAAGACAGGTTGTGGCCTATATGGTGCCTGATATTGCTGTTGTGGTCTATAATATGGCTGTTGGTATTGGTTCTGATACCTACCTTGTGGGTAAGGTTGCTGATAATTCTGTCTAACAGCTTGCCTATTGTAGGGACAATCTTGAGCCGTGTGGTTTGTGTATTTTCTCTCAATAGTGCAATATGGAGCATTCCTTTCTCTAATGTTTTGGTTTTGCATTGGGCATACATTAGCCATGTGGTCGCCCCCACAAGTATAACACCGATTCACTGGAGTGACTCTCTGTGTTTGTTTATTTTGGACTCCCAGCTTCTTGGCAACTTGCTCAGCTATCTCTTCTATTTCTGTGGAGATCTTTGAAGTATGACTAGTGGAACTATCCGAATCTTTGTAGAGTTTGGACAATCCTAACTCCTCACCCAAGTTATCTTCTATGTCTATGCACGTCCGCACACACTCTTCTATGGATCTAGGATCTTTCAAGTATACATAGGATCTTAACTTTGTGCTCAGTAAGCCATCTAAAAACAAAGCCACTTGTTTGGCTGGTGTGGGTAGCTCAAGAGCAGGGCATCTTTCTAGGTACTGTCTAAACCTTCTACCTGCTAGTCGCACTGTTTCTTGGGGTGTCTGCTTGAAGCTGTGGATCAAAGATGAAGTGTTATGCCTGATACCACTCTTGGAAAATATGAATTCGTCTAGCAGTTGACCTATATTGTGATAGTTGCGACTACTCAATGGTTGAAACCAAGCTAAGGCAGTGCCCTTAAGAGTCAGACCAAATGCCTCGTACTGGGTGAACAAATCCTCAACCTGTTCAGCTCTTAACACTTGTTTGAACTCAGCCACATGATCATAAGGATCTCCTGACCCGTCAAAATAATTCTTCATTGCCTTGATCACTTGAGTGGGTCTGAGGGTTCTTGGGTGCTCTCGGGTTCTAGGCAATGGAAATTCATGTTCATTTCTTTGTTGCCTATGTGCTTGATATCTCTCTCTTTCAGGTCTTTCATTTTCAAATCCTGACCTATTCCTGCCCACTGTGTGTGCAAAACTTACCTCCGGTCTCTCTCTAGTTCTTTCTCTCTGGGCTTCCTGAGCTTGGGATGACCCTACTCCTTGGAGGCCGTGGGAAACATTGGATCTTGGTGGGGGGAAAATCAATTCATTCTTCCAAGTATATGCATGTCTATCATGTTCTGTTACCAAGAAAATTTTCTCTGATGTGTTATCCAGGTAGACAACCTTTCCTGGTATCTCTGGATCCTTGAACTCGTAGATGATGACTATGCCCAATTGGCTAGGTTGTTCTGGCTTGAATCTCCAAAAGGCTTCCTCTGTTTCTCTATTCAAAAATAGTTCTATGCTTTTGTTGTCTTGAGGGATCCAGTCTGGAGTGATCACTCGGGTCAAAACTGACTTGCCTCTAGGAGTCTGGGGTCCTTGTCCTATATTTCCTTGTTCTAGGTCTCCTATCTCATTCTCATGAATGATATTTCCAAACTCATCGGTTCTATCTGGTTGGTTGGTAACCACATACATGGTTCCTTCCTTATCAATGTATGAACCCTCTTCGAACTTGACCACCGGGTGTTCAAGTCCAAAGGATTGATCTGGATTTTTGAGTTGGACCACTGATCGCCTCAGACCATCCTCATAGATGCGAGCACCTAATTGGTTGGTCCGAATATATTCCAACTGTGTCTTATAGGGACCTTCCGGTGTTTGTAGATGGGTAGTCCCTGAGCCACCTGCAGGTTTTCCCATGCTAAAAGATATTTCTGAATCACTTGTGTCTGAACTTAGTAAAAGATCACCACTTAGTTGTTGTGTCCAAGACTTGGATGTATGGTTGACACTAGCCTCAGAAGATCTAATGCTTTGTTTATCCTTGTCTAAGTGTCTACCAGATCTCAGGTTCATAAGCTTTAGTCAAGAGTCCAAATTTTCCCTTTGGTATGGTTCAAAATTCTTTAGAGCCCCCTTGGTTCCCTAGTCCCACCTGAGGGTCAACTTCAAATTATCCTATCTCAAAATCAACGCGTTATTCTTGAAAAAAACAGTTGAGGTCGTGTAGGATTTGAAACGAGCTTTCCAACAAGCTATAGAGCTCAAAAAATGGACTTTGGATGAAAAAGTTATGCCAATTCAGGCTCCTGGGGGTCAAAACAGCCAAACAGGGCCTTTGGAGAAAATCGCGATTTTGTGAACTTTCAGAGAATCGCGATTTTGTGAACTCAGAAAATCGCGATGTTGAGCACAAAATCGTGTTTTTGAAAATTGTGATTTTGAGCAGAAAATCGTGATTTGAAAATCGCGATGTTGATCACAAAATCGTGTTTTTGAAAATCGCGATTTTGAGCAGAAAATCGTGATTTGAAAATCGCGATTTTGATCACAAAATCGTGTTTCTGAAAATCGCGATGTTGATCACAAAATCGTGTTTCTGAAAATCGCGATTTTGATCACAAAATCGTGTTTCTGAAAATCGCGATGTTGATCACAAAATCGTGTTTTTGAAAATCGCGATGTTGATCACAAAATCGTGTTTTTGAAAATCGCGATGTTGATCACAAAATCGTGTTTTAGAGAATCGCGATTTTGACTCAGAGAATCGTGATTCACAAAATCGTGTTTCTGACTGAAAACCGTGTTTTCTCAGAATCGTATTTTTTACATGAAAATCGCGATGTTGAGCACAAAATCGTGTTTTTGAAAATCGCGATTTTAAGCAAAAATTCGTGTTTTCACAGAATCGCCTTTTTCACAAAATCGTGTTTTTGGCATGAAAATCGCGATTTTGTCATAGAGAATCGTGTTTTTCTCAAAATCGTATTTTTCGCTGAAAATCGTGATTTGTGAGAATCGTGATTTGTGAGAATCGTGATTTGTGAGAATCGCGATTTTGAGCAGAAAGTCGTGTTTTTCACAAAATCGTGTTTTTGCTGAAAATCGTGATTGGTGAGAATCGCGATTTTGAGCAGAGAATCGTGTTTTTCTCAAAATCGTATTTTTCGCTGAAAATCGTGATTTGTGAGAATCGCGATTTTGAGCAGAAAGTCGTGTTTTTCACAAAATCGTGTTTTTGCTGAAAATCGTGATTGGTGAGAATCGCGATTTTGAGCAGAGAATCGTGTTTTTTTGAGAAAAAATACAGAATCGCGATTCTTTTCAACCAACTTTTAGGCGGGAAAACTGAAAATCGTGATTTTTCAAAAAATTTTGAATTTTCCCAGAATCGCGATTTTCATCACAGAATCGCGTTTTTTGGCGGGAAATTCAAATTTCTGAGCGCCGGCTATGGCGAGCTCCGTATGAGCAGAAAATCATGAAAAAAACACAGCGCTTGCTCTCCCTTGCTTCTCCTAACTCCTTCCCACACAATAATGCATGAAAAATGGTATGAAGATGGTGAAAATGCACTAAAAAACCAGAATTTTCTATGAAGAAGAAGATGGAAGAAGGTGGAGATGATGATGATGATGAAGATGAAGAGGAAAAAACAGAAAATGAACTGAAATGACAGTTTTTTTACCTTCCAACGTCGCAAATCTACGATCTTACCATCACAACGCTCGTCCTCGAAGCTCTCTCCCCGGCAACGGCGCCAAAATTTGGTGTAGCTCAAGCGTAAGCACCACCTCCTTTACTTGTCAATCCGCGGAGACGTGAGGACCGGTATGAAGACCACGAGCAAGTGAAGGCACAAGTGCGTGAGTGAAAGCACACCAACATGCACACACATACACACACACGCGCACAAAGTAAGATCAAAGAGAGGAACAATGGAAAGCTTTGATTGCAAAAGATTTCTCTTACAAAAGTTCTATTCTCTAACCAGCTAACCCCAAAAATGAGCTCTCTAGCTCTTTTTATAGTTTTTTGACTAGTTTTGGCCCTGTCCAGACCTAGTGTCCGGCCTAGTTAAAAATTAGGTTCCAGGGCTTATTTGAGGGCTCAAACGAAGTCTAAAAATTATGAAAATTGGTACGATGGTACTTCTAATACTCCTCAAGCTCAAGGACTCCTCGGCTTGAACAAAATGGAGTTACTAAAAATAGATAATGGTATTTACAATGGTTTCTAGTGATGAAAATCACTATTTTTGTAGGGGATTCTTCTGAAAATTTGACATACACTTCTTGGAGCTCCCTACTTGCTCCCTTTCCTCGTGTGTCCACCTTTTGATGTGCTTCCATGCTTTGTCCTTGACTTTGAGCTTCAACAACTACCAAGAATTCTTGGAGAAGATTTTCAATAACTTCATTCAAGAAGTGGGTGCCTCTATCGCTTACTAGCTCTATGGGTAGCCCATATCTAGTGAACACATTCTCAAATAAGAACTTAGCGGTCGTCTGAACATCATTCTTTGTCGTAGCTTTTACCTCTACCCACTTGGTTAGATAGTTTGTGGCCACAATAATATACTCTGCATGCGAACCCTTAGCTGGGGGATTAATAGGGCCAACAAAGTTTATTCCCCACTTAGAGAATGCACGTCCACTGTTGCTCTAGCACAATGGTGAGAACCACGTTAAGAAGCTTCACCTCCTTAATGTCAATCCGAGGGAGAGGTAGGAGTGATATGAAGATCGTGAACGTGAGATGATGTGAGAGTGAAGGTGAGAAGCACAAAGATGCACACACACATACACACACACAATGAAGAGACAAGCAAGACACAATGGAAGGTGGGAAATTAGCTCTATTACTCAAGAATACTCTTACAAGCTCAAACTAGCTCTATGCTCACACTAATCAAAATGAACCAACCTCAAAAATGAGCTCTCTAGCTCTTTTTATAGTTTCTAGACTAGTTTTGACCGGTTTCACATCTAGTGACCGGCCTAGTTAAAAAATAGGTCCTAGATGCTATTTGGAAGGGTAAATGGTATCTAAAAATAACGAAATTCGGTACGAGCGTTCTATCTAAGCTCCTCAAGCTTGAGGACTCCTCGGCTTGCACAAAATGGAGCTATGGATTACAAAATGGGGTCTTCTATGATACATATGTTACAATTAGTGATAACAATCACTGTTGAATGTTTGGAGAATTAATAAGAAATATATTTGTTTGAAAAATTGATCCGACTGGCTCCCTGCTCCGTCTTTACATGCTTCCGTGGCGTCTGTGCCTCTGGCTGCTTCCAACACCCCCCTCCCTCTCGCTTCTGTCGTCCCTGACAGAACCTTGTTGTGAGGTCTGCCGGATGTAGTTCTGTAGGAGGTCTTGAGCGAGGGTGTGCTCTGATATACGAATGCCTCGGGCTAGATCAGCCTCGAGTTTCTCCCAGTCGATAGGTTGTGGCTCGTCTGGTGGTGGGAGTTGATAATGTGTGGAGTACACCATTCGTTCACAGGCGAATAATTGCAATAAGTGTGTGGGCCTGCTTATAAATACCTCTGAATGGTACTCCCAAAAGCCGGTGGTGAACATTTCTTCGAATGTCTGCTTGTAACATGCCGGTAGATATTTGATCCTGCAGTGCCAGGCGTAACACACCCGTAGCGATGGCGTTGTGCTCATATCATAGACTAAATCAAAGTTGCCATGCTCAAAGCCCGGGGTGTTTACATGGGGAGCCTTGATGCGTCGGAAGACTTTAAAGACCATCTGCATCATGTCAAAGATTTTGACAGTCATGTGCGCGGCAATATCATCCATATGCTTTAACCTAGGGAGCCAGTGGCGGATCGTCGCCATCATGTAGCCTACTGTGGGTAACTCGATTGGTGGCTTGAAATAGGGATAATTCAGCCAGTCTTGGCACTGCTTATTGTTCTGTAGCTTAATAGTGAAGGCAGTCCAAGAGCGGCGTCGTGGGACTGGTCCCCAGCATGGGTTAAATTTTAAGTGCAGCGGCGCTTTTACCCACGTGCTCATCATCTCTGGATAATTTTGCAATAAATCTTTGCGCCAGTCTGGTTGAAGGATTTCACCTCTCTGTGCCCTTGGTGGCAAGTCCTCTGGCTCGAATTGAGTGGCATGCGTTGGTTTCATACCTGTTTCTTTCTCTATGGTTAACTGGTATTCGGCCATTAACATGAAGTACGGTTTATATTGGAGCTCATGCCCAGATATGTATCGTCGCGGGGCCAATTGAGCAAAGAATGGTGACTGTAAAATTTTCTCTTCAATTATGGCCATGGCATGTAGCTGTGCCTCTACTCTGGCCGAGTGTGTCGTTCCGAGTTCTTCAACTGTCTTCATCCACGCGGGGGTAGGTAATTCATAGGTCATCTGGCCTTCGGCCGTGACACGTCCGCCTGGGATGGGTATCGGTTCATATGCCTCTTCAAATGTCTCCTCCACCGGGATAGTGACGGTTTCTTCCTCAGCTGGTAGCTCAGGTGGGGAGTCTGGCCTTGGTGGTGCTTCATAGACTGCAATTCTAGATTCAAGATTTGTTACCTGGGCCCGGAGTGCGTTGAGTTCCTCTAAAATTTCAGGGGCAGGGTCCGCAGGTGCTGGTAATTCTGCTGCTGCGTGTACTTGTTGTGTTGTCGGTTCTCTGAGCTGTAGCAGCTTGTGATCTTCTTTTAACTTTTGGTGCGCTTCGTTCATACGATCATAGTCCTCGAGCAATCTAACATGGTCGTCTAGCAACATCCGCATCGACTCGGATGGGATTGCCTTGAATCTGCTCGGACTTAGTGGCCGTTCTGGATGATCTAAAGCCGCCTCCAAGTTTTCTCTATTCTGCGCTTGGAGTCTCACATTCTCCTCCTGGGCTGCGGCTAAGTGTCTTCTTAGTAAGCCCATATTTCTAGTGAGCGTTGCATTGCGGACGGTCTGGGCTCGAAGTAGGTTGTCCAAATCCGCGGTGGCTTCTTTTGTTTTCTCCTCACTTTCTAGTTCTAATTTGTGATAGGCCTCTCGTAAATCTTGGTATCGGCTGTTCAGTGAGGCGTTCTCAATTGATAACGAATTAAGCTGCGTTTGTAATTCATTCGTCGTTTTCTGCAGCTGTTGATAGTTGGTGCCGAGTGATGCAAACTCATCGCGGACTTGCGTCATGCATGTGAACATGTGTTGAAATGCGGTGTCTATGGTGGGCGATAGTAGTAGTGAAGTGCTAAATGAGGATGCAGTGGGAGTAGATGCAGTGGAAATGGGAAATGGGGTTGGGACAGTGGATGCAGTGGTGATTGTGGAAAATTGTGACGTGCCTAAATATGAGGGTGTTGTGAGTGGAGTGGGTGGTGGTGAGGTGGATGGTGATATGTCCATGCCATTGGACGTGTTTAGTGTTGTGACTGTGAAAAGTGGTGTGATTGTGGGTGGTTGTGTAGGTGTGAATACGGGATTTACAAATGTAGAGTAGTTTACAGGGGGGATGGTTGGAGTGGCTTGGTGACACGGGGAAATAGGGGTTATGGTAGGTTGGGGAGGTGAGACTGGTGAGAAGGTTAGTGGGGTTAGAAAGGGGAATGGGGTTCTTAGAGGTGGGGGAAACGCTGGGAAGGATGAAGGGGTGAAGGGGTTAACATATGGATGCGGAGGGTTGGGTGTGGGCATGGTGGTATGAATGGGTAAGGCGAAGGGTGTGGCTATGTTGCCTTGTACAGGTGTGGATGTGGGGGAAGCAGGTGGGTGTGTGGGGGATACGGGATGGGTTGGTGAAAAATGAGGTGAGAGAGGAGTAGAAGGGGTGGATGTTATTTCGAGGATAGTGGTGGTATGTACAACAGTGGTACGTGGTGGGGAATCTACAAGGATGGGTTCTGCGGTCAATGAACTTTCGGGGGCGAGGCGTGCCTCCCTGGCTTGTGCTGAAGATTGAGCTCCTGTTGGTACGCGAATATACTCCCCAGGTTTTGAAAGTAGTCGCACTCGGCGGGGGTCAAACTGTGGTAGTTGCTTTCTTTGTAAAAACCTGAGTGCTTCATGGGAGCCTACTGATTTGACTAACTCCCTGAACCCTCTGATGTATGCGTCTTCGAATCCTCCGGAGATGAGTTCCTGTTCAATTAATGCCTGGCTCTCCTCTTCAGTTAACTTTTTCCGTGCCCAGACTTTCTCCATCGTTCGATATAGTTTCTTTATGGCCAGCGTGTACGCTGCGGCTTCGAAAGTCTCATCTTCATATGTGCTGGTGTCGCCGTGTGCGTAGTTTGTTGGCCTTGACCATCTGTCTGTCCGTCATGTGAGCCCTGGCTGGCTTCATCGTCGCCTCCCTCGTCGTCTGTTTCGGTTCTTTCTTCTTCAGAGCTCAACACAGCTTGTCCCCGTGGCAGATCTCGTGGTGTGGTAGGGTAGCTGGGACGTTCATATTCCTGGGAGAACAGTTGTGCTTCTGAATACTGGAATTCGTTTGAGAATGCATCAGGCATCTCAAAATCAAATGTCGTGTTTATTGGGTCGGCCTCCATATGTGGTATCGGGAAAGAAAACGCTTCCGCACCAATAGTGGTGGGAGCTTCTGCTGTTGTGGTGGTGGGTTCTGTGGTGGCAGCTGCCTGAGGTGCAGCGGTACTAGTGGTGCCCTCCGTAACCACTGGTCTGGACAACCTGATGCGAATAGGTTGTACTGTGGGAGCTGCTTCTGTCTGTGGTCGCTCTGGAGAGGGTTGTGGTGATGGCGACTCTGGCACTTGAAGGCAGGGGATGGTGCCTCTCATGCGCTTACCTGCCCGTGTTCGACTGGGCTTCCTGGCTTTCTTCGTCGTTCCTTTGAATGCCTTCAGTTCTTCTCCTGTTAATGCACGCTCGATGGGCAAGTCATAAGCTAAGCACATATAAACAATTCTGGTCAGCGCACAACATCCATTAAGCACCTTCTTGCGCTCCCATCTGTGCTGTGCCAGATACATTTGATCTATGATCCAGCTTGCCAGATCAACAGTTTGAGGTCCCGTGCATGCCAAATATAATCCGAACCAGATTCGTTTATGGGGCATGGTAAATCTGTCCTGAGCTGGAAATGCGAAATGTTGCATGCATATCCTTAGTGGCTTCGACAGCTCAGGTGTAATTGCCGAAATCTCCTCCCACTTCGTGACATCCCCACATTTCATCGGTTCTGGAATCAATCTCTCTCGATCTGTGGGAGTGTGGGTGCCATGAATTTTGATGGCCGCTCTGATTAAATCCTTAGATAGGTAAAACCTTTTGTAAGGTGGATCATCCACTAGAGTAGGCAATATGAAGGTTCCTGGGATGTCCTTATTCTCTGATGCCAGCAAAGTAGTGATTAAGTAATAGCACCTGTAAAAATCCGGTTTGGGCAGAGGATCACTGAAATACTCTGTGAAGCCTGCTCTGGCCCAAACATGAGTTAAATCCTGGGTGCTCTGTAAGGCTTCGAACTCTCTGGAGAAAAACTGGTATTTTCCCCATGTGCGGTCATCAAATGTCAAAGAGGATTCAAATATAAAGTCTGCGTCCGCAAGGGGTCCTGCAAGTCCCTGAAACCAATGAGAGTTCCGGTGTATCTTTTCGGTGTAGCCCATAGGAGGGTTATCGATAGGCATGGGCCCTGGAAACCCTTGGAATTCCGGCGGTGGAGCAGTCGGGTGGGCTTCTGCTTGTAGCACGTTGAGTGGTACTGCCGCTACACTGGGGCCTGCTCCAGATGTTCCTTCGTCGGTTTGCATGGTGATTGGTGCGCTAGTGAGAAAGATCTGCTACAAAAGATTAACACATTAGCATGGAAATTAATTATGATCCCATTAAAGTGAGACCGCAATCCCTTTCCATAACTGATGCGTAACCCGTGTAGCCAAGTGCTGTGATGTGATGGATGCAATGTTTCTTGCAGCACTAGTGCAGGTCTCTAGACACCTACACGTTTCAGATCATGCATACATTTCTTGATGAGATTACGAGTGATGTGTGATGATGGTGGGTGAATTTATACAAGGTTTAAAGGTTAGTGATTTAGTACAAGGTTGTATGTTAGTCGGGGGGGTAGTTTTATCAGACATGGGGTTAGGGGGAGACGGTTGGACACGTTTCGGTATCCATTTCCTAAGGAACTTGGAGTGGGTGGAGGGTTTCTGCTGAGGTTCAAAGGGTGGTGTCGGGTGTGGTGGTATTGAGGGATGAAATGAGTTATGGGGGTTATATATTACATGGCTTATGGGTTGAGCTACGATACATGGTTTGGGTACCCAAATCTGCGTGGGTGTGGGTCGATTGATAAGATACTTCTTGGCGATCCAAATCTGTCGAATGCTCGGACTTGTAGAAGAAGGTCGAGGGGATGGTGGATATCGATTCTGTTTCTGTACTGCCCTTTTTTTGTCGATTTCTGCTTGGCTGGAGTTCTTTGGTGCTTTTTGTCCTTTTGGCACCCATATTTGTCTAGTGCCACTGCCTTTGGGTGGCCTGAACTGCCTTCCTTGTTGTTTCCTCCGATACTGCAGTCGGTCTGGGTTCCTTCGTCGTGATTGACTCAGTTGTTGCTGGGGTTGAGAGGTCGGATGGACACTCTGCTTTGGAAAAGAAGGGAGATCCAACACTTGCGTGACCTGCCCATTAGGAAGTGATGCCTTATTTAACTTTAATCTAGGCCAGTCCGCAACAAGTTTGGAAGGATGAGCACCGCAGGGTGTCGTGCTCATTTGGCCGCTGATGCAACCCACCTGACCACTGATTGTGTCCATCTGCCCTTGTGGTTGGGTAACTGTCTCTTCTAGTTTGCAGGAAGTCCCAGGGAAGATCTCCTGTCGTCCTTCTGATTGACAACTGTCCATAGCCAAGCCCGAGTGGGTTGGTGTAGACGTACCGTTACTGAGCTGATCAAAGATCTTCCGGTCTTCCGTCGCATGCATTTCATAGGGTCTAGGGTCACAACCGTCAAGCGGAATGCCGTTAGGGAAGTCAAGCGGTATCACTCGCTTCTGCTCGAAGGTTCCAATCTGTAAGGAGCCTTGTCTAAGATTTAGGTCCACTGAGTGATCGTATAGCCAATCTTGGCCAAGGATTAGGGGTTCTATCAGGTCGTCATCATGGCACACTAGTAGCTTAGCTGTCATCGTCATATCCTTAATGAGGATAGGAAGGTCCACCTCACCCATGCAAGGGGTTTCCATGCCTCCTAAGCCTATGAGGTATGCCTCAATTGGCCGCATTTCTATTCCTGAATCCTTATAGTGGGACCATCTAATCGCACTAGTAGCAGCACCTGAGTCAATTAAAGCCCTGAGTTCTTGGCTATGGTTACCGTGCTCTAGCCTAACTGTAATGAATGGTCTCCTATCCACTATGCTAGGATGAGTGGTTGACTTTACTTGACACATGTCCATGGGATATCTGGGTGATGTTTCCAGATGGTTATAATGTTCTCTCCCTAGTCCTTGTCTTCTTAGCTTCATGCGCTTAATGCGTTCTATTGCTTCTGCCTGAGCTTCCGCTCGTATTCTATTCTCTTCCTCCTTACGCTTCTTTGCCAGTGTGAGTCGTCTAAGCATCTCCTCCGTAAGAGGTTCTTGATATAACCTGACTCTACAGCCACTAATGTAATTAGGCATTATATCTCCTTCTAAGGTGGCTAACTGTACTGCCCCGCTCGTCGAGAGTCTGTTAATGATCATAGGTCCATAACCTCGCTTTTCTAACTTCCGCGCGTGCTGTTTCAGCGTATATACTAGAACTAAATCTCCTTCTTTTAGGCCTTTATCTTTCACATGTGCATCAAAATATGCTTTCTGTCGCTTCTTCGCTGCGTATATTCCTGCTGCTGCTTTCAGCCTGGTTTCTCCTAATCGTTCCAAGTCCATTATTCTTGCTGATAATTCATGGCCGGTCCACTGATGTTCTTGTGCAACCTTAAGTGTCGGTATCAAGAAGTCCAAAGGAAGCACAGCATTCTGACCAAAAACCATCTGAAAGGGAGTTGCGTTGAGTACGGTCTTGTAGGCCACTCGATATGCCCAAACAGCGTGGTGTAACTGTTTGTCCCAATCTGATCGTTTGTTGTTCACGAGTTTCGTCAGTACGGTACAAAGTATCTTGTTAGTGCTTTCAGCCTGACCATTGGCCTGAGGATGATATGGTGCAGATTTCTTGTGAATCACCATAAAATCCTGCAACAGATATTCAATGACTTGGTTTAAAAAGTGAGTGCCTCGATCGCTCACTAACTCTATAGGCAATCCATATCTTGTAAAGACATTTTCAAATAAGAATTTTGCAGTCGTGTGAGCATCATTCTTTTTTGTGGCTTTTGCCTCTACCCATTTCGTAAGATAATCTGTGGCAACAATAATGTATTCCGCATGTGTACCTTTTGCAGGGGGGTTGATGGGTCCTACAAAGTCTATACCCCACTTAGAGAATGCACGTCCGCCCATCATGGGTTTCAATGGCATTTCATCTCTGCGTGTAGGAAACTGAGTTCTTTGGCACACATCACATCTCTTTACATAGGTATGTGCATCCATGTGAAGAGTGGGCCACCATAATCCTGCAAAGAGGATGGCTTTGACTATCCTATCGGGTCCAAAATGACCTCCTGCAACACCTTGGTGTGCAGTCTCTAGTATGCTAAGATATTCGCTCTCATGGACACATTGTCTTAGATATCCATCTCGTCCTCTTTTGTATAAATTATCGCCAATGAGTGAATAGTCTTGAGCTTCCTGCTCTAGACTGCGTTGTCGAGCTAAAGTCATGCCTTGAGGGAATGTGTTCGTCCTCAAGTATGTCACTAAAGGTTCACTCCAATCTGGTGTGAGAGACACATGATATAATGTAGCATGCTCTACTGGTGGTCTTTCACGGCAAACATGGCATTCCTTACACAACTTGTAGACATCTGCTTCCATCGTAGGCCAATATACTCCTAATCTATGCAGAGTCTGTAGTGTTCTATGTTTTGAATGATGTTGCTTTAATGCACCTATGTGTGCTGATTGCAACCAATTCGCATGTTCAGATTCATCTACACAACAAGCAAGAATCTTTTGATTATCCTGTTTATATATACTTCCTGCCATTATTTGGTATCTCTGAGACTTGGTAATCTCTCCTTCTCTGATCTTTATCCTAGGATTCTTGGGTCCATAGGTGAGAATAGGGACCATAGGCTTAGCCCATTCCGGTGCTATCTCGAGGTTAAACAAGTATGCATCTGGTAGATCATCCGCTACTCCTTGAGGAGCTTCTCCTGAGGTTAATCTTGAGAGGTGGTCAGCTCTAAGATGCGTCTTTCCCTTCCTAACTACCACTTCAAAATCATACTCCATGAGTAATAGAAACCAACGTATCAGTCGTCCTGTGTTACAAGGTTTGTTGACTAAATATAATAGGGCTTGATGATCTGTAAAGAACTTGAATTTGTTGGCCAACAAGTAGTGCCTAAACTTCTTTACTGCGTAGATCATCCCTAATCCTTCTCGTTCCGTCGTGGTATAATTTCTTTCTGCTGCGTTCAATTGTCTGCTCGCGTAGGCTATGGGGAGATCTATGTTACCTTCAGTCGTGGGTTGTGCTAACACACATCCTATGGCGTAATTGGATGCATCCACATGTACATGAAATGGCTTACTCCAATCTGGGGTAGTCAATATAGGTGCTGAGCACAAGCGTCGTTTGAGTTCATTGAATGAATTTTCGCATTCATCTGTCCATTCAAAGTTGGTTAAAAGAGAGTACAAAGGCTTGGCTATGATTGCATACATGTGTATGAATCTCCTATAATAACCGCAATGGCCCATAAATGCCTGTACCTCTTTCACATTAGTTGGTCTAGGTAATTCTGCAATTACCTTCACCTTTTCTTCATCCGTGGAGATTCCATTTTTTGACACAATGTGTCCTAGAATTTTGCCTTGTCTGACCATGAAAACGCATTTTTCTGGGTTCAAACAAACCTGATACTCTCGACATTTGTCAAATATTTGTCTTAACTCTGGGATATGTGTCTGCCTTACATTTGAATGTGCACATAAGTCATCGACATAAACTTCCAAGCTCTTGCGTAAGAATTCCTTAAAAACATGACACATGAGTCGCTGGAAAGTGGCGGGTGCATTTGTTAAGCCAAATGGCATCACACGAAATGCAAATATGCCCCATTCTGTGGCAAAAGCCGTCTTGTGTTGGTCTTCTGGAGCAATGGCTACTTGGTTATAGCCTGAGAATCCATCAAGAAAGCTGTAAACTTCCTTGCCCGCAACTCTTTCCAATAGGTGTTCTGTGATAGGAAGAGGATAACTATCTCTAATCGTGGCGGCATTAACTTTTTTAAGGTTAATACACACACGCAATTTTCCATTCTTCTTGGGCACAACCACAATGGGGGATACCCATTCGGTATGCTCAATTTCGTAAATAAATCCTGCTTCTATCAAGCGATCTATCTCCTCTTTAATCTTTGCAGCGTAGTTATCATTATACGTGTACGGTTTCTGTTTTGTCGGTTTTGCATCTGGAGTCATAGGGATTCTATGAGAACATATATCTGGATCTACTCCTTTCAAATCTTTGTAACTCCAAGCAAAAACATCTCTATATTCGCGCAATAGGGCCACTAGTTCTTCTTCTTCTTCAGTCGTCAAATCGTGCCCTATGTAGGTGCATTTTTCTTCTTCTCCTTCTATGGCAACTATTATTTTTTTGGTTTTCTCTCGGTTATCATATACTTGTCCGTCCTTCTCTTTTCTATTAGGCATTCGTACCATGATTCTTCTATCTTCGATTTCATATTTCTTGAAGTTCTTGGGTACTTCAAACAAAGATTCTTCTTTTTCTGACATGGTTTCTTTCTTCTTCCTTTTCTTGCTTTCACTCCTGGTAGTCACTTCCGTGGCTAATCTCACTTCATTCGTAATTTCCTCGTGTCTCTGAGGGTGAGTCTCTACTTCGTAGAAATATTCCTCCTCTGATGCAAAGGGTGGGTCCATGATAATTGATTCTAAATCAAAATCGCTCGCATCCTCAAATGCATCAGTGTTCGGTTCACACTCTTCTAAAATTGCATCGCCCATGATTGGCTCTATCGTGAAAACTGAAATGTCATAGCCATCCTCGTCACAGTGGGGTGTCCATTGTTCTTCATTGATGGCTACATCCATGGTTGCTAGTATTTCTGCCCAACCATGGGGTTCAAACTCTTCGTCTGGGAATACTACAGGTGCATAGGCTGGATCTTGAAGGGTTCGTGGATGTTGTTCCGCACCTAAGGTCCTGGCTTCTAACCGCTCTTCCTCTTGTTTGGCTACTTTACACATCCATAAATGGGTATCCTCATGCAACCAAGAAGGATCTGATTCTAATGAGTGCACGGATTCCGTCTCTGCTGGTGTCTTATGGATGGTATTCCATTGTATTGGGGGTACATCTCTGTGTGAATAGTCTTTAAGATTGACTTTAGTAGTCACTCCTAAATGTTGCAAGTACAAAGAATTAGTTCCCCAATCTTGTACAATTTGCAACTGATGCATGAATGGTCGTCCCAATATCATCTCATACGCACGGTTTTTCGCGAAGTCACAAATGGCGAAAGTATGCTCAAATTCTACACCACAAGTGGTGAGAGATATGCCTTCTAGTAAGCCTAACGGTTTTTCTATGTGTCCATCAGCCATTTGTAGCTTCATCCTAGTGGGTCTGAGTGCTGGCTTACCCCAACGTTTCCACAAAGTGGTGGTAGCGATGGCTACTCCGGCTCCTGAATCTAAGATGGCTTTCGTGGTGTAGCCCTGATGGGTTATTGGAAGATATGTGTTACCTTCCTCTCCTTCGCTTACGTCTCCAATCTTTTCCACAGGTATCTCTGGTACCTTCTTATGTGATCCTATCTGAGAGGGTGCGGTAGCTAGCTCAGGGAATTGATTTGCTACATGCTTCCACAATTCTGGTTTTACCTTTAACAGTTCCTCCAGAGTGAGATTACACTGTACTTTAGTATTCTTGATCACTTCCGTGTTCCTAGGGATCACTGATTCTTCATTCCTCACTATTATCGTGGGTGCTCTCATACTAATAGACTTAGCTTCCCAAGGTCCTGTGAACTGAGGTAATTCTTGTAAAGAATTAGATTCGAATCCTGTGGGTTCACTCAGTTGTTCCACCTCTACCTCATCGTATATAGAGGGGATGTCTTGGGGAAATTGTTCCTGCAAGTCGTCTATTTCTCGAATAGGAGGATGAGTTCCTTGTTCTTTTCTCCATTTCTCTTCTTGGATTTCCCTCAAAAATTCATGTGAGTACCTATGTATGGAAGACAAATTGTCTTGACTTTCTGTATTAGGTACTTGAGACAGGGATGGTGCATCCCTCTCCTGTGTCTCTAGGACAAGAGGGTTCCTAGGTTGATCCTTTTTCTCTTTGCTTTCTATCAAGTGTTCTAGCCTCTCCATTAGTCCTTGAAAGTGTAGTTCCGGTTTTGCCATGTTATTCCAATTAAGATATCTAGAGGCTTCGAACAAAGCTTGTGCTAGTTCTACCATTTTCATGCAAAGTTTAGTTCTCTCAATTTCTAGATCAGCTCGAGGGTAGTTTTTACTCATTTCCGTTACTTGAGGTCCCTCTTTTATTCTAGCCTGATATGCACGAAACATCATGTCTAGATCTTCCGGTATGGGTTCCGCTAAAACTGATCCTGATTTCTGAGCTGGGATTTCTTGGTTTAATTCTTGTGAAGCCAACTCTTGTATTTTGGCTCTAGATTCCCTTAAACTTCCTTCCAACTCACTTATCTTTTTACTCCACTTTCTCTTTATTCTTTCTCTGGAATCTTTCCAAGATTTTGTCTTTTTACTACTAGATTCTGCAACTTCACTAGTTCCTGCTACTTTCTCTTGATTAAGCTGTTGGTTTTGTAAGAGCGCCTGGGCTCTGGTTATAGCTTGGATAGGCACATATGTAGGGTTGGATCCATCTGCGTTGTTTACAATACCTATCACGTTGATCGGTGTCACATTTGAAGTGTTAACTGGGTTCTTAGGACAATCTTTGATTATGTGCTCTTTGCCACAATCGACACAAAAGCCTTGTATGTTATAGTACTGTGATTGCCTTGCTATTGGGGGATGTGGACAATCCTTAATGAAGTGATCTCCTTGGCACCTAAAGCATGGTCCTCTAGGGCCCTGTGGTCTCTGTTGTCTCAATTGGGGCCGTGGGTTTGGGTTTGCGTACATCACATTAGTATAATCTGGCTCCCAACTAGGTTCCATTGGTGGACTATCATAATGATATGTCTCCACATGCTCTGGTGACTCCGTGTAATAAGCGGGTGGACTAGTTACATGAGTAGAGTCAAAACTGTTTGAGTTCGGGTCACTTTCTGTGATCAGGGGTGAAGAAGGCACTAAGGCCCTACTTAGGTTCTCTTCTGCAGCCGCATATTTGACTGAGATGACATTCGCTGGTGGGGGTGGCTGCTGAGCTAAGACGGGTTGAGGTCTCTGTTGAGCCTGGTATGGGTAGTTCTGAGGAGGCCTATAGTAATAAGGCTGAGCATTGTATTGGCCTTGATACCTACCTGGCTGCTGGTATGTTTGCGGGTAGTTCTGTCTCACGGTTTGTTTGTTGTATGGGCAGTCCTGAGCTGTATGATTTGTGTATCTTCTCTCAATTGTGCAATATTGGCCACTAGGGTTGGCTTGAGGTTGAGGTGCATTGGGGCACATGTTTGCCAAATGATTTCCACCACAAGTGTAACAACGTACATTAGTTGGTAGCTTGGGCACCTGTTTACTAGAAACTCCTAGTTTTTGGGCCACTTTTTCTGCTAGGTCCTCTATCGAATTAGACAATTTTGTGGATGCTAGAGAAGAACAATCTGAGTCCTTATAGACCTTTGAGAGTTCTAATTCCTCTCCTAGGTTGTCCTCAATGTCTATACATATTCTTACACACTCCTCTAGCGTTCTGGGTTCTTTTAGGTACACATAAGAACGTAGTTTAGCGCTCAACAAGCCATCTAGGAACAGTGATACTTGTTTGGCTTGTGAGGGTAGCTCTTGCATTGGACATCGTTCAACATATTGTCTGAATCTACGTCCTGCCAGTCTAACTGTTTCCTGAGGAGTTTGTTTAAAGCTATGAATCAATGAAGACGTGTCATGTCTAATCCCACTTTTAGAGAATTCAGTGATGAATGACTCTAAAAAGTGATGGATGTCTCTAAATTGCCTTTGTTGCAAAGGTTGGAACCAAGTTAAAGCGGTATTCTTTAACGTTAGTCCAAATGCGTTGTATTGCGTGAACATGTCCTCGACTTGTTCTGCTCTTAGTACTTGCTTGAATTCTGCAACGTGGTCATAGGGATCTCCTGTCCCATCAAAATAATTTTTCATGGATTTCACTAATTGAGTGGGTCTCAATACTCTTGTGTGTTCGCGTGGTCTAGGTAGAGGAAAATCATCTCTACCACCTAGTATTCCATGATCTCTTTGTCTATCCGTTCTATTCGTGTTCGTGGTTGTTCTATCTCTCCCTATGGGGTGATTAAAGCTTACTTCCAGTCTCTCTTTATTTCCTTCTCTTTGATGTCCATGGGCTGAGGATGTTCCTGCCCCTTGTTGACTTGTATTCATGTTCGTTCTGGATGAAGGGAATATCAATTCACCTCTCCATGTGTATGTGTTTCTAGCGCGCTCAGGCACCACAAAGACTCTTTCTGAAGTCTCATCCAGGTATACAACCTTTCCAGGTGTATCTGGGTCCTTGAATTCATAAATTGTAATGATGCCTACCTCACCAGGGTGTTCCTTTCTGTACCTCCAAAAGGCTTCATTTGTCTCTTTATTTACGAACAACTCGGTGCTCTTGTTATCTTGAGGGATCCATTCTGGGATGAGCATTCTTGTTAATACGGATTTCCCTCTAGGTGTTCTAGGTTCTTCTAACGGTTCTTTTCCTTGAAATTTCGCTTCCGTTTCTAATTGAATTGTGCCAAACTCATTAGTATCGTTTGGTTGCGTACTTAGGACGTACATGGTTCCTTCTTTGTCTATGTAAGCGTCTCTCTCAAATTTCACCACTGGTCTTTCCAATCCAATGGGTTGATCAGGGTTGTGCAGTTGCACCACTTGCCTTTGCAAACCATCCTCATAGATGCGAGCACCTAATCGGTTGGTTCGGAGAAACTCTAATTGTGTTCTATAGGGTCCTTCAGGTTTTTCTAAATATGCTACATTAGACCCTCCTTCTGGTCTGTCTGTGCTAAATGCCATTTCTGATTCACTTGATTCTGAGCTCAACTCGTAGGGATAACTACTATTCAATTGCTGAGCCCAAGATCGTGCAGTAGTCCTTACACTTGCCTCTGATGATCTAAGGCTTCGTCGGTCCGACTTACCTATATGTTTGCCCGATCTAAGGTTCATTAATTTCCTTCCTTGCTTATTCAATTACACACTTAGATCGTCAATGGCTCTTTGTGATTAATTCTTGATTCTTTTTAATTTTTCTTTGGATTCTTGTCTTAATATATGCGTCAGGAATTCGACTTTCCGTTATAGTTTTGAGTTCTCGTTCCGTCAGACTTAGGTTCTTTTCTTTAGGTTTTCGTCACACACACCTTTACTTTAAGTCTTAAACTTGAAAGAATTAGGTATCTTGAACTTGAGGCGTTCCTATCGTCGTTAATCCACAACTACCGTTTAGCCTAAGCTAAAAATTGACTGAGGGGGTTGAGTAATCTTCCAACCTCGAGTCGGCTTTTCTGATTGCTCTCATGTCCTGTTGCCCAAGAAGCCGTGCTTCCCAAGCTCTGCTGTCCTCACTGCCTTGCTTGCTTGCCCTTGATTGCCCTTGCTAAACCTGAAAAATTGCCAATATTAGACCAATTCACAATTGGATGATCACACACTTGAGTATATACACCTTTTAAGCTCAAATTTTCAATGTGTGCCCCTGGCCTCCTAGTCCCAAACTAGGTGAACCTCTCTAGCTCTTTTTTGAGGTTGGTTCATTTTGATTAGTGTGAGCATAGAGCTAGTTTGAGCTTGTAAGAGTATTCTTGAGTAATAGAGCTAATTTCCCACCTTCCATTGTGTCTTGCTTGTCTCTTCATTGTGTGTGTGTATGTGTGTGTGCATCTTTGTGCTTCTCACCTTCACTCTCACATCATCTCACGTTCACGATCTTCATATCACTCCTACCTCTCCCTCGGATTGACATTAAGGAGGTGAAGCTTCTTAACGTGGTTCTCACCATTGTGCTAGAGCAACACCAAATTTGGCGCCATTGCCGGGGATCGAGTCTAGGACGAATGTGTGATGGTAAGAGTATAGCAAGAAGTGGCGTTAGAAGGTAAAAAGTTCAGTTTTTGTTGTTGTTTTTACTTAGTTTTTAGTGTTTTTCACCTCCCCCACACTCCATCTTCATCATCGCATCATCATCTTCATCTCCAAAAAAATCAGAAAATTCACCATATCCACCCATTCACCTCATTTCCCCTCATTTGTGCATGCGAGAGAGTGAGAGAGAGCATTTGTGCTTGTGTGTGCTTGCATTTTCTTGAGTTTTCTTGCAGGTACAGAGCTTCAGAGCATCAGGAGAGCTTCCAAAAGGTAAAACATGTACTTTCTGTCAGAAATTTCCGAGTAGGGCGGACCATCGCGATGGTCTGCAACTTTCGGATTTTGAGGTAGGCGACCACACCACGAGGTAGGCGATCCCTGCGCATACACGGAACCATTTTTGCATTTCAAAAATTTGTTGTTTGGTGGACCATCGCGATTGGCTCAGACCATCGCGATTGTGTCGCACCATCGCGATAGGCTCACGCCATGGGAAATTAGCTCTATTACTCAAGAATACTCTTACAAGCTCAAACTAGCTCTATGCTCACACTAATCAAAATGAACCAACCTCAAAAATGAGCTCTCTAGCTCTTTTTATAGTTTCTAGACTAGTTTTGACCGGTTTCACATCTAGTGACCGGCCTAGTTAAAAAATAGGTCCTAGATGCTATTTGGAAGGGTAAATGGTATCTAAAAATAACGAAATTCGGTACGAGCGTTCTATCTAAGCTCCTCAAGCTCGAGGACTCCTCGGCTTGCACAAAATGGAGCTATGGATTACAAAATGGGGTCTTCTATGATACATATGTTACAATTAGTGATAACAATCACTGTTGAATGTTTGGAGAATTAATAAGAAATATATTTGTTTGAAAAATTGATCCGACTGGCTCCCTGCTCCGTCTTTACATGCTTCCGTGGCGTCTGTGCCTCTGGCTGCTTCCAACATTCGACCTGGGGCAATCTTAAAACCACAAAATCAAGAATGAATAGATTACCTTGTACTTCAAGTGGAACTTTTGGGATTACCCCCAAGGGCCTTACTTTGCTCTGATCTGCCAAAGTAACCGTGAAATTTGCAGGTCTTGAAGGGTGGAGTCCAATCCTTTTCATGGTATGTTCAGGCATCAAGTTAATGCCAGAACCACCATCTACAATAACACCTTGAAATTCATGACCCTGGATTGATATTGTAAGCCGAGGACTTTTATAATCCGTAAGGGGTGCTTCCCCCCTAATTATCCCTTTATGTAAAATAGCAGTCTTGGCCACTAAGCTTGTAGTAGAAGCCTCATCAATTATCTGCAATAATTCTGACCTGAATTTCCCATCCATATTTATTAAATAAAAAATACTAACCTCCTTCTTCATTGACTTGAGTAGTTTTGAGGCCTCTGACTCTTTAAGAGAGTGAGCTTCGTTTGCTCTACCAAACTCTTCTTGAGCCCTGTTAAAGGCATGCCCAATGGCATCACTGGTGCCTATGAGACATTCCTTTTGGTTTGTGTCTGCACTTGTGGTGGCTTTGTCTTCAATTGCAACTATGTCCTTGTCCAATCCCTTAATTATCGATTCTTGATTTTCTACCACTTTTGCCGTTCCCTTGCTTCTTGTCTGTACTGCAAAAGATTCGAGTTCTTCTAATTGTACCACTCTGGTAGATGGTGAGGGTTCATTCACCTGAGGTAATGTTTCCTCCTTGAATACAGAGATCATTTGGAGATGGGGTCCGGAAGTAGAGGCTTGATTCTTAGGACAACAGTTTGTATAGTGATCCCTGGCCTCTGGACAGTTCCTGCAAGGAGGTGCATTTTCTGGGAGGGTGCACCTAGATTGGTAGTGCCCGCATTCTCCACATCTGAAGCAAATAATTGGCCTTCTAGGCCCATTTGCAAAGTTAGTTCTTGGTTTAGGATTATAGTTGTTACCTTGGTTTGCTGTTGCTGCCATTACATTTGCTGGTGGCAAGAGTCCTCCTTGTGTCCAGTATGTCATTGTCGGCATTCCCCTTACTTGGCATTCATGGGCCTCATGCCCAATCTTCTTGCATAATTGACAAGTCACATTTAGCAGAGGACATTCACTTACTATGTGCCCTTGCTTGCTGCACATGGAGCACCAGAGTCCGTTCTTAATGCCGCCTCCTTTGAGTTCTTGCAATTCCTGTCTCAGCTGAGCTAGTTCTTCTGCTTGGGCTTCCTCTTCCTTTTGGAGCTTGAGGGCTTCAATCTCTTTTCTCAGCTGAGCTACAGCAGTCTCCTCCTCTGTGTAAGGCTTATTCCTTTTCAAGCCCTCCAGCTCCCTTCTTAACTGGATCACTGGGTCCTCCAGTTCTGTACCATATGATGGTTGGGAAGAAGTTGCACCATACTGGTGCCTTATCTGTTCCAAGCGTGTGGCCGTATTGATGAACTCCTCAACAGAGGCAGTAGGTAGCACTAACTCTTTTATTTTGCATTGGGTGACCACAGGTAGGGGTTTGGCTAGCCATTTCTTGACAAAGAAATCGTGTGGTGGATCTGGAAGTTTAGCCATTAGTGCTTTGGCCCTGGTCACAAACTCTGGGAACTTTTCTCCTGGACCCAATCTCAAGTTTTCTAAATCTTCGATAATGATCTCTGCCGTTTTTCCGTGCTGAAACTGATTTCTGAAGGCCTCTTTCATCAAATCCCAAGAGGTAAAGTGGTTTTCAGCAAACTGGCTAAACCACTTGTCTGCCAGACCTTCCAAAGTGGCAGGGAAGAGTATCAAGAAGGCATCTTCCCTACCCATTAGACCTCTAGTCTTGCATAGTGCAAGAAATCTTCGAATGTGCTCATCTGGATCCTCATGGGCTAAACCTCTGAAAGAGGGAAATTTTATGTTTAATCTGGAGAGTAAAGTTTCTAGGTCCACTTGTCCTGCCATGCTTCCTATCGATGAAGTTGATGAAAGTGGACTCGATGATCTTCTGTTCGCCTTTCTTCTTGTCTGCTTGCACTTGACCCTCAAGGTTTGTGACCGGGTCGCGGTCATGAGCTATTCATAGTTCACCTGAAATGAGACACTTGATATACGTACTTACCTCAACTGGAGTATTACTGTTGGCACTGGAATAGATCTTCTCCTAGGCTCAAATCTCCTTGTATGTCCCACCGGGCGTGCCAAATTTGTTGGGGGTTTTCTTGGACGTGAAGGAGTTTGAGGGTTTGTAGGAGAAAAAGAAGAAGAACAAGAGACGAAATAACTCAGACAAACTTCTACAGAAACACCTTTGAACCTTTGAACCTTGAGTTTTTTATTACAATAGAAGGATTATACTATTTCATTCAATCCAAGTTAATACTCGGGGCGCAATTACAGTGAATGCTCAATCATAAAAGATTAATTATCTCAAAATCTCCCAGCAGTCGGCCTCTTCTGCACCAGTCCTTCACTTGCTTCCAGCTTCTCCTTGTGCACACCTTGCACTAAGCTTCCACGAGCTGAGGGACTAATCTCTTTCGGGCCTGATCGCGGAGAGAGACTTTTGGGATTTTGGTCCCCTGCTTCGCACTCCCTGCACCTCCTTTAGCCTCACTTCTTGCACTCTTCACCTTCTGCAGTCGACACACACCAGTGAATCTTCACTTCTCCCTTTCTTTCTACTTTTTTTGTGTCCAAGAATAGCCTTTTGTCTCCCTTTTGTGGAGTCTGCCGGTTCGCGCACTCTAACTGTAATACAATCTTGGTGCCCTCTCAATGTCCCAAGATTGTCTTTTGAACTGGTCCTCAACGACTCACTACTTTGTCCTGTAGTGACTTTCGAACAAGAGTGACTTTAAAATAAAATTTTAATTGGGCGGCCCTATTTCCACCTTTGCGTACGCGGCCTTCCATACCTTCACCTTTCCTTTTAATTCTTTACTTTTTCACCTTAAGATTTTAAATTCATCCTTTGAACCTTAAGAGAAAAAATACTTTGCACCCTTAGTTTCAACCGGTTAGGGCTCGACACTGGTAGAGAAATGTATTCATTTTTAGACAGATACAGTGGCTACAATCAAATCAGATGGTCGAGGTTGAAATACCTAAAACTGCATTCATCACTAATTGGGGGGTTTATTCATGTACGATGATGTGGTTTGGCCTGCACAACACACCAAGTACTTTTCAACATTGTATGCAAGAAATATTTTCACCATACCCGATGAGTTTCATGAGAGTTTACCTTGATGACTTTTCATTGTTCGATGACACTGCTGCTCACCTACAACATCTTTGCTACTGCTTTGTCAAATGTTGAGAATATCATCTTTGCTTGAATCCCCATAAGTCCATCTTTGTCGTTCCCTGTGGTAAACTCCTCAGCCACATCATTTCTAAACACGAAATATAGGTGGATCTTGATAAAGTACAAGTTATCTTAGGTGCACCCCCACCCAAAAGGCCAAATGAAGTTATGTGCTTCCTGGGTCAAATCCATTGGCATGGCCGACATCTCCGGTGGTTGGCTCATCTGACTATTCCCCTCACCTGATTGAGTATAGTGTCTCCTCGTCAGTTCCACTGGATTGAAGACTGCTAGCTTAGTTTTGAGCACCTCAAAACTCTTCTTATGCAAGCTCTGATCTTGTAGGCAACAAATTGGCAATTACCTTTTCATGCATTCATTGATGCTTTGGATATTGCTATAGGTAGTGTCTTAATGCAACACCAAGATAAGTGGTGTCAGACCATCTATTATGCCAGTCATCACCTTGCCCCAACTGAATGAAATTACTCTGTCACTGAGCGGGAGTTTTTGGGGTTGATCTACTCCATCAAAAAGTTCCAGCATTACTTATTAGGGTGCAAGTTTACCTTGCATGTGGATCACTCTGCCTTAGTTTATCTAGTGTGGCAACAACACCTAGGAGGCTACCCACTCGTTGGATTTTACTTTTGCAAGAATTCTATTATGATGTTGTTCACTATCCGGACTCTTCACATGCCATTGCAGACATTTTATCATTGGATTTCGATGAAGCTCTGGTAGGGGTAGATGATTCTTTTCTAGAAATCTATGCGACTATAATGCCTAGTTCGTCGCCAACATCTTTACTGCTTGTTGATTCCTACTACAGCACATTGATGATCTTTCTTACTACTGGGTGTCCATCGGATATAGTCTCCAACACGGCTTGCCAAAAGTTAGCTATTTATAACAAATGATTTCGTATTACCATTGGATAGATTTATTACACTCACCCTTCGGGTTCTTGACTTCGATGTATTCCTACTCAAAAACTCCCCTCGGTGATCGTCATGGCTCATTCTTTACCCTCTGGCAGTCGTTTTTCTATAGACCTGACCTACCAAAAAATTCTAGAGAGTGGCGTATGGTGGCCCACAATGCAACACAATATTTATGCTTATGTCAAGCAATGTGATGCATGTCAGTGCACCCATCAACCTTTGCATCATCACCATTTCTCCCTCTAGCGTGTTTTACCATTGAAACCCTTCTAGAAGTGGGGGTTAGATTTTGTCCGCCCAATTACTCCACCGGCCATTTCCACTAATAATAGATATATATTAACATGTATTGATTATGCGACTCATTGGGTTGAGGCCTCGGTTGTTCATTCAACAAAAGATCAGATGGTGGCCAAATGCCTGACCCGTGATGTCTTTCCTAGGTTTGGGCTACCTTTGGGAATCATGTTTGATGGAGGAACACACTTTGCCAACACCATTGTGACGGTTTTAGCTTAGAATTTTAATATTATTCATAAATTTAGCACTCCCTATTATCTGTGTGCCAATGGATTGGCCAAAAGTACCAATAAGACCTACTCATGATGCTCAAAAAATTGATCACAGACTATCCAGAACGATGGGATCACCTGCTCCCTTTTGTTCTCTAGGCATATCAGACAACTTATAAAGTCTCTATAGGATACAAACTGTTACCGTTAGTGTCCATGTGAAAGGCCAAATGGCCATTGGACACTTCTTTGTATATGTTCTTTAATAAAACATATAGTGGCCTAGTCAGTCATAGACTCGAAGTTCGACTGCATTTGTAAGACCTAAGAAGTCTGTCTTCATGCTCCCTGCATACTGTGTTTTTCTGTGTATTCTATAGTCTTTGTGCGGAGTATCGTGTGTAGCCTTAGGAGCTCGGTTTAATACTTTGAGGATATCGTCCTGGAGATCGCGAGAAGGAGAGCGTACTATGGTGCATCGCCATTGAAATACTTCACTCGTATCAAAGTAGTTTGATGCAAAAGCCTTGTTCCTTTTGTGCAAGCGAAGCGAGCACCCTTCCCGACTTTCTCCAAGGCTTATGACTAAGGCGGCAACCAAGGCATAGACCTTGGCATATCTTGTCATCCGAGTCATTGAAGTCACTGTTGGCGCCATTGGTTGCACGCGAGGGAGGACCTCAATGATCAAGGAATATAGAGGTTCGTGGTACTTCCCGGGAGGTCACCCAATACTGTTCCCCCCAGAGCTCGCTTAACCATGAAATTATCTGGAACATGTTTTGGTCCCTCAAAGCTTCATTCTTTGCTTTCAAAGCCTATTTTTGAAGCATTTTTGGGGTGTCTTTTGGAGCTGTTTTGGAGTACTTCCGCACATAGATCTCTTCACACAGGTCCAAGAACATCAAGAAGAGTGTTCTTTGTACTTCTCCGACAATAAATATCAACCTTTGGGGCTGTGTTTTTAGCCACACTCATAAAACTACAAGTTTCTTGAAAGATTTTAGTTTTGCTGGGAGCAGCCGCTGCAAATTTATGCAAGTTTTTTGAGCCAAAAACATCAGCATTGATAGACACTTGCAGGTACTATTGGCTAGTTTTTGGGCTGAGCATTTATCCTTTTAGTGTCATTTTACTGCATATATTGAGCACATACACATCATGTATGCTTCTGTGGATACCGCTTATGTACGTCCATGTGGTCATTGATATAGCGGTTATGTTCTTTGCATAAAGCCTTTTACGTTTCATAAAGAGGGTCGTGGTGAGGTTTTCTTAACTTGGAGACAACCAAATGTTGAGGTCTCTTCGATGATGCAGGTGGAAGACTTAGCCAACCTCGTCATAGGAGATGTATGGTAGTTGTTCATAGGTGCTTGATAAGCCTAGTTGGCTTCTATTGGGTAATTGATTATATGCAGTGGAGTCAGTGATTCACTATGCAAGCAAACATCACTACTTGCAGTTTTATGATATTTTGACACTGGACATACACTCATTTTGCAAAGGATACTCTGCCAAAATTTTTCTAGATTTTTGGTTTTGTCAACTATATAGTGGTCGATTTACTCCTTGATACACTTATTCGTTGGTGTTTGGACTATTCTAGCTCCATTATCATTCCATTCAGTTCTCTAACATCATGGCATTAGAGGTCTCAGGCATATCTGGTGGATCAGGGTCTAGTGCTAGTGTTCCGAGGAGCTATAACTTGCAGAGCAAAGACCATTTTGAGATCCGAAAATTTGATGGCACAAACTTTGCTCTATGGAAGAATCAAATTAAAGATGTGCTGATTCAAAGGAGGCAATGGAAGCGAGTAAATGGAATTTCAAAGAAGCCTACTGACATGGATGAAGATGATTGGGATGAGTTAGATGAAATGGCCAGGTCTACCATTCACTTGCACCTGGCAGATAATATTTACTTTACAATATTAGATTGTGAAAGTGCAAAGGAGCTTTGGAAGAAGTTATGCAATACATATGAAAAAGAGAGGACATCAAATAAAGTCTATCTGATGAGAAAACTATATGACTTTTGTATGAAGGACACAGCTAGTGTTGCTGCTCATCTAAATGCATTTGATGCTATATTCTCTCAGTTACAGGCTCAAAAAATGGATATGGATAATCAAATGAAAGCAGTATTGCTGTTATGCACCTTTCCATCATCATGGGATACATTTTGCACAGCTATTATCAATAGTGCACCTAGTGGTATACTCGTCTGTGATGACATATGTGAAGCACTCTTGAGTGAGGAGATTCGTAGAAAATCTATGGTTGGCACTCAGAGTGGAGATGCATATAATACTCATGATTCTTACCAAGGAAAGAATAAAAAAGTGGTAGGAGCAAGAACAAGGAAAAGAATGGTCAATGGAATAAGAGTAGAATTAAATCAAGGAAGAGAGATATCGAATGCCATTATTGTCATAAGAAAGGACACATGAAGAAAGTCTGTTAAGCATTAAAGAATGCTAAAGGTAAAGGACAGAATGTTGATGCGCATGTTAAACAGTTACCTGCACCATCTACTTTGACGGTGAAGATTGAAGAAATTAATGCTATTTCTAATGATCTAATGTGTTGACACTTGATAGTACTATGCCAACTGAGGCTCTTATGGCTGATTCTCTTTCCCACACTTGGCTGCTAGATTTTGGTGCTTCTTTCCATGTGATACCACATAGAGAATGGTTCTCTAATTATGCAGCAAAGTCTCTTGGTACCGTGAGACTTGGTGATTCTTACTAGTGTGATGTTGTGGGGATTGAAGATCTGGTTGTGCAGTTCATTGATGGTTCAAAATTTACTATGCATAATGTATGCCGTGTATCTCAGTTACCACACAGTTTGATGTCAGTGGGTCAACCTGATCACCTTGGTTACAAGGTGGTCTTCTATGCTCAGTCCTTTCACATATCAAAGGGCAATATGGCTACTGCAAAAGGAAGCAAAGTTTTGCAAAAGGAAGCAAAGTTGGCTCACTTTATCCTTTATTTGTATCATAGAAAGAACACTTATTAGCTGTTACTGAATAGCCTATGGATTGTATTTGGCATGGTCGTTTGGGCCATATATCACATAGTGGAATGGAAAATCTTTCTCGTTCTGACTACTTTCTTGTGCTATCTTTCTCCAATTTTTCATTTTGTGAGCATTTTCAATATGGAAAGCAAACTAGAAATGTGCATAGAACACACATTGACTCTTCAATTCAGCCTTTAGATCTCATTCATACAGATGTGCGTGGTCCTATGCCGACTAGGTCCTTAGGTGGTTCTCTTTACTTTGTCACTTTCATAGATGATGCTACTAGAAAATTTTGGGTATATCCTATCAAGTCGAAGGATGAGGTATTCCCTACTTTCAAAAAATGGCTTTCTTTAGTTGAGACTAAAAAAGGAACTAAGCTTAAGGCTTTACATTTAGATAACGGGGGTGAGTATACCTCACATGAATTCAACCTTTTTTGTCAGTTTAGAGGGATTCGTAGAGAGTTTACAACTCCTTATATCCTAGTACAGAATGGTGTAGCTAAGAGCACATGGGATCTTCCATTCAAAGTACATTGTGTGTAAATATAATCTTGAAAAGATTCCCTACATGTTTGCAATTTGATGAATATAACTATTCAAGATAGAGTAGTCTCTATGTTGCATCATGCAAACCTCTCACAAGGTTTTTGGCTAGAAGCAGTATTGATTGCAGTTCATGTGATTAACCTTTCACCTAGTACTACCAAAGGTTTGAAAGTGGCACAAGAGTTATGGACAGGGAAACCACCATATTATGATCATCTTCAAGTTTTTGGGTGTGAAGCATATGTTCATATACCAAAGAATCTTAGACAAAAGTTGGATCATAAGTCAAAGAAATTCATTTTTCTTGGATATGGTTGAGAAGGACAATTTGGATTTTGCTTATGGGATCCTGAAACACAATCAGTGATCAGAAGTAGTGATGTCATTTTCAATGAGTCTAAGATGCATAAATAGCCCATTAAGGAGGTTGAAGTGAGAAGAGTGGTGTTTGAGGATACTAGTCCTCCGGTTAGCATGCATAAAAATGCTGCACATAGGGATGTTAAAGAGAATGTCCATTCAGATCAGTCTACACATATTCCTATTCAACAACCATTGAGACATTTTGCACATGTCTCACATCCACCTGATAGATATGTTCCAGGTTTAGATTTTGTTATGCGAACAGATGCTAGTGAGCCTTCTTGCTACAAAGAGGCTATGTAGATAAAGGATCATGTCAAGTGGGAGCATGCCATGAAGAGTGAGCTGGATTCTATTCACAAGAATGGTACTTGGGATTCAGTACCTTTGCCAAATGGCAAGAAAGCTTTACCATGTAAACGGGTATATAAGCTGAAATTCACATCAGATAGTGCTTCTCCAAAGTATAAAGCACGACTTGTTGCAAAGGGTTTTAAGCAACAACATGGTGTTGATTTCGAGGAAATCTTCTCTCTAGTGGTCAAGATGACTACCCTGCGCATGTTAATTGGATTCGTTGCAATGGAGGACTTAGAGCTGGTCCAAATGGATGTGAAAATTGCTTTCTTTCATGGAGATCTTACAGATGAGATCTATATGGAACAACCAGAGGGTTATGTAGTTCCTGGCAAGGAAATTCTAGTTTGTAAGCTTAAGAAGAGCTTATATGGACTTAAACAGTCCACTAGACAATGGTACCAAAAGTTTGATGCTTTTATGAAGTCTCAAGACTATTCTCAAAGCAATGAGGATCATTATCTCTACACAAAGAGATGCTCAGATGGCAGCTTGATATGCTTGATACTTTATGTCAATGATATGCTGATTGCTGGGAAGTCAGACATAAAGAAGTGGAGTCAGACATTTGATATGAATGATTTGGGGGATGCCAAACATATTCTTGGCATGCGTATTACTCATGATAGGAGCAAAAGATGCATATACTTGTCTCAAAGTGAGTACATATCCAAAGCACTTCACATGTTCAATATGCAGGGTGGAAAGGCATTGAGTGCACCTTTACCCACATATGTGAAATTGAGCAAAGATGATTGCCCCAAATCTGATGAGGAAAAGGAATTTATGACCAAAATTCCCTATCAATCTGTTGTTGGTAGTCTCATGTATGCTATGGTAGCTACGAGGCCAGACATTGCATTTGCAATGGGAGTTGTGAGCAAATATATGTCTAATCCTGGCAAGTAACATTGGGAAGTGTTCAAGATGATTTTAAGATATCTGAGTGATAGTAAGGACAAGTGTCTATGCTTAGGTAGAGGGAAAACATCCATTATTGGTTACACAGATTCTGACTATGCTGGTTGTGTAGACAATTGTAAGTCTACATCAGGGTACACTTTTCATTTTGGTAGAGGTGCTATCTCTTGGAGATCTCGTCTTCAAGAATGTACAATTGTTTCCACGACAGAAGCACAGTATGTTGCAGCAAGTGAGGCATGTAAGGAAGCATTGTGGCTTTCTCGTCTTGCTTGTGATATGGTTTTACCTTAGCATGTACCTCGTTTGCTCAGTGATAGTCAGAGTGCCATTGCTTTGGCTAAGAATCCAGTCTATCATGCAAAGACCAAGCACATTGAGGTGAGGTATCACTTCATTCGAGTTTGCTTAGCCACTAAGTGCATTATTCTTGAGAAGGTTCACACTCGAGATAATGATGTAGATGCTTTGACTAAAGCTCTACCATAGGATAGCTTCCGACATTGTTGTCAGTTGATGGGGGTTACTTGATTCATGATCTTATGTTGGCAGCAGTCAAGGAACTGAAGGACTCACAAGACAAGGAAGCCAACGAAGGGAGTCAGAGCGAAGAGAAGGCACAAGCACACAGAGTAGTCAAAGAAGATTTGGCAAGTAGGCCATCTAAATTTTTCATGCATCAAAGAGGTGGGCACACAAGAAGAAGGAGCAAGTAGGGAGCTCCACGAAATGCATGTCAAACTTTTAGAAGAAATCCCTACAAAAATAGTGATTTTCATCACTAAAAACCATTGTAAATATCATTTCATATTTTTGTAACTCCATTTTGTGCAAGCCAAGGAGTCCTTGAGCTTGAGGAGCTTTACAAGTACCTACCTATCAGTTTTCACATTTTTTAGACTCCGTTTGAACCTCCAAATAGGCCAGAGAACCTAATTTTTAACTAAGCCGGACACTAGGTCTGGACAAGGCCAAAAACTAGTCAAAAACTATAAATAGAGCTAGAGAGCTCATTTTTGAGGTTAGCTTGTAATAGATTTGAACTTGTATGAGCATTTTGGAAGTAATCTAAAAGAACTCCATTGTCTTTCTCTTTGCCTTGCCATGTGTGCACGTGTGTGTGTATGTGTGTGCATGTTTGTGTGCTTCTCACTCACACACTTGTGTCTTCACCTGCTCGAGGTCATCATACCATCCTCATGTCTTCCCGGATTGACATTAAAGGAGGTGCTACTCATCACTGAGCTACACCAAATTTTGGCGCCGTTGTCGGGGATGGAGCTTTAAGGACGAGCGTGTGATGGTAAGACATAGAGTTGTGACGTTGGCGTTGTAGGTAATCTCTTTAATTTTTCTTATTTTTCTCTTTCTTACCTCACCATCATCATCACCATCATCCTCCTCACCATATCCGATCTCCATCTCCATCATCGCAAAAAATTTCAGTTTTTGATCATATCACCTTCTACCTCCCATTTCCCTCATTCCACTTGTGAGAGAGAGCGAGAGAGCGACTTGTGTGCTTGGATTTTTGGCTTGTTTCTTGAGCACTCTTGCAGGTTGTTGTTGTATCACCCTGTCCAGCAGGCTACGCAGGTACAAACAACCTCGAAACTGTCTCTGTGTCGCCGACATCTGTCAATCGCGATTGACAGAAAAATCGTCTATTTGGTAAAACAAAGTACACCATAATGATACACATGAGGAGCACATCCTAAATCACTAAACACAGTAAAAAAATTCCGAGTTCTTCTGTCAATCACGATTGACACTGTCGATCGCGATCGATAGCCACGATCGACAGACCCTGTCAATCGCGACCGACAGACGTGTTGATCGCGACCGATAGACCTCACGATCGACCGACTTCCGCGTAGGATTCAGTCAATCGCGATTGACACTGTCGATCGCGACCGACTGAAAGTTGACGATTGACACAAAAATTTGCGTTGCCACGTGTCCATCGCGACGAACACATCCCTCATCGACTAAAATTACGGCGAAAATCCCAGAAAAAGTGTCGATCGTGATTGACACCATCGATCGCGATTGACAGGACTCACGACCGACTTTGTCGATCGCGATTGACACTGTCGATCGCGACTGACGTGTCGATCGCGACCGACAGGCCCTGACGGACACCTCTGTCAATCACGATTGACAGACTTGTCGATCGCGATTGACAGGCTTTTTCGACCAATTTTTTATTTTAGGGTTTATATTACTTGATTTTGGGGAAATTCTAGGCATACTTATCAAGCAAATAGTGATTTGTGAGGTTCCGGCACTTGTAACTTGAGAGAAAATCTTGTTTTCTTGATGACTTGTTTTACCCTGTTTTAACCCTAGATCCCTGAACTATCATATCTTCCTCATACGAAATCCAATTGCTGTTATTCTTGTTTTGTTGGAAAGCTTGCGGGGAGTACAACCAAAAGTTCCATGGTCACGGTAAAATTGATATCAGGATTATTAGCCATAGTATTTTTAAGTGGACTATACCCAGGGGGAAGAAAAGCTAAGGGGTCTTCAGGATTGTTTGCCCTAAAGCCAAAAGAACAGTGATCTTTGAATTACATGAATGAAAGTGATTTTTTGTTTTTTGAATCTAAGTCTTGAGCTAACTTTGGGACTTTTACAGGTCCACTGAGAGCACTAGAAGGCATCCAAAGCAAGGGTAATCTGCAAGCTTGAGAACTGGGTTCTTGAGCACCAAAGAGCAAGGGATCTGCAAGTGAGGTTGGAATACTCTCAACTCTCTTTGTCAAATCCTAGCTTAGGCTCCACGTGAATAGTGCTAAGTAAGTCAAGGCAACGATAGGCACGAGACAAGTCAAGACTATCTAAGAAATCAAGTTCAAGTCAAGGGATAACCTGTGTGTGACCGATAACTTTAAAGGAAAAGAACCTAATGTGAGACGATCAACATTAAAGTGCGGAAATTAACTCAAGTATTCCTGACGACGTGATATCAGACAAGATCATAAACACGATAATCAACTTAAAAAAGAATCAAGTGAATGATACAAAAGAACTCAGCAACGAGGTTGTACCTCGGGTAAAAATTGGGATTGCTCAGCTAAGCATATGAACCTTAGATCAGGACGACATCTAGTGAGAGATAGACAAAGTCTCAGGTCTTGAGAGGCTAGTGTCAATCATACTGCTAGGTCTTGGGCCCTGTAGTTGAGCCATTATTCGCACTACCCTAGCTCTGAAACTAGTGAGTCAGAGATGTCCCACGGTATGGAGAGACCTACATGAAGTTCAGGTGTGCCATATTTACATAGGGTAGAAGGCCCCTACAAGACGCAGCTAGAATACCTTAGGACCAACCAATTAGGTGCTAGCATCTATGAGGACGGCCTAGGAAGATGTGTGGTCCAGATCAAAAACCCAGATCAATCCATTGGACTAGAGCACCCAGCTGTCAAGTTTGAAAATGGAGCATACTTGGACAAAGAAGGAACCATATATGTAGTCACCAGTCATCCACATAGGACAGACGAATTTGGAAACGTGATCCCGAAAACGGATTTAGGTGACTTGGAGCAAGGAAACATGGATGTAGAACCTAGAACCCCCCGAGACAAATCTATTCTCACTAGGATTATCACACCAGAGTGGATTCCCCAAGACAATAAGAGCATAGATCTACTCGTGAACCGAGAGACTGATGAAGCCTTTTGGAGGTATAGATCTGATCAGCCGAATGAGGTAGGAACAATCATGATATATGAGTTCAAAGATCCTGATAGCCCAGGCAGAGTGACCTACTTAGATCACACTTCAGAGAGGATCTTTGTGGTTACAGAAAATGATAGGCATGCTTACACTTGGAAAGGTGAGTTTATTTTCCCCCAACCAAGATCGAATGTGTCCTTTGGTCACCCAAGAGCTGGAACGTCCCAAGCTCATGGAGCTCAAAGAGACAGACATAGAGATAGACCGGAGGTAAGCTTTGCCAACCCAGTGGGAAGAGAAAGAACGAGAACGGAAACAAATAGAGTGGAACCTGAGGGACTTAGAGCCCCAAGCAACCAAAGGAATGTTGATGAATGCTTTCTACCAAGACCTAGAGAGCACACGAGGACTTTGAGACCGACTCAGCTAGTTAAGTCCATGAAGAACTACTTCAATGGCATAGGAGACCCATATCATCATGTGGCCGAGTTTAGGCAAGTCTTGAGAGCTGAGCAAGTTGAGGACCTCTTCACACAATATAATGCCTTTGGTCTAACCCTTAGGAACACAGCCCTTACGTGGTTTCAACCGTTGAATGAGAGACAGTTCAGGAGTATAGACCAACTCTTAGAGGCTTTCATCACTGAATTCTCTAAAAGTGGCATAAGGCATAATACTTCCTCATTGATACATAGCTTCAAGCAGATCCCTCAAGAGACCTTGAGACTTGCAGGAAGAAGATTTAGGCAATATCTTGAGAGATGCCCTGTTCCTGAGTTACCGACACCAGCCAAACAAGTGGCTTTATTCTTGGATGGATTTCTAAGTACCAAATTGAGGTCATATGTGTACCTGAAGGACCCTAGGACTATAGAAGAGTGTGTACGCATGTGCATCGACATCGAGGATAACCTAGGGGAGGAGTTAGAGGTTTCCAAAATCTACAAAGTTTCTGATAGTTCCTCTAGTCTCTCTTCCTCGCAATCCACATCAATTGAGGAACTTGCGGAGAAAGTAGCTAAAAAACTAGGTGTCACTAGCAAACAAATTCCAAGGTTTGCCCCAGTAAAGAGGTGCTATACTTGCGGTGGTGACCATATGGCGAACGTATGTCCCATCATGGCTCAACCCCAAGTGAACCCAAGTAGCCAATATTGCACCATAGAATGGAGATACACAAATCACACAGCACAAGACTGCCCATACACTAAGCAAGCAGTTAGGCAAACCTACCCTCAGCCCTATCTGCAACAGGGAAGATACCAGAACCAGTATCCTCCACAACAATATGGGAGACCACAGCAATCCTATCAACAACCCTACCAAAACCAACAAAGGCCTCAACCTGTGTTAGCTCAACAACCTCCAACCCCAGCTAATGTGATTCCTGTAAAGTATGTAGCTGCTGAGGAAAATTTGAACAGAGCCATAGTCCCAGTGACTCCATTGCTTTCAGAAAGTGACCCAAGTGATCATAGTTTTGATTCCACTCACATAGATAGTCCACAGGCTTACTACATGCAGTCTCCTAAACATGGTGAGTCCTATTATAGTGAAGAACCGAGTGAACCTAGTTGGGAGTCAGATTACGCAAACGTCATGTATACAAACCCCAACCCCAGACCTCAACCTAGGCAAGTAAGACCCCCATTCCCTAGAGGACCATGCTACAGATGCCAGGGAGATCACCTCATTGTTGATTGCCCCTTACCTCCATCTACACAACCCCAGTCAGTGACAATCCAAGGCTTTTGCCAAGATTGTGGAAAGGAGCATCTCTTACGAGATTGCCCAAAGAACCCCAATAATATGCCAAAAATCACTCCTATCAACGTGATTGGGTTAGTAGTAGACTCTGCAAGAAGTGTGACCTACTACACCAGTACAGGTAGTCACTAGAGCTCAAGCCTTGCAACAAAACCAAAGTTTAGGCCAGGAAAAAAATGTTGAGGCTAGTGAGACTGAGAGCATAACCAAGAAGAGGACTAGAGCCTAGAGAGATAGCCGAGAAAGAATGAAAAGAAAATGGGCAAAGATGATGAGTGAACTCGAGGAAAGTCTAAGAGAAACAAAGGCCAGGATAGTTGAACTCACATCCAGACTCCCTCTCACACGACGCCATCACCGCCATTCCCATCTCCATCCGATCCAACCCCTTCCAAACGGCCTCATACAACCCCACCACCCCCTAGAGTAGGATTAGTACTAGCAGATCCCACTCCCGAGGACCTAAATATGATCCTTAAAGCATATCAGGCAAAAATCCAAGAAGGGCCAAACGTAATCGATCATGAAAAGTGTTACCCTAGAGCCGAGCTAGAGCTTGAATGAACCAAAATCTGTGCTAAGATGGTGGAACTGACTCAAACCATGTTTGAAGCCAGTCGCCTCTTTAACATCTCTAGTTCAGCTAAGACGCAGGTGCACTTTGATGGACTGCTAGAAAGATTGGAGAGGCTAATTGCACAATCAGAAAAGGAACCCACCTCTCAAAATAAGGGCAAGCCAAGTGAAAGAATAAGCATTCCCCCCCAGGAAGCTTATGTCTCTAACTCTACGGAGCCAGACACATCTTCTTCTATGAATCGGTTCACACCAGAATTCCTACGAGAGATTCAAGAAGACAAATGGGCTAAAGAAAGTGAAATCCCTCCTCCCATTGAACTTGTGGATGATGCACACGACCAATTCCCACAAGACATCCCATCCATTTATGAAGAGCAAGAGAGCACTCAATCTCAAGAGAGATTAGACTTCGAATCAAATTCCATACAAGAACTACCCCATTTCACAGGCCCATGGGAAGCAAAGTCCACGTGTATGAGAGCACCCACGGTCATGGTAAGAAACGAAGATTCAGTCATACCTAGGAACACGGAGGTAGTAAAGAATACTAAAGTGCAGTGCAATCTCACTTTAGAAGAGCTGCTCAAAGTTAGGCCAGAGCTATGGAAACATGTAGCCAAACAGGTACCAGAGATAGCCAAACCGCGTTCGAAAGAGACACATAGATCAATTCAAGACCCAGCCTATGCACCTGTTGTATTCCCTGATGAAGAATTTGAACCTCACGGCTGGGCAAAAATTTTAGCAACAATGGATGTAGCCATCAATGAAGAACAATAGACACCTCACTATGACGAGGATGGCTATGAAATTTTAGTCTTCTCCATAGAGCCAATCATGGGAGAGGCAGTTCTAGAAGAATGCGAACTTATCCCTGATGCATTTGAAGATGCAAGTGACTCCGATATAGAGTCAAGCATTATGGACCCACCTTTTGCATCAGATGAAGAATACTTCTATGAAGTGGAATTTCATCCTCAGAGACATGAAGAGATGACAAATGATGTAAGATTAGCCACACAAGTAACTGCTAAGAATGAGAGCAAGAAACGGAAGAAGAAAGAAATCACACCAAAGGAAGAAGAGTCTTTGTTTGAGGTCCCTGGCAATTTCAGAAAGTACGAGATAGATGATAGGAGAGTCATGATAAGAATGCCTAAACGCGAGGCACAGTCAGGAGAGGCCTATGATAACAAAGAAACCACCAAGAAAATAGTTGTCGCCATAGAAGAAGGAGAAGAAAGATGCACCTACATAGGACATGACCTCACTGAGGAGGAGGAGTAGGAGTTGATAGCCTTGCTAAAAGAATACCTAGATGTTTTTGCTTGGAGCTACAAGGACTTGAAAGGCGTAGACCCTGACATATGCTCACACACAATCCCCATGACCTCAGATGCCAAACCATCCAAACAGAAGCCATACACTTATAATGATAATTATGCTGCCAAGATCAAAGAAGAGATAGATCGCCTGGTGGAAGCTGGATTTATCTATGGAATTGAGCACACTGAGTGGGTATCCCCCATTGTAGTTGTGCCCAAGAAGAATGGAAAGCTACGTGCGTGCATTAACTTGAAGAAGGTTAATGCAGCCACTATTCGAGATAACTATCCGTTTCCTATCACAGAACATCTCTTAGAAAGAGTAGCAGACAAGGAAGTATACAGCTTCCTTGACGGATTTTCTGGTTACAATCAAGTAGCCATAGCTCCAGAAGATCAGCATAAGACAGCTTTTGCCACTAAGTGGGGCATATTTGCTTTTTGGGTAATGCCATTTGGGCTTACCAATGCCCCTGCAACCTTCCAGAGAGTGATGTGCCATGTATTTAAAGAATTCCTGTGGAAGAATTTAGAAGTCTATGTTGACGATCTTTGTGCTCATTCCAACATTAGACAGACACATATACCTAAACTCAAGCAAATCTTTGACAAATGTAGAGAATATCAAGTCTGCATGAACCCAGAAAAGTGTGTTTTCATGGTCAGGCAAGGCAAGATTCTAGGACACATAGTGTCAAAAAATGGCATATCCACTGATGAAGAGAAAGTAAGAGCCATAGCAGAGTTGCCTAGGCCAAAGAATGTCAAGGAAGTACAAGGTTTCATGGGGCATTGTGGCTATTACCGATGCTTTATACACATGTATGCCATCATTGCCAAGCCACTGTACGGACTTTTGACCAACTTTGAGTGGACTAATGAATGTGAGAACTCTTTCAATGAGCTCAAAAGGAGATTGTGTTCAGCACCAATCTTGACCAGACCAGATTGGAATAAGCCCTTCCATGTTCATGTGGATGCATCCAATTATGCTATTGGATGTGTGCTTGCACAACCTACGGGCGAAGGTAATATGGATCTTCCAATTGCCTATGCTAGTAGACAATTGAATGCAGCTGAACGAAATTATACCACCACTGAACAAGAGGGATTAGGCATGGTATATGCAGTTAAAAAGTTTAGACACTATTTTCTTGCAAATATGTTTAAATTTTTTACCGATCATCAGGCATTATTGTACTTGGTAAACAAACCATGCAATACAGGTCTATTAGTAAGATGGTTTCTCTTGCTAATGGAATACGACTTTGAGGTTGTGGTGAGAAAAGGCAAGACTCACTTGAGAGCAGACCATCTCTCTAGGCTCACATCTAGAGAAGCCCCACAAGGAGTATCAGATGACCTTCTTGATGCTTACTTGTTTAATTTGGAAGTTGTACCTTAGTGGGCTAAGCCATTAGTGCCAGTATTGAGATACGGGCCTAACCACCCAGTCATAAACACTCAAGATAGGGAGATAGTAAAAGCCCAAAAATACCAGATCATGGTAGGAAGTATGTACAAGCATACAGATAAGGGATCCTAGCTTGTTGTGTGGAAGAGGATGAGTACGCAAAATGGTTGCAAATAGCACATGTAGGTGCATTAGAGCAACACTACTCAAAACAACGAAGCCTACAAACACTAATGAGACTCGGAGTGCATTGGCCAACTATGGAAGCATATGTCCATAAGTTGTGCAAGGAATGCCCAATCTGTTGCACTAAACCACCTGTGGAGCATGCCACTCTTTATCAAGTGTCCATAGTGCCAGATTGGATTGAACCATTAGTAGCCTTCCTGAGGACGAGAAACTTCCCTCAAGATATGACACTGGCCAGACAAAGAATTCTAGAACAAGAAGCCCTAGATTACTCACTCATTCGTGATAATCTATACAAGCGTGGTAAAGATGGTTACTTGAGACTATGTGTCCATGAGAGTGAATATATCAAGATCTTGGAAGCTGCTCACCAAGGTGTAGCAGGAGGACACTTTGGACCACATTGGGTGATCAAGGCAATCCTATTTGCAAGATTATGGTGGCTGACCCTTCACATGGATGCACATACCTATGTGAAGAGGTGTGATGTTTGTCAGCGAACTCAGTATCCTATACGCAAAGATGAGATGCCACTAAAGCCCATGATGGGTGGATGTTGGAAGCAGCCAGAGGCACAGACGCCACGGAAGCATGTAAAGACGGAGCAGGGAGCCAGTCGGATCAATTTTTCAAACAAATATATTTCTTATTAATTCTCCAAACATTCAACAGTGATTGTTATCACTAATTGTAACATATGTATCATAGAAGACCCCATTTTGTAATCCATAGCTCCATTTTGTGCAAGCCGAGGAGTCCTCGAGCTTGAGGAGCTTAGATAGAACGCTCGTACCGAATTTCGTTATTTTTAGATACCATTTACCCTTCCAAATAGCATCTAGGACCTATTTTTTAACTAGGCCGGTCACTAGATGTGAAACCGGTCAAAACTAGTCTAGAAACTATAAAAAGAGCTAGAGAGCTCATTTTTGAGGTTGGTTCATTTTGATTAGTGTGAGCATAGAGCTAGTTTGAGCTTGTAAGAGTATTCTTGAGTAATAGAGCTAATTTCTCACCTTCCATTGTGTCTTGCTTGTCTCTTCATTGTGTGTGTGTATGTGTGTGTGCATCTTTGTGCTTCTCACCTTCACTCTCACATCATCTCACGTTCACGATCTTCATATCACTCCTACCTCTCCCTCGGATTGACATTAAGGAGGTGAAGCTTCTTAACGTGGTTCTCACCATTGTGCTAGAGCAACACCAAATTTGGCGCCGTTGCCGGGGATCGAGTCTAGGACGAATGTGTGATGGTAAGAGTATAGCAAGAAGTGGCGTTGGAAGGTAAAAAGTTCAGTTTTTGTTGTTGTTTTTACTTAGTTTTTAGTGTTTTTCACCTCCCCCACACTCCATCTTCATCATCGCATCATCATCTTCATCTCCAAAAAAATCAGAAAATTCACCATATCCACCCATTCACCTCATTTCCCCTCATTTGTGCATGCGAGAGAGTGAGAGAGAGCATTTGTGCTTGTGTGTGCTTGCATTTTCTTGAGTTTTCTTGCAGGTACAGAGCTTCAGAGCATCAGGAGAGCTTCCAAAAGGTAAAACATGTACTTTCTGTCAGAAATTTCCGAGTAGGGCGGACCATCGCGATGGTCTGCAACTTTCGGATTTTGAGGTAGGCGACCACACCACGAGGTAGGCGATCCCTGCGCATACACGGAACCATTTTTGCATTTCAAAAATTCGTTGTTTGGTGGACCATCGCGATTGGCTCAGACCATCGCGATTGTGTCGCACCATCGCGATAGGCTCACGCCATCGCGACGGCTCGGCCGGACCATCGCGACGGTTCGCTTTTTCGGACCATCGCGACGGTTCACTTGAGCCATCGCGACGGTCCACTTGGACCATCGCGATTGTTCAGCTGACCCCGCACCATCGCGATTGGCTCATGCCATCACCACGACAGTGCCACGTGTCAAGTTAGACCATCGCGACGGTTCATTTTTTGGACCATCGCGACAGCCCAAAATCGGACCATCGCGATAGGCTCACGCCATCGCACTTGTGACCATCACGACGGTTCACTTCGGACCATCGCGATTGTCCACCTTTGACCGTTGACCGCGCCATCGCGATTGTCCGCCTGATCACGCCATCGCGACGGTTCACTTCGGGCCATCGCGACGGTTCGACCTCACGCCATCGCGACGGTTCACTTCGGGCCATCGTGACGGTTCGACCTCACGCCATCGCGATCGTTCACTTCGGGCCATCGCGACGGTTCACTTTTTCGGACCATCGCGATTGTCCAAATCCCACGCCATCGCGACGGTTCGCTTGGACCATCGCGACAGTCCCAGACCATCGCGATTGCCCACCCCCATCGCAAATTTTGGACTCCAATTTTTGACCAATTTTGAGGGTATTTTTGAAAAATTTTTGGACCATTAGACTCATAGGAGACCCCTTAGCTCATATTTGAAGGAAAACTGGATTGTCAGTTTTTACCCCCCAGGGCCTGAACGGTCATAACTTTTTCATCCAAAGTCCGTTTTTTGAGCTTAATAGCTCGTTAGAAAGCTCGTGAAGAGTACTACGTGACCTCAACTGTTTTTTTCATAAAGGATACATCTATTTTTAGATAAGCTATTTTGAGGTTCACCTAGTTTGGGACTAGGAGGCCAGGGGCACACATTGAAAATTCGAGCTTAAAAGGTGTATATACTCAAGTGTGTGATCATCCAATTGTGAATTGGTCTAATATTGGCAATTTTTCAGGTTTAGCAAGGGCAATCAAGGGCAAGCAAGCAAGGCAGTGAGGACAGCAGAGCTTGGGAAGCACGGCTTCTTGGGCAACAGGACATCAGAGCAATCAGAAAAGCCGACTCGAGGTTGGAAGATTACTCAACCCCCTCAGTCAATTTTTAGCTTAGGCTAAACGGTAGTTGTGGATTAACGACGATAGGAACGCCTCAAGTTCAAGATACCTAATTCTTTCAAGTTTAAGACTTAAAGTAAAGGTGTGTGTGACGAAAACCTAAAGAAAAGAACCTAAGTCTGACGGAACGAGAACTCAAAACTATAACGGAAAGTCGAATTCCTGACGCATATATTAAGACAAGAATCCAAAGAAAAATTAAAAAGAATCAAGAATTAATCACAAAGAGCCATTGACGATCTAAGTGTGTAATTGAATAAGCAAGGAAGGAAATTAATGAACCTTAGATCGGGCAAACATATAGGTAAGTCGGACCGACGAAGCCTTAGATCATCAGAGGCAAGTGTAAGGACTACTGCACGATCTTGGGCTCAGCAATTGAATAGTAGTTATCCCTACGAGTTGAGCTCAGAATCAAGTGAATCAGAAATGGCATTTAGCACAGACAGACCAGAAGGAGGGTCTAATGTAGCATATTTAGAAAAACCTGAAGGACCCTATAGAACACAATTAGAGTTTCTCCGAACCAACCGATTAGGTGCTCGCATCTATGAGGATGGTTTGCAAAGGCAAGTGGTGCAACTGCACAACCCTGATCAACCCATTGGATTGGAAAGACCAGTGGTGAAATTTGAGAGAGACGCTTACATAGACAAAGAAGGAACCATGTACGTCCTAAGTACGCAACCAAACGATACTAATGAGTTTGGCACAATTCAATTAGAAACGGAAGCGAAATTTCAAGGAAAAGAACCGTTAGAAGAACCTAGAACACCTAGAGGGAAATCCGTATTAACAAGAATGCTCATCCCAGAATGGATCCCTCAAGATAACAAGAGCACCGAGTTGTTCGTAAATAAAGAGACAAATGAAGCCTTTTGGAGGTACAGAAAGGAACACCCTGGTGAGGTAGGCATCATTACAATTTATGAATTCAAGGACCCAGATACACGTGGAAAGGTTGTATACCTGGATGAGACTTCAGAAAGAGTCTTTGTGGTGCCTGAGCGCGCTAGAAACACATACACATGGAGAGGTGAATTGATATTCCCTTCATCCAGAACGAACATGAATACAAGTCAACAAGGGGCAGGAACATCCTCAGCCCATGGACATCAAAGAGAAGGAAATAAAGAGAGACCGGAAGTAAGCTTTAATCACCCCATAGGGAGAGATAGAACAACCACGAACACGAATAGAACGGATAGACAAAGAGATCATGGAATACTAGGTGGTAGAGATGATTTTCCTCTACCTAGACCACGCGAACACGCAAGAGTATTGAGACCCACTCAATTAGTGAAATCCATGAAAAATTATTTTGATGGGACAGGAGATCCCTATGACCACGTTGCAGAATTCAAGCAAGTACTAAGAGCAGAACAAGTCAAGGACATGTTCACGCAATACAACGCATTTGGACTAACGTTAAAGAATACTGCTTTAACTTGGTTCCAACCTTTGCAACAAAGGCAATTTAGAGACATCCATCACTTTTTAGAGTCATTCATCACTGAATTCTCTAAAAGTGGGATTAGACATGACACGTCTTCATTGATTCATAGCTTTAAACAAACTCCTCAGGAAACAATTAGACTGGCAGGACATAGATTCAGACAATATGTTGAACAATGTCCAATGCAAGAGCTACCCTCACAAGCCAAACAAGTATCACTGTTCCTAGATGGCTTGTTGAGCGCTAAACTACGTTCTTATGTGTACCTAAAAGAACCCAGAACGCTAGAGGAGTGTGTAAGAATATGTATAGACATTGAGGACAACCTAGGAGAGGAATTAGAACTCTCAAAGGTCTATAAGGACTCAGATTGTTCTTCTCTAGCATCCACAAAATTGTCTAATTCGATAGAGGACCTAGCAGAAAAAGTGGCCCAAAAACTAGGAGTTTCTAGTAAACAGGTGCCCAAGCTACCAACTAATGTACGTTGTTACACTTGTGGTGGAAATCATTTGGCAAACATGTGCCCCAATGCACCTCAACCTCAAGCCAACCCTAGTGGCCAATATTGCACAATTGAGAGAAGATACACAAATCATACAGCTCAGGACTGCCCATACAACAAACAAACCGTGAGACAGAACTACCCGCAAACATACCAGCAGCCAGGTAGGTATCAAGGCCAATACAATGCTCAGCCTTATTACTATAGGCCTCCTCAGAACTACCCATACCAGGCTCAACAGAGACCTCAACCCGTCTTAGCTCAGCAGCCACCCCCACCAGCGAATGTCATCTCAGTCAAATATGCGGCTGCAGAAGAGAACCTAAGTAGGGCCTTAGTGCCTTCTTCACCCCTGATCACAGAAAGTGACCCGAACTCAAACAGTTTTGACTCTACTCATGTAACTAGTCCACCCGCTTATTACACGGAGTCACCAGAGCACGTGGAGACATATCATTATGATAGTCCACCAATGGAACCTAGTTGGGAGCCAGATTATACTAATGTGATGTACGCAAACCCAAACCCATGGCCCCAATTGAGACAACAGAGACCACAGGGCCCTAGAGGACCATGCTTTAGGTGCCAAGGAGATCACTTCATTAAGGATTGTCAACATCCCCCAATAGCAAGGCAATCACAGTACTATAACATACAAGGCTTTTGTGTCGATTGTGGCAAAGAGCACATAATCAAAGATTGTCCTAAGAACCCAGTTAACACTTCAAATGTGACACCGATCAACGTGATAGGTATTGTAAACAACGCACATGGATCCAACCCTACATATGTGCCTATCCAAGCTATAACCAGAGCCCAGGCGCTCTTACAAAACCAACAGCTTAATCAAGAGAAAGTAGCAGGAACTAGTGAAGTTGCAGAATCTAGCAGTAAAAAGACAAAACCTTGGAAAGATTCCAGAGAAAGAATAAAGAGAAAGTGGAGTAAAAAGATAAGTGAGTTGGAAGGAAGTTTAAGGGAATCTAGAGCCAAAATACAAGAGTTGGCTTCACAAGAATTAAACCAAGAAATCCCAGCTCAGAAATCAGGATCAGTTTTAGCGGAACCCATACCGGAAGATCTAGACATGATGTTTCGTGCATATCAGGCTAGAATAAAAGAGGGACCTCAACTAACGGAAATGAGTAAAAACTACCCTCGAGCTGATCTAGAAATTGAGAGAACTAAACTTTGCATGAAAATGGTAGAACTAGCACAAGCTTTGTTCGAAGCCTCTAGATATCTTAATTGGAATAACATGGCAAAACCGGAACTACACTTTCAAGGACTAATGGAGAGGCTAGAACACTTGATAGAAAGCAAAGAGAAAAAGGATCAGCCTAGGAACCCTCTTGTCCCAGAGACACAGGAGAGGGATGCACCATCCCTGTCTCAAGTACCTAATACAGAAAGTCAAGACAATTTGTCTTCCATACATAGGTACTCACATGAATTTTTGAGGGAAATCCAAGAAGAGAAATGGAGAAAAGAACAAGGAACTCATCCTCCTATTCGAGAAATAGACGACTTGCAGGAACAATTTCCCCAAGACATCCCCTCTATATACGATGAGGTAGAGGTGGAACAACTGAGTGAACCCACAGGATTCGAATCTAATTCTTTACAAGAATTACCTCAGTTCACAGGACCTTGGGAAGCTAAGTCTATTAGTATGAGAGCACCCACGATAATAGTGAGGAATGAAGAATCAGTGATCCCTAGGAACACAGAAGTGATCAAGAATACTAAAGTACAGTGTAATCTCACTCTGGAGGAACTGTTAAAGGTAAAACCAGAATTGCGGAAGCATGTAGCAAATCAATTCCCTGAGCTAGCTACCGCACCCTCTCAGATAGGATCACATAAGAAGGTACCAGAGATACCTGTGGAAAAGATTGGAGACGTAAGCGAAGGAGAGGAAGGTAACACATATCTTCCAATAACCCATCAGGGCTACACCACGAAAGCCATCTTAGATTCAGGAGCCGGAGTAGCCATCGCTACCACCACTTTGTGGAAACGTTGGGGTAAGCCAGCACTCAGACCCACTAGGATGAAGCTACAAATGGCTGATGGACACATAGAAAAACCGTTAGGCTTACTAGAAGGCATATCTCTCACCACTTGTGGTGTAGAATTTGAGCATACTTTCGCCATTTGTGACTTCGCAAAAAACCGTGCGTATGAGATGATATTGGGACGACCATTCATGCGTCAGTTGCAAATTGTACAAGATTGGGGAACTAATTCTTTGTACTTGCAACATTTAGGAGTGACTACTAAAGTCAATCTTAAAGACTATTCACACAGAGATGTACCCCCAATACAATGGAATACCATCCATAAGACACCAGCAGAGACGGAATCCGTGCACTCATTAGAATTAGATCCTTCTTGGTTGCATGAGGATACCCATTTATGGATGTGTAAAGTAGCCAAACAAGAGGAAGAGCGGTTAGAAGCCAGGACCTTAGGTGCGGAACAACATCCACGAACCCTTCAAGATCCAGCCTATGCACCTGTAGTATTCCCAGACGAAGAGTTTGAACCCCATGGTTGGGCAGAAATACTAGCAACCATGGATGTAGCCATCAATGAAGAACAATGGACACCCCACTGTGACGAGGATGGCTATGACATTTCAGTTTTCACGATAGAGCCAATCATGGGCGATGCAATTTTAGAAGAGTGTGAACCGAACACTGATGCATTTGAGGATGCAAGCGATTTTGATTTAGAATCAATTATCATGGACCCACCCTTTGCATCAGAGGAGGAATATTTCTACGAAGTAGAGACTCACCCTCAGAGACACGAGGAAATTACGAATGAAGTGAGATTAGCCACGGAAGTGACTACCAGGAGTGAAAGCAAGAAAAGGAAGAAGAAAGAAACCATGTCAGAAAAAGAAGAATCTTTGTTTGAAGTACCCGAGAACTTCAAGAAATATGAAATCGAAGATAGAAGAATCATGGTACGAATGCCTAATAGAAAAGAGAAGGACGGACAAGTATATGATAACCGAGAGAAAACCAAAAAAATAATAGCTGCCATAGAAGGAGAAGAAGAAAAATGCACCTACATAGGGCACGATTTGACGACTGAAGAAGAAGAAGAACTAGTGGCCCTATTGCGCGAATATAGAGATGTTTTTGCTTGGAGTTACAAAGATTTGAAAGGAGTAGATCCAGATATATGTTCTCATAGAATCCCTATGACTCCAGATGCAAAACCGACAAAACAGAAACCGTACACGTATAATGATAACTACGCTGCAAAGATTAAAGAGGAGATAGATCGATTGATAGAAGCAGGATTTATTTACGAAATTGAGCATACCGAATGGGTATCCCCCATTGTGGTTGTGCCCAAGAAGAATGGAAAATTGCGTGTGTGTATTAACCTTAAAAAAGTTAATGCCGCCACGATTAGAGATAGTTATCCTCTTCCTATCACAGAACACCTATTGGAAAGAGTTGCGGGCAAGGAAGTTTACAGCTTTCTTGATGGATTCTCAGGCTATAACCAAGTAGCCATTGCTCCAGAAGACCAACACAAGACGGCTTTTGCCACAGAATGGGGCATATTTGCATTTCGTGTGATGCCATTTGGCTTAACAAATGCACCCGCCACTTTCCAGCGACTCATGTGTCATGTTTTTAAGGAATTCTTACGCAAGAGCTTGGAAGTTTATGTCGATGACTTATGTGCACATTCAAATGTAAGGCAGACACATATCCCAGAGTTAAGACAAATATTTGACAAATGTCGAGAGTATCAGGTTTGTTTGAACCCAGAAAAATGCGTTTTCATGGTCAGACAAGGAAAAATTCTAGGACACATTGTGTCAAAAAATGGAATCTCCACGGATGAAGAAAAGGTGAAGGTAATTGCAGAATTACCTAGACCAACTAATGTGAAAGAGGTACAGGCATTTATGGGCCATTGCGGTTATTATAGGAGATTCATACACATGTATGCAATCATAGCCAAGCCTTTGTACTCTCTTTTAACCAACTTTGAATGGACAGATGAATGCGAAAATTCATTCAATGAACTCAAACGACGCTTGTGCTCAGCACCTATATTGACTACCCCAGATTGGAGTAAGCCATTTCATGTACATGTGGATGCATCCAATTACGCCATAGGATGTGTGTTAGCACAACCCACGACTGAAGGTAACATAGATCTTCCCATAGCCTACGCGAGCAGACAATTGAACGCAGCAGAAAGAAATTATACCACGACGGAACGAGAAGGATTAGGGATGATCTACGCAGTAAAGAAGTTTAGGCACTACTTGTTGGCCAACAAATTCAAGTTCTTTACAGATCATCAAGCCCTATTATATTTAGTCAACAAACCTTGTAACACAAGACGACTGATACGTTGGTTTCTATTACTCATGGAGTATGATTTTGAAGTGGTAGTTAGGAAGGGAAAGACGCATCTTAGAGCTGACCACCTCTCAAGATTAACCTCAGGAGAAGCTCCTCAAGGAGTAGCGGATGATCTACCAGATGCATACTTGTTTAACCTCGAGATAGCACCGGAATGGGCTAAGCCTATGGTCCCTATTCTCACCTATGGACCCAAGAATCCTAGGATAAAGATCAGAGAAGGAGAGATTACCAAGTCTCAGAGATACCAAATAATGGTAGGAAGTATATATAAACAGGATAATCAAAAGATTCTTGCTTGTTGTGTAGATGAATCTGAACATGCGAATTGGTTGCAATCAGCACACATAGGTGCATTAAAGCAACATCATTCAAAACATAGAACACTACAGACTCTGCATAGATTAGGAGTATATTGGCCTACGATGGAAGCAGATGTCTACAAGTTGTGTAAGGAATGCCATGTTTGCCGTGAAAGACCACCAGTAGAGCATGCTACATTATATCATGTGTCTCTCACACCAGATTGGAGTGAACCTTTAGTGACATACTTGAGGACGAACACATTCCCTCAAGGCATGACTTTAGCTCGACAACGCAGTCTAGAGCAGGAAGCTCAAGACTATTCACTCATTGGCGATAATTTATACAAAAGAGGACGAGATGGATATCTAAGACAATGTGTCCATGAGAGCGAATATCTTAGCATACTAGAGACTGCACACCAAGGTGTTGCAGGAGGTCATTTTGGACCCGATAGGATAGTCAAAGCCATCCTCTTTGCAGGATTATGGTGGCCCACTCTTCACATGGATGCACATACCTATGTAAAGAGATGTGATGTGTGCCAAAGAACTCAGTTTCCTACACGCAGAGATGAAATGCCATTGAAACCCATGATGGGCGGAGGTGCATTCTCTAAGTGGGGTATAGACTTTGTAGGACCCATCAACCCCCCTGCAAAAGGTACACATGCGGAATACATTATTGTTGCCACAAATTATCTTACGAAATGGGTAGAGGCAAAAGCCACAAAAAAGAATGATGCTCACACGACTACAAAATTCTTATTTGAAAATGTCTTTACAAGATATGGATTGCCTATAGAGTTAGTGAGCAATCGAGGCACTCACTTTTTAAACCAAGTCATTGAATATCTGTTGCAGGATTTTATGGTGATTCACAAGAAATCTGCACCATATCATCCTCAGGCCAATGGTCAGGCTGAAAGCACTAACAAGATACTTTGTACCGTACTGACGAAACTCGTGAACAACAAACGATCAGATTGGGACAAACAGTTACACCACGCTGTTTGGGCATATCGAGTGGCCTACAAGACCGTACTCAATGCAACTCCCTTTCATATGGTTTTTGGTCAGAATGCTGTGCTTCCTTTGGACTTCTTGATACCGACACTTAAGGTTGCACAAGAACATCAGTGGACCGGCCATGAATTATCAGCAAGAATAATGGACTTGGAACGATTAGGAGAAACCAGGCTGAAAGCAGCAGCAGGAATATACGCAGCGAAGAAGCGACAGAAAGCATATTTTGATGCACATGTGAAAGATAAAGGCCTAAAAGAAGGAGATTTAGTTCTAGTATATACGCTGAAACAGCACGCGCGGAAGTTAGAAAAGCGAGGTTATGGACCTATGATCATTAACAGACTCTCGACGAGCGGGGCAGTATAGTTAGCCACCTTAGAAGGAGATATAATGCCTAATTACATTAGTGGCTGTAGAGTCAGGTTATATCAAGAACCTCTTACGGAGGAGATGCTTAGACGACTCACACTGGCAAAGAAGCGTAAGGAGGAAGAGAATAGAATACGAGCGGAAGCTCAGGCAGAAGCAATAGAACGCATTAAGCGCATGAAGCTAAGAAGACAAGGACTAGGGAGAGAACATTATAACCATCTGGAAACATCACCCAGATATCCCATGGCCATGTGTCAAGTAAAGTCAACCACTCATCCTAGCATAGTGGATAGGAGACCATTCATTACAGTTAGGCTAGAGCACGGTAACCATAGCCAAGAACTCAGGGCTTTAATTGACTCAGGTGCTGCTACTAGTGCGATTAGATGGTCCCACTATAAGGATTCAGGAATAGAAATGCGGCCAATTGAGGCATACCTCATAGGCTTAGGAGGCATGGAAACCCCTTGCATGGGTGAGGTGGACCTTCCTATCCTCATTAAGGATATGACGATGACAGCTAAGCTACTAGTGTGCCATGATGACGACCTGATAGAACCCCTAATCCTTGGCCAAGATTGGCTATACGATCACTCAGTGGACCTAAATCTTAGACAAGGCTCCTTACAGATTGGAACCTTCGAGCAGAAGCGAGTGATACCGCTTGACTTCCCTAACGGCATTCCGCTTGACGGTTGTGACCCTAGACCCTATGAAATGCATGCGACGGAAGACCGAAAGATCTTTGATCAGCTCAGTCACGGTACGTCTACACCAACCCACTCGGGCTTGGCTATGGACAGTTGTCAATCAGAAGGACGACAGGAGATCTTCCCTGGGACTTCCTGCAAACTAGAAGAGACAGTTACCCAACCACAAGGGCAGATGGACACAATCAGTGGTCAGGTGGGTTGCATCAGCGGCCAAATGAGCACGACACCCTGCGGTGCTCATCCTTCCAAACTTGTTGCGGACTGGCCTAGATTAAAGTTAAATAAGGCATCACTTCCTAATGGGCAGGTCACGCAAGTGTTGGATCTCCCTTCTTTTCCAAAGCAGAGTGTCCATCCGACCTCTCAACCCCAGCAACAACTGAGTCAATCACGACGAAGGAACCCAGACCAACTGCAGTATCGGAGGAAACAACAAGGAAGGCAGTTCAGGCCACCCAAAGGCAGTGGCACCAGACAAATATGGGTGCCAAAAGGACAAAAAGCACCAAAGAACTCCAGCCAAGCAGAAATCGACAAAAAAAGGGCAGTACAGAAACAGAATCGATATCCACCATCCCCTCGACCTTCTTCTACAGGTCCGAGCATTCGACAGATTTGGATCGCCAAGAAGTATCTTATCAATCGACCCACACCCACGCAGATTTGGGTACCCAAACCATGTATCGTAGCTCAACCCATAAGCCATGTAATATATAACCCCCATAACTCATTTCATCCCTCAATACCACCACACCCGACACCACCCTTTGAACCTCAGCAGAAACCCTCCACCCACTCCAAGATCCTTAGGAAATGGATACCGAAACGTGTCCAACCGTCTCCCCCTAACCCCATGTCTGATAAAACTACCCCCCCGACTAACATACAACCTTGTACTAAATCACTAACCTTTAAACCTTGTATAAATTCACCCACCATCATCACACATCACTCGTAATCTCATCAAGAAATGTATGCATGATCTGAAACGTGTAGGTGTCTAGAGACCTGCACTAGTGCTGCAAGAAACATTGCATCCATCACATCACAGCACTTGGCTACACGGGTTACGCATCAGTTATGGAAAGGGATTGCGGTCTCACTTTAATGGGATCATAATTAATTTCCATGCTAATGTGTTAATCTTTTGTAGCAGATCTTTCTCACTAGCGCACCAATCACCATGCAAACCGACGAAGGAACATCTGGAGCAGGCCCCAGTGTAGCGGCAGTACCACTCAACGTGCTACGAGCAGAAGCCCACCCGACTGCTCCACCGCCGGAATTCCAAGGGTTTCCAGGGCCCATGCCTATCGATAACCCTCCTATGGGCTACACCGAAAAGATACACCGGAACTCTCATTGGTTTCAGGGACTTGCAGGACCCCTTGCGGACGCAGACTTTATATTTGAATCCTCTTTGACATTTGATGACCGCACATGGGGAAAATACCAGTTTTTCTCCAGAGAGTTCGAAGCCTTACAGAGCACCCAGGATTTAACTCATGTTTGGGCCAGAGCAGGCTTCACAGAGTATTTCAGTGATCCTCTGCCCAAACCGGATTTTTACAGGTGCTATTACTTAATCACTACTTTGCTGGCATCAGAGAATAAGGACATCCCAGGAACCTTCATATTGCCTACTCTAGTGGATGATCCACCTTACAAAAGGTTTTACCTATCTAAGGATTTAATCAGAGCGGCCATCAAAATTCATGGCACCCACACTCCCACAGATCGAGAGAGATTGATTCCAGAACCGATGAAACGTGGGGATGTCACGAAGTGGGAGGAGATTTCGGCAATTACACCTGAGCTGTCGAAGCCACTAAGTCCGAGCAGATTCAAGGCAATCCCATCCGAGTCGATGCGGATGTTGCTAGACGACCATGTTAGATTGCTCGAGGACTATGATCGTATGAACGAAGCGCACCAAAAGTTAAAAGAAGATCACAAGCTGCTACAGCTCAGAGAACCGACAACACAACAAGTACACACAGCAGCAGAATTACCAGCACCTGCGGACCCTGCCCCTGAAATTTTAGAGGAACTCAACGCACTCCGGGCCCAGGTAACAAATCTTGAATCTAGAATTGCAGTCTATGAAGCACCACCAAGGCCAGACTCCCCACCTGAGCTACCAGCTGAGGAAGAAACCGTCACTATCCCGGTGGAGGAGACATTTGAAGAGGCATATGAACCGATACCCATCCCAGGCGGACGTGTCACGGCCGAAGGCCAGATGACCTATGAATTACCTACCCCCGCGTGGATGAAGACAGTTGAAGAACTCGGAACGACACACTCGGCCAGAGTAGAGGCACAGCTACATGCCATGGCCATAATTGAAGAGAAAATTTTACAGTCACCATTCTTTGCTCAATTGGCCCCGCGACGATACATATCTGGGCATGAGCTCCAATATAAACCGTACTTCATGTTAATGGCCGAATACCAGTTAACCATAGAGAAAGAAACAGGTATGAAACCAACGCATGCCACTCAATTCGAGCCAGAGGACTTGCCACCAAGGGCGCAGAGAGGTGAAATCCTTCAACCAGACTGGCGCAAAGATTTATTGCAAAATTATCCAGAGATGATGAGCACGTGGGTAAAAGTGCCGCTGCACTTAAAATTTAACCCATGCTGGGGACCAGTCCCACGACGCCGCTCTTGGACTGCCTTCGCTATTAAGCTACAGAACAATAAGCAGTGCCAAGACTGGCTGAATTATCCCTATTTCAAGCCACCAATCGAGTTACCCACAGTAGGCTACATGATGGCGACGATCCGCCACTGGCTCCCTAGGTTAAAGCATATGGATGATATTGCCGCGCACATGACTGTCAAAATCTTTGACATGATGCAGATGGTCTTTAAAGTCTTCCGACGCATCAAGGCTCCCCATGTAAACACCCCGGGCTTTGAGCATGGCAACTTTGATTTAGTCTATGATATGAGCACAACGCCATCGCTATGGGTGTGTTACGCCTGGCACTGCAGGATCAAATATCTACCGGCATGTTACAAGCAGACATTCGAAGAAATGTTCACCACCGGCTTTTGGGAGTACCATTCAGAGGTATTTATAAGCAGGCCCACACACTTATTGCAATTATTCGCCTGTGAACGAATGGTGTACTCCACACATTATCAACTCCCACCACCAGACGAGCCACAACCTATCGACTGGGAGAAACTCGAGGCTGATCTAGCCCGAGGCATTCGTATATCAGAGCACACCCTCGCTCAAGACCTCCTACAGAACTACATCCGGCAGACCTCGCAACAAGGTTCTGTCAGGGACGACAGAAGCGAGAGGGAGGGGGGTGTTGGAAGCAGCCAGAGGCACAGACGCCACGGAAGCATGTAAAGACGGAGCAGGGAGCCAGTCGGATCAATTTTTCAAACAAATATATTTCTTATTAATTCTCCAAACATTCAACAGTGATTGTTATCACTAATTGTAACATATGTATCATAGAAGACCCCATTTTGTAATCCATAGCTCCATTTTGTGCAAGCCGAGGAGTCCTCGAGCTTGAGGAGCTTAGATAGAACGCTCGTACCGAATTTCGTTATTTTTAGATACCATTTACCCTTCCAAATAGCATCTAGGACCTATTTTTTAACTAGGCCGGTCACTAGATGTGAAACCGGTCAAAACTAGTTTAGAAACTATAAAAAGAGCTAGAGAGCTCATTTTTGAGGTTGGTTCATTTTGATTAGTGTGAGCATAGAGCTAGTTTGAGCTTGTAAGAGTATTCTTGAGTAATAGAGCTAATTTCCCACCTTCCATTGTGTCTTGCTTGTCTCTTCATTGTGTGTGTGTATGTGTGTGTGCATCTTTGTGCTTCTCACCTTCACTCTCACATCATCTCACGTTCACGATCTTCATATCACTCCTACCTCTCCCTCGGATTGACATTAAGGAGGTGAAGCTTCTTAACGTGGTTCTCACCATTGTGCTAGAGCAACATCGAAGGAGGATTTCCTCTCTTAATTGGAAGACCTTGGCTGAGGCATGCCAGTGTCATTCATGATTGGGGTAAAGACACTATGTGGGTACAAAAGAAAGGGCAGGAGCTGACACAAATTCATTTAGAAGAAGGCCCAGACAATCAAGGAAACACGAGTATGATGCAAACAGTGAGCATTTGCATGGAAACAGAAGCAGAGGATCAACCCCAAATAGATTTTGAGGAAGAAGAGGATATTCTAAGTTGGCTCCAAGCAGGCAACTCTTCCTCTTGTTTTGGAAATTTTCTTGATAATCCTGGCACGACTGAAGATTATGATGACGACAAGGAAAAGGTCCAGGTTGATGGATTGGGAGAGCCCATCACTGACCACAGAAGGGGCAGGAAGATTTCCCTCAAATACAAATTGGAGGAGGATGTGTCAACAACGGATAACGAAGTTTCTAAAGCTAAAAACAAGGTAAACAATTCTGAGGTTGAATGTTCTTTCCCAATTCAAGAAATCCCTGCAGGATGGATGCAGGACAAGGTGGAACACATCGAAGTCCAAAATACACCTGCTTATGAAGCAATGCACAAAAGCTAGTAGAAGAAGACAAGGAAGCAGATGCACACGGAGATAATATGGTAACAAGAAATCCGGTCCAAGAAATACACTTATGCACTCAAAACAATAATCGACCAGTTCTGGTAGCCACTTGGTTGTGGAGCCACCCAGAGCTCCTAGAAAAGGTAAAATCATTCTTGACCCAGTATGCAGATGTTTTTGCCTGGCATTATAAAGACTTAGAAGGAGTGCCTGCATCTTATGGAGAGCACAGAATCCCTCTGGTTGATGGAGCCAGACCCATCAGAGGAAGGAGTTATAGACTTAATCCAAAGTATGTCGAAGCCGTATATGTGGAAATCCAAAAGATGGAGGATGCAGGAATCATCATTCCTGTAGAACACTCAGAGTGGCTCTCACCTATGGTTATAGTTCCGAAGAAGAATACTAATAAAATCAAAGTTTGTGTTGACTTTAGAGCTCTCAACAAGGTGACCATTCCAGATGGGTTCCCTATGCCTTTTGCAGAACAGGTCATTGAAGAAGTGGCTGGGCATGCATTATATAGTTTTATGGATGGATTCAGTGGCTATAATCAAATATCAATACATCCAGAGGATCGTGAAAAGACTGCTTTTATCACACCTTGGGGAACATATGTGTATGTAAAAATGCCTTTTGGGCTCAGAAATGCCCCAGCCACCTTTAACAGAACGGTCAATCTCACTTTTGGCCCCCTATTGCTGGAATCACTTAGAATCTTCATGGATGACTTCTCTTCGTTTTCAGGATCTCACAAGGAAACTCATCTAGATTGTTTGGACCACCACTTGAGGCAGCTGTAGAATATTTTCCAAAGATGCAGAGAGACTAAGTTAAAGCTCAATCCAAATAAATGTCATTTCCTTGTGACAGAAGGAACCCTTTTAGGACATGTGGTGTCGGCTAAAGGTATGGCCCCATATCCTGACAAAATCATGTCTATATTAAAGTTACCTAAACCTAAATCTCCTAAAGAGATCTAGAGTTTCTTGGGGCATACCGGTTATCATAGAAGGTTTATAAAAATGTATGCAGAGATAGCTAGACCTCTGACTAGACTTACAGGTAAGGAAGTACCTTTCAAATGGGAAGAAGAGGAGGAAAAGGCATATCAGACATTACGGTCAAGGTTGGTGTGTGCTCCTATCTTGGTCACACCTGAGTGGTCAAAAATCTTTCATATACATGTCGATGCCAGTGCATATGCAGTAGGGGCAGTTTTGACCCAACCCAGTGAAGAATTTAAAGTGGACAAGCCAATTCAATATGCAAGTAGAATCTTGACCAAGGCTGAGAGGAATTACAGTACTACTGAAAGGGAAGCCCTAGCAATGCTCTTCGCTGTCCAAAAATTCTGTCATTACTTACTGGGGGTAAAATTTATTATTATATCAGATCACCAACCACTAAAATACCTACTCAACAAACCCCAGGCCACTGGTAGAATATGGAGGTGGTTATTGTTGTTCCAAGAATTTGATTTTTCTGTAGTCCATAAACCAGGGAAAGACAATGTTATGGCGGATCACCTATCCAGAATAAATATGATGAATCAATCTAGTGGAATCAATGATGACTTTCCAGATGCTCATTTGTTTGTTGTAAAAGCTCAAGGTTGGTATTACGACATTAAAAATTTCATTAAAACTGGATTGTATCCAGAAAAGGCTAGTGCTGTACAAAAGAAGAGCCTGCTAATCAAGAGTAGACCATATACCTTCATCGAGGATAAATTGTACAGACAGGGTAAAGATGACCGGTTCAGGAAGTGTTTGGAAGAAGAAGAAGTGAGGGAAGTCCTTCACTCTGCACATGAAGGTACAGGTGGTGGGCACCTCCCAGGACATATTATGAGTCAGAGGATACTGGATGCGGGTCTATGGTGGCCTACACTATTTAAGGATGCAGATGAGTGGGGAAAGGTATGTGACATTTGCCAGAGGTGTGGACCTAAGCCAACAAAGCAGAGACATAACCCCTTGGTTATTTCCACCTCCTGGCAACCATTTGAGAAGTGGGAACATTTTGTTAATAAAGTCCTGCAAGAAATCTTCAACAGGTATAGAATTCTTCATAGGACCTCTTGTGCTTACTATCCACGAGCAAATGGACAGGCTGAGTCTACAAATAAGGTTTTAATTGCAATGTTAAGAAAGGAGTGTATGTTGCAACCCACTTCATGGGGCATTGCGTACTTAGGTACACTTTGGGCATACAGGTTAGCCTACAAAGAGGCCATTGGATATTCCCCATTCCAACTGGTGTATGGCATATTACCTATCGAGCCCTTTGAATTTTTACATGGATCGCCTAAGATAGCATTCATGCAGGGAAAGAAGGATTGTGATGTCTCTCAGAGGCTAGGAGCACTACATAAAGTGGAGGAGATTCGTCTACTAGCGACAAAACAATTGATAGAGACTCAGATAAAACGGAAGGAGGCACATGATCGACATCTGTGGAAAAACAACATTGAAGCAGGCATGTTAGTTCTTCTCCATAAACCTAACCCTCATACGACTGCAAAAGGAAAATGGATCCCTCATTGGGAAGGACCTTTTCGAGTTTTGAAAATGTTGCAATGGGGTGCTGTGCAATTAGAAACACTCGATGGATCTACCCTACCGCTAGTAAATATTTCTTGACTCAAAGCTTATCATCAAAAGTTCTAACATTCCACTCCATAGTTCTTAGCTCATTTTGTTTTATTTTATTTTATTTTATTTTGTTTTCTATTGTACCTCTATAATCATTGCTCATAATTGCCACGAAAAAAAAAGGGCTCTATACAAACATTTGGCGCAAAATTTTTTTATGGATATTAGTTCTTAACACTAGCTTTTAAGGCTAGCCCTTCCTTTGTATTTCTCGAATGGATGAGATTAAAATTGGCATCTCCTCTCTTTTGAACTTCTTTTATGCTCCACCATTCCTTGCTGTGAGGTAAGCCCTTCATCCCCCTTGCTATATAATAAGAACATTCATTCATCATATTCATTTCGAAGTCTATGCAATACCAGAGCGCTGACCCTCTAATTGGCTTCACCACAGCCACCAAAGAATAACCGTGGGCCTCAACCTCCTCCACCATCGACGCTCATGCTCCTCCTCTAGCATCAAAACCCCTCCCTCTCCACCCTCTACCCCGCCAACCCCCGCCGCCCACCACACCCCTCCAACCCCCTCTGCCCCCGCCGTCACCCGCCCCCCCTCATCCCCCTCAACCCCCAGCGTCCCGCCTCCCACCACACCCCTCCAACCCCCTCGCACCCCGCCCCCCACCACACCCCTCCAACCCCCTCGCACCCCCGCCGTCACCCGCCCCCCCTCATCCACCTCAACCCCCGCTGTCACCCTCTCCACCCCCTCCAACCCCCTCGTACCCCCGCCTCCCACCACACCCATCCAACCCCCTCGCACCCCCGCCTCCCACCACCCCCTCCAACCCCTGAACCCCCGAGCGCCCCTCCCTCTCCACCCTCTCCACCCCCTCCGACCCCCTCTGCCCCCGCCGTCACCCGCCCCCCCTCATCCCCCTCAACCCCCAGCGTCCCGCCTCCCACCACACCCCTCCAACCCCCTCGCACCCCGCCCCCCACCACACCCCTCCAACCCCCTCGCACCCTCGCCTCCCACCACCCCCTCCAACCCCTCAACCCCCGCGCGCCCCTCCCTCTCCACCCCCTCCACCCCCTCCATCCCCCTCGAACCCCCGCCGCCCACCACACCCCTCCAACCCCCTCTGCCCCGCCATCACCCGCCCCCCCCTCATCCACCTCAACCCCCGCTGTCACCCTCTCCACCCCCTCCAACCCCTCAACCCCCGCGCGCCCCTCCACCCTCTCCACCCCCTCCAGCCCCCTCGCACCCCCGCCTCCCACCACCCCCTCCAACCCCTCAACCCCGCGCGCCCCTCCCTCTCCACCCCCTCCAACCCCTCAACCCCCGAGCGCCCCTCCCTCTCCACCCTCTCCACCCCCTCCAACCCCCTCCAACCCCCGCCGCCCACCACACCCCTCCAACCCCCTCTGCCCCGCCGTCACCCGCCCCCCCTCATCCACCTCAACCCCCGTTGTCACCCTCTCCACCCCCTCCAACCCCCTCGCACCCCCGCCTCCCACCACACCCCTCCAACCCCCTCCCACCCCCGCCTCCCACCACACCCCCCCAACCCCCTCGCACCCCCGCCTCCCACCACCCCCTCCAACCCCTGAACCCCCGAGCGCCCCTCCCTCTCCACCCTCTCCACCCCCTCCAACCCCCTCCAACCCCCGCCGCCCACCACACCCCTCCAACCCCTCTGCCCCCGCCGTCACCCGCCCCCCCTCATCCCCCTCAACCCCCAGCGTCCCGCCTCCCACCACACCCCTCCAACCCCCTCGCACCCCGCCCCCCACCACACACCTCCAACCCCCTCGCACCCCCGCCGTCACCGGCCCCCCCTCATCCACCTCAACCCCTGCTGTCACCCTCTCCACCCCCTCCAACCCCCTCGTACCCCCGCCTCCCACCACACCCCTCCAACCCCCTCGCACCCCCGCCTCCCACCACCCCCTCCAACCCCTGAACCCCCGAGCGCCCCTCCCTCTCCACCCTCTCCACCCCCTCCGACCCCCTGTGCCCCCACCGTCACCCGCCCCCCCTCATCCCCCTCAACCCCCAGCGTCCCGCCTCCCACCACACCCCTCCAACCCCCTCGCACCCCGCCCCCCCACCACACCCCTCCAACCCCCTCGCACCCCCGCCTCCCACCACCCCCTCCAACTCCTCAACCCCAGCGCGCCCCTCCCTCTCCACCCCCTCCACCCCCTCCATCCCCCTCGAACCCCCACCGCCCACCACACCCCTCCAACCCCCTCTGCCCCCGCCGTCACCCGCCCCCCCTCATCCACCTCAACCCCCGCTGTCACCCTCTCCACCCCCTCCAACCCCCTCGAACCCCCGCCTCCCACCACTCCCCTCCAACCCCCTCGCACCCCCGCCTCCCACCACCCCCTCTAACCCCTCAACCCCCGCGCGCCCCTCCCTCTCCACCCCCTCCAACCCCTCAACCCCCGAACGCCCCTCCCTCTCCACCCTCTCCACCCCCTCCAACCCCCTCCAACCCCCGCCGCCCACCACACCCCTCCAACCCCCTCTGCCCCACCGTCACCCGCCCCCCCTCATCCACCTCAACCCCCGCTGTCACCCGCCTCCCCACATCCCTCCAACCCCCTCGAACCCCCGACTCCCACCACCCCCTCCAACCCCTCAACCCTCGCGCGCCTCTCCACCCTCTCCACCCCCTCCAGCCCCCTCGAACCCCCGCCTCCCACCACCCCCCTCCAACCCCTCAAACCCCGCGCGCCCTTCCCTCTCCAACCTCTCCAACCCACTCAACCCCCCTCATCCACCTCAACCCCCTCGAACCCCCGCCTCCCACCACACCCCTCCAACTCCCTCGCACCCCCGCCTCCCACCACCCCCTCCAACCCCCTCGAACCCCCGCCTCCCACCACCCCCTCCAACCCCTCAACCCCGCGCGCCCCTCCTTCTCCACCCTCTCCAACCCCCTCAACCCCCCTCAACCCTGCACGCCCCTCCCTCTCCTCCCACTACCCCCGACTAACCCCTCCGATTATTCCGCCGTCACCACATCCTATGTCCCCACACTCTTCCCCTACAATTCCCTCCACCTACATTGGTTTATATTGCTCAGCTTCTTATTCCCATTTCCATCAATGGCTGACCCCTCCGCTCCGGGTGATATTTCAGATCCTCCGTCCGAGCTTCCTCCCAACCATCACGATCAATCCTCTCCCACCTCCGCCCTTCCTTCCGACTATCCAAATCAACCCCCTCCCTCATCGGCAGAACAATCTGTTCCAGCTAACCCACCGCATCCTACTGCCCTTCTTGATCTTCCTATTTATTCCATACACTCTGATTCCACCGACCTTTATTCCCCACCTCCCATCCCTCACCCTCCTTCTCCTTCCCCATCTGTGTCTCATTCCTCACACCCATCTTCGCCAACCGGGGATTATATGCGCCTGTTTCTTCCACCTGACTTAAACCTGCAAATCCGTATGCATTTATCCCTACCTACCATTGCCCTTCGTCAAATGTTTTCCATTGAGGATCTTCAGAAGGCGGGCCTGTGGGGCTTGGCCAATGTTTTCTTCAATACCCCTGCCAATTTTACCCAGGCTTATGAAGCTATCCGCCTCTTCCCTCATTTTAGAACCGGCACTCTCTTCATCCCAGCCATTGCCACCAGTATTGGGTCCCCCCTATTACATTTTCGTGCTCCCCCTTTCCTATACTCTAGATTGTCAGCCTCGGCTACTATTGCCTTTTGTACCGATCACTTTCAAAGTAATGCTAGGTTTTCACTCCGCATGACCACCATTCTCAATGCGTTCATTTTTTTCTTTTTACTGCGTAGTCCCACATCTTTGCTCCCCTGGTCCGATACTCGTATTGCCGATCCGCTTTTCTGCTTTCTCCATAGCCGTCCTTACCCTTACGCAACCCTCATTTATAGTTCCTTGACTTTGCGCTCCCGCCGGCTCCGCGAGGCTATCTCTAGGGACTCTCAGGCATTTTCCATCTATTCTGCGCCCTTCTTAGCTTGGATCTATCAAATTCCTGCACAATCTGCCCACAATGTTGCTTTTCTCCCTACCAACCCTGGGCTACCGTCCATTGCTCAATCTCCCTCCCCCCCTCTAATCTCAATTGATTCAGCTTCCGCATCGACACCAGCATCCGCACCACCTGATGTCCCCTCCTTCCCTCCCCAATCTTCTTCACCTATCCCTCTAGCATCTACCACTTCTCCGTCCATGCCTACCCCTCCCCTTATCCCTAGACCTCCCCTCTCTTCAGCTTTCAAGCCACTCATTCAAACGCAGCTCAACCCTCAAAACCCCACCTGTATGCCCCCACTTCCTCCGGATTCCACCTCACCCCCTATCATTAATGTTCCTATCAGTCAACCACTTCCCTCCCACAATCCTTCCCTTCCCAATCCATCTTCCACTACAACCCTTCCTCCTCATCCGCCGGTAATTCCTCCTTCCCCTCTCCCTCCTGATCCATTGGCCACTCCTCCTCCGCACTTTGACCTCCCATCAACCCCTTCCTTTTTGCAATTACTACAGGACGCGAGTGTAGTTGCTCTCGGCAATGCTCAGGCCTCCCAGATTTCCTTGGATTCGGTATCGGCCGCCGCTTCGGTTCATCAACAGTATATCTCAACAATAGAAAACATCAATCGCATGGCCAATTCTCAATGGCACTCGCTCAACGAAACGGCGCGATTGCTCAAAGAAGAGAGAGATCATTATCGCGATATGGCCAACTCTGCGTTGAAAGCCTTAGAAGATCTTCAGAATCGCTCTAACTTAGGGCTTTGTGCTAATGCTGCATGCAGACGTATCCGACGGGAAAGGGATATTCTTAGGCAATGCCTTAGTTCCCTACAGCATATGATTGAACAAGCTTCTGCTCCTTTGCCCCCCTCTCCACCAACCTCGGCTGAGAATCTCAATCAACCTGCACAATAAATTGCCATCCACAGTATCAATAAATTGCTCATCCCCTTCATAATAATTGCTCTTAGATTCCATTATCGCTTTGTCAATACTTTTCTCCTCCCTCTGATTTCTCAATAATTCTTGTAGGGTGCCTTATACTTTTTCTTACTTAACTAATATACACACTGTAGAGGGACAATCAAGCAAAAAGAAAAGAAGAAGAAAATCAAAGCCTAAGACAGTGCAATAAATACACATCTCTGCAGGAAGCCCCGCAGGGGCGCATTACAGTGTTGCAGAGCTAAAGAGCGCACTAAGCAGAGAAAAAGACGGGCCCCAAAATTTTTCCGATTTGGACACACAACTTTTGTATCATAACCACTCTTGTATATATTTTCCGTTGTAAATGCACTAGAGGAGTCCTCTAGATGCATCCCCACAGAAGATTAGTGATTTACCCATGTACAATAGTAGAAAATTAGTCTTTTAGTGAATAAAGTGCCGGTCTCTTGTGTGAAAGGACCAAACTTAGGGCACTAGTATATAAGTCAAAAGTGACTCTTTGTAAAGAACTTTTTGTCATTGTGAAGAAGGAGAACTTCTGAATTTTCGAGTTTGCCTCTTTCTTGCTGATTTTGATCTTCATTTTGCTCTTGTATGTGTGTGTGATGCTTGAAGTGCATGTGTAGGACTGTTGTCTACCCCTTCCCCTTTGTTTTGAGCTGCTGCAGTGCGTGCGTAAGCTAGGAGAAGCTGTGGCGCGGGTGTTTGTGACTCCCGTAATTCACTGTTTTTGCCATAACTTGAAGCAGAGTGATCAGAATTGAGTGAAACCACCACCGTTGGATGCGTCTCGTCGAGAGCTTCGAAACGAGTACCCTATTGCATATGTTCGGAGTTCTGTGCTAGGAGAAAACCTCAAAATACCAAAACTGCTGAAAAGAGGCTTGCGGCAACACTTTCAGTATTTCAGTAGGTGTGAGAGGTAGTAGTCTTTTCTCATGCGTGATTAGCTAAACCACTTCATTTTCCATCACGTGTGCACACGTCTTCATACACTTGGTAAGTCGCTCCTTAGGATTGACATTTAAATGTGTGTTAAAGATCCCACTATATGCACTTGTGTGGCAATTGAGGTATAGTCTCATTGGCACAAGTCCTTGAGTCTTCGTGGCTCAAGTACACACGTTTTTGGCGCCGTTGCTGGGGAGTCACTCTACCAAGGTGCCTTCGTGATAGTTATAGAGCGAGTGTGATCGAATCGTACTTGTAGACGCAAATTCATCCTTTGGCAAGTAGTCCATCAGTTCAGCACTTGTCACTTCTCATCTTCAAGGTGTGTGTGATAAGTTTTAGGTTTAGGTTTAGGAGGAGGGAAGAGAAGGAGGAGTTAGGGTTAGGTTAGAAGGAGAGGAGAAGTGAGGAGAAGAGGAGTAGGAGTAGACCAAAATCCCCAAAAATCACCAAAAAATTTCCAAAATTTCAAGTTCTGTCCAAAAAAAGTATAAAAACCAAAAAAATTGATTCATTTGATACTTCACTGCTCACTGGTATCGCCTGCGACAGCGATCGGTATCGTGCGTGCAGTATCGTGTGCTTCAGACCTTCAGAGCTTGTGTGAGAGTTTAAAGAGCAAGCAAGAGTAGATAGAGGTAAGATTTTGACAAGAACATTTACCTAAAACTCTCTAAACATGCACAAACAAGTGATTAAAAGGTATGCGCAGTATCGCGGGGGGGAAAATTTTTGATTAATTGCATGTTTTGTGAGAGACAGAGGCCTAGGAGTGAGGAGAAGGGTGAGAGGTGCAAGGGGTTATAAAAATTTTCAAGTTTGGAGACCTTTTGGCTTGAGTATCGCGATCGGTTGAGTTTTGGTATCGCGATACCAAAATTCCCTTGTATCGCGACACTCGCCAGAGGTGTCGTATCGTTGGATATTAGTCTTGGTATCGCGACACTATTTCGGTATCGCGACACTGAGTTGGTATCGCGATCGTGTCCGATCCCTGGTATCGTATCGTCTGGTACTAACACTTGGTATCGCGACACCATTGTGGTGTCGTATCGCCTAAGTTTTTAGTATCGCGACCTCACTTTACCGGGTGGTATCGAATCGCTTGATACATTGGTATCGCGACACTACTTTGGTATCGCGATCGTACCCTCCTCAAGTATCGTATCGTTGGTTACTTATCTTGGTATCGCGACACCGTAGTGGTATCGTGTCGCCAAGGTTGGTATCGCGATCGCGCTTATCGCGGTGGTATCGTATCGCATAGACCTCTGGTATCGTATCGTCGATCCTTGTCAGTGTCGTATCGCCATATTTCCTAGTGGAGTATCGCGACACTATATCTGGTATCGTATCGTCGGTCTTTTTGAGATCGTATCGTGTCCCTTGTGAGATCGTATCGTGTCTTGAGAATTCTGATATCGTGACACCACTGTGGTATCGTATCGTCTGTTCATTAGGACAGTATCGCGACACTGTCATTAGTATCGTGTCACCGAGATTTTCAGGTATCGTATCGTGCATAGTTGAGGTGTCGTATCGTTTGTTTTCCGGGATAGTATCGTGATACCGGATTGATATAGTATCGTCTGGGTGTCTGGTATCGTATCGCATAGACCTCTGGTATCGTATCGCGGTCAGTGCAGTATCGCCGAGAGCAGTATCGTCAGGAAGTGGTATCGCCCAGGTTGACCCCTTCTTTTGGTAGACAAATTGAGTCATTGGGAGAGCTACCCAAAGGGAATCTAAGAAGCATAAAGAGAGGCTTAGGAGAGTGAATGAACTTGAGGTCAGGAAGAGTTCTAAGTAGTCGAAGGAGTGTCGTATCTTCAGTGGGAAGTGCAGCCCAAGCTAGCCATCACTCTATCTACGCTGAGACCTCTAGTGACTCGAAAGAGGAAGAAGTACCTATGGCTTCAGAAGACGTGCAAGGTCCCACACCAACTAGAAGCTTCATGACTACTGCGGAGGGGGACTACCGTACTACCCTACAGTATGTGTCCACCAATGCCCAGGAGATTCCAATCTACCTGGATGGCTTGAATAGGTCTGTGGCCAGGATGGTAACTTCCCAGAATGCCACAATTGTACCCCGACCAGCTCTCAAATACGAAGGAGGTGCATATGTTGACAAAGTTGGCCACATCTACATTGTAACCGATTTCCCGGAAAGGATCAATGAAAGAGGGGAACTCTTAGACCCTGAAAACCTAGGAAGGACACAACCAGAAGAGTTTGTGACCACCCCTAGAGGCAGATCCCGAGTGTCACGTGTCTTGAGAGGTGACTTGATACCTCAAGACGACTATTTGTTAGAAGTCTATATGATTCACGGATCAAACTTATTGTTGCAAACCGATTCACCTGTTCCAGGGAGAGAAGAAAACCCCATGACATTCTATGAGCTGAAAGACCCGGATGACGAGACTAGACTCACATACCTGGATAAAGATCAAAGGAGGTATTGGCTTGTGAGTGTCTTAGACAGGTCTCGATTAAGATATATGGGTACATCTGTGTTTCCTCAGAGAGAGCAGGCAACAACCTCACAAAATCCATTTGGAAATCAAGAAGAAATAGAAAATACTGCATCAGGACAGACCAGCCAGAGGAGCGTACCTAATCATGCTCATGTACAATTTGCCACGCCAGGAACACAAGCACACTATCAGACCCAACCAGGGATAGGAAATCAGTACAGACCACCGGTAAGACCACAACCACCGATAGGAAGACAGCCTGGAATGCCACCAATACGACCAGCTGTCCCTATTCTTCCTGTGATGCCCAGACCACCTGAACCGATTAGAAGGCTTAGGCCTATTCAAGTGGCAAAGTGTGTAAGAAACCCTTATGATGGATCAGGAGAACCTTATGATCACATTGCAGAATTCAAACAAGTCCTAAGAGCGGAACAAGTCGACGACTTCTTTGTACAGTATGAGGCGTTTGGACTCACCCTCATAGGAACAGCTCTGACTTGGTTCCAACCCTTCGATCCCAATCAATTTGGAAACATGGAACAATTTTTTCAAGAATTTATAGGAGAATTCACTAAGAGAGGAATCAAACACAATTCATCTTCGTTAATTCACAGCTTCAAACAAAATCCTAATGAAATGGTGAAGACAGCTGCCAGAAGGTTCAACCAGTACGTGGATAGATGCCCAGTGACAGAGAGACCGACTCAACAAAAAATGATTTCATTATTTTTGGATGGGCTCACTAACGGAACCTTGAGAACGCTAGTGTACGTGAAAAGACTACAAACTTTGAGTGAGTGTCTTCAGGAGTGTATTGATTTGGAAGATAACTTGGCCGAGGACCTCAACAGCAAGTCCAGCCACGCTAAATCGGACGATTCAAGGAGTACCATTTCTTCCAACTCGAGTCATGTGGAAGAGCTAGCAGAGCTATTAGCCAAGAAATTAGGGGCTCAGGGGCAAAGAGCTTATCAACACCCAGCTCAAAGATTGCCTATGCTACGGAGATGTAGCTTATGTGGAGGAGATCACCTCACTCACCTGTGTGTTCGAGGAGGGGGCGGTGCACAACCAGCTTATCCATACAGCAGGCAGCAACAACAAGGGACTTCTTGGTACTGTCAAATAGAACAGAAATACACTAATCACACTACTGAGAACTGTCCTTTTAATAGGCAAACACGCCCTTTCCAATCACCTCAGTATCGACCGTATGGATATCCACCTAGAGACCCGAACAGAGAGATCCCAAGATACAACCCTTATCCAACACAGACGGGAGTACCTAGACCAATTGAACAGATGCCATACCCACCACCACAACCAGTGCTAGGACCCCAACCGTCGCAACCTCAACGAGTAGTATCAGTGAAGTATGCGCAACCAGAAGAAAATCTAGAAAGAGCAATAGTACCAGCCACGACAATGACCCAGATAGAATCAACAAACCTTGGATACGAAACCCTACCAAGTGAGTACTATCCATATGAAGCCTACATGATGGAATACGAACCGGCATATGAGACTACATACTATGGGTATGAAGGCTATGATCAGACTTATGGAGCAGAGACTTCCACTCTAATGTATACAGCTCCTAAGGCACAACAACCCATGAGACCACCCAATAGACCACCAGTACAGAGAGGACCATGCTATAGGTGTGGAGGAGACCATTTCATTAGAGAGTGCCCTCGACCATACAACCCTCCACCACCTAGAATCTGGGAAGGATATTGCAGTGATTGCGGAAAGGAACATCTTTTTAGGGATTGCCCTAAGAATCCGGTAAAAAACCAAGGCTCTGCACCAATCAATGTAATAGAGGTCATAGAAGAATCGGGAAGTGATAAGGAGTACACAGTGCCACTAAAAGCCATCACTAGAGCCCAAACAAAACAACAAAAAGAACAGCAATCGGAAGAGGAACAAAAAAACAACACGAAAATAAGCCCTTCAACTTAGATAGGGGAAGATTCTGAGGACCCATGTGAAAATTCCCGCAACACAAAAGCTCAGAAATGGAAAGAAAGACGAGAGATACTCAAGGATAAATGGGCAAAGAACAAGAGTACAAACAGTAAAAAGCAAATCGAAAAATCAAGTAAACACAAAGAACAAGAGAAGTCTAAGGAGACTCCGGAGCTAACCGAACCTAGCTCAGATAGGGAGAAGCCCGGATCAATTCTAGCAGACCCAAAGCCAGACGACTTGGATATGTGGTTAAAAGCATACCAAGCTAGAATCAAAATGGGACCGAACATAGAGCAACATGAAAAAATCTATCATAAAGGGGAATTATAAAAGGAAAGACTAGCCATATGCAAAAAACTCATAGAAGTAGCACAAACAACCCTAGAAAAGACTATCCCAACCCTACCAGAGACAAGGATTGCACAGGAACCTTATGAAGAATGCATCAAACCAAAGGATAAAGAACTTAGAAAAGAAGATTCCCAAGGTGAACAAGAGACAGCACAAGATGATCCTGTATCAGCCATACCAGACTTAGAAGCAGATTGGCCCAAGGACTTGTGGGATAGAATGAGAGAAGAACAATGGAAGAAGAATGGTGTCGATCCACCACCATTTGATGAAATAGATGTGGAAGACTGTCAACCCCATCCTAACCTCGAGGAAGTCTACGAGGAGGTCTCAAGACTCGATAGAGGTAGAGAGGAGACCATAAGCATTTCAACATTGCCTAACTATATGGGAGAGTACGAAAGAAAGTCAGTGATAATACGAGCACCCACGGTGCATGGAAAAGGAAAAGAAAAGGGAAAAGAAAGTTCGCATAACCTAACGGAACTGAAGAGAACCAAAGTGCAATGCCAATTGACGGTAGAAGAATTGCTTCGACTTAAACCCCAGTTATGGAAGCAATTGGCAGACCAATTAAAAACACGACCAAAGAATGGAGGATCAAAAGAAAAGGAAATGGAAAATAAGTCCACAATACAAGTTCCAGTCGATAAAGTAGGAGAGTTCAGTGAAGGGGATGAAGGGAATACCTGTTTACCTGTCATCTACAATGGGTACATGACCAAAGCTATCTTAGACACAGGAGCAGGAGTAGGAATTGCAACAAAGGAGATTTGGGAAAAGTGGGGCAGACCAGCCTTACGACCCACTCGTATGAAACTCCAATTAGCAGACGGTCATGTGGAGAGACCCCTAGGAATATTGGAAGGAATTAAGTTAACAACATGTGGAGTGGAATTTGAACACACACTAGCCATATGCAAATTCGAGAAAGCAAACAACTATGAGATGATATTAGGACGACCCTTCATGAGACAATTACGGGTAGTACAGGATTGGGGCAGAGATTCATTATATCTCCAACATCAAGGGAACACCACCAAGATAAATTTGCACACATTCGCTTATTGGGATGTCCCGCCATTACAATGGAATCCAGTCCACAAGGAAGAAGATGACCTATCCATTCACAGTGCTGGATCAAGTGATCAATCTTGGATGCACGAGGATGCCCAGTTGTGGATGTGCAAAGAAGCAAAGAAGGAGGAGTGTAAAAAACAAATGTGGCCAATAGGACACCCTAACTATCGATCGATAGAAGACCCCGATTACATGCCTCAAATTTTTTCAGGTGAACTCTTCGAACCACATGGTTGGATGGAAATTCTAGCCACATTAGATGTGTGTGTGAATGAGGAAGTATTGACGATGAACGATTGTATAGACGAGGAAGGATATGACGTGAACCTCTACATGGTTGTCCTCCAAGAAGTAGAAGAAGGGGAAATTGAAGAGAAAGAGTGGAAAGAAGAGTACGAAAGCATAGAAATGGAACCAGAGTTTGATTCTGAGGAACAATATTTAAAAACTATGCAAAAAGAATCAAAAGAAAGACCAACAAAAGTCTTAACAATCGAAACCATCCCAATGATACATGAGCATAGAGAGGACACGAGTAAAGTGGAACCGGAACCAGACTGTTTCGAAGTTCCAGAACATTTTCAAAGATACGAAGTGGAAGAAAGAAAAATAGCCACTCAAATGCCTAAACGAGAGGCCCGGGATGGAGAAGCCTATGACAACAAGGAACAAACGAAGAAAATTGTTGTAACGATAGAAGACGGAGAAGAGAGGTGCACATATATTGGGAAAGATGTATCGGAAGAGGAAGAAGAGAATCTCATACGACTCATCCGAGAATATCGAGATGTGTTTGCCTGGACATACAAAGACCTTAAGGGTGTAGAACCCAGCATATGCGCTCATCGAATCCCTATGACAGCAGATGCAAAACCCTCTAAACAACGCCCATATACATATAACGAAGTTTACGCAGCAAAAATAAAGGAAGAAATTGACAAACTACTAGCGGCAGGATTCATTTATGAGATTGAACACACAGAATGGGTATCGCCACTAGTAGTAGTGCCTAAGAAAAACGGAAAACTAAGAGTGTGTATCAACTTGAAAAAGGTAAATGCAGCAACTATACGTGATAGTTTCCCATTACCCATCACAGACCATCTTTTGGAAAGAGTTGCCGGCAAGGAGGTCTATAGCTTCTTGGATGGATTCTCTGGTTACAACCAAGTAGCTATTGCAACTGAGGACCAGCATAAAACCGCATTCGCGACTGAATGGGGAGTCTATGCATTTAGAGTAATGCCTTTTGGGCTCACTAATGCGCCAGCCACCTTCCAACGATTGATGTGTCATGTATTCAAAGAATTTCTGAGAAAAAGTATGGAAGTATACGTAGACGACCTTTGTACATACTCAAATCAACGACCAGACCATATACCGGAACTGAGAAAATTATTCAATAAATGTAGACAGTACAGAGTTTGTTTGAACCCTGAGAAATGTGTCTTCATGGTGCGACAAGGAAAAATCCTAGGACACATCGTTTCAAAGAATGGAATATCCACGGACGAAGAAAAGATTAAAGTTATCTTAGAGCTACCAAGACCCAGGAATGCAAAGGAAGTACAAGCCTTTATGGGACACTGTGGATATTACCGTAGGTTTATTCACATGTATGCCATAATAGCTAAGCCTTTATATGGTCTATTGACTCAGTTCACTTGGACAGACGAGTGTGAGAAGGCCTTCAACGAGCTTAAGAAGCGGCTGAGTACAGCCCCAATTCTAAAATCACCCAACTGGAGCAAGCCTTTTCATATTCATGTTGATGCTTCGAACTATGCCATTGGATGTATCCTAGCTCAACCGGCTGACGAAGGGAAGCTTGACCATCCCATCGCTTATGCGAGTAGACAATTAAACCAAGCAGAAAGAAATTATACGACTACTGAAAGAGAAGGCTTAGGAATGGTTTATGCAGTGAAGAAGTTTAGACATTACCTCTTAGCCAACAAATTCAAGTTCTTCATAGACCATCAGGCTTTGTTGTATTTAGTCAATAAGCCTTGCAACACGGGAAGATTGGTACGATGGTTCTTACTATTAATGGAGTTCGACTTTGAGGTAATAGTCAAAAAAGGAAACACACATGTAAGAGCAGATCACCTTTCAAGGCTAGCGCATGGAGAACCACCTAGCGGAGTACCGGATGATTTACCAGATACGTATTTGTTTAATCTTGAAGTATGTCCGAAGTGGGCGGAACGACTAATTCCTATACTCACCCATGGCCCTCAGCACCCAATAAATAAGGATAGCAAAAAAGAGATTCTTCAAACAAGAAATTTACACATTGTTGCTGGAAGCATGTATTATAAGGAACCTAACGGTGTCTTACTAAGATGTGTCGAGGAGGACGAACAGAAGCAACTAATTCAGCAGGCACACGTAAACAAGTGGAAAACCCATCAAGGGATGCATGGAACAATTCGAGAATTAAAAAGGTTAGGCGTCTATTGGCCTGACATGCCAAAAGACGTTCACGATTATGTAATTAATTGTGCAGAATGCAAAGAGACTATCCCAGAGGATCACATGTCTTTACCTTTTTCGACCATAGCGCCTAATTGGAGTAAGACATTAGTACAATTCCTCAAAACGAAAGAGCACGAAATAGGAGCTAGCTTAGCAAGAAAGCGATCCCTAGAAGAAATGAGCAAGGATTATGTGATAATGGGAAAACAATTGTTTAGAAGAGGAAAAGACAATCAACTCAGATTGTGTGTGCATGAAGGAGAATATCTTCCCATATTAGAAATGGCACACGCAGGAGCTGCGGGAGGACATTTTTCAGCAGACAGAACTGTCAAGATGATTCTCTTTGCAGGCTTGTGGTGGCCAACTCTAAATATGGATGCGGAGACATATGTGAGAAGCTGCGAAACATGCCAGAGAGCGAAATATCCCATTCGAAGAGATGACATGCCTTTAAGACCCATGGTTTGTGCAAGAGCATTTACCAAGTGGGGTATTGATTTCATAGGACCTATCAATCCACCGGCGAAAGGATCACATGCGGAGTACATCATAGTAGCCACCGACTACTTAACCAAGTGGGTAGAAGCAAAAGCCACTAGAAAGAATGATGCTCAAACTACAGCAAAATTTCTCTTTGAGCATATTTTCACACGCTTTGGACTACCGATCGAGATTGTGAGTGATCGAGGAACGCATTTCCTAAACGAAGTCATTGAGTCGCTAATGAATGACTTTTTAGTGATTCATAAAAAATCAGCCCCATACCATCCTCAAGCTAATGGACAAGCTGAAAGTTCCAACAAGGTACTATGTACTGTATTGACAAAGATTGTCAATAATGGAAGGTCAGATTGGGACAAACAATTCCATCACGCAATTTGGGCCTTCCGAGTTGCATATAAAACGGCCATTGGAACCACACCTTTCAATTTAGTGTATGGGCAAAATGCAATTTTGCCAATTGACTTCTTAGTACCTACATTGAAAGTGGCCCAGCAATATGAGTGGAACGGTCATGAATTATCCCAACAACTAGACCAAATTGAGAAGTTACACGAGACTAGATTGCAAGCTGTAGCAGGCATTTATGCTGCTAAACGGAGACAGAAGGCATATTATGATGCACATATAAAAGACAAGGGACTTAAAGAAAGCGACTTAGTCCTAGTATACACCCTAAAACAACATGCAAAGAAGTTACAAAAACGCGGATATGGACCCTTGATTATAAATCGAATCTCTACTAGTGGTGCAGTCAATCTCGCCACACTAGACGGAGACATTCTTCCCAACTACATCAGTGGATGCCGAGTAAGACGATTCATGGAACCATTAACTGATCAAATGCTAGCGCGACTGTTAGGAGCTCAAAATAGGAAAAAGGAAGAAGAACGAATTCGAGAGGAAGCCCGACAGGAAGCACTAGAACGCATTAGGAAACGGAAATAGTGGATCAGGCAAAGAGATGAACGTTATCTCCAAGGAGACGAGCCCATCCCTATGGCAAACTATAAGGTCAAAAATCATGATTCAACGGGTATGTGTAAAACGCAACCTTACCTAAACCTAGGGATTGGCAAGACAGAGTATAAATTGATAGATGCATTGATAGACTCAGGAGCAGGCCTTAGCTGCATACGAAAGAGAATAGCAGACGAGCTGCAATTAGAAGTGAATCCCACGAAAGCCCAATTAATAGGAATTGGAAGTCATACCATAGAATGTATTGGAACCACGAATATATCCCTCCACCTAGGAAATTCCTCCATGGAACAAAGAGTCCTAGTGTGTGAGGATGAAGATCTGATAGAGGACTTCATTCTAGGACACGACTGGATCATTGAGACAGAGGCGTGTATCCATCTAGCTCAAGGTTATATTTCAGCTACGATAGGGCATAAAGAGATTTTCAGCTTGCTTGAAGAGAAACCATGTAACCAAACCATGTTAATGCCAAGATCAGAGGAGGTTCAAACAACGACAACTGAAAGTAGCAACTATGCTCATCACTCAGAAAGCAAATGCATCGAAGCTGAAACTTCAATCCTAGCGACGTCCACCATGGAGTCGAAGTTATCCAATGCAATTGTGGAAAAGTCAATCATGGAGGAGACGTGCTCTCCCACGCAGGCTCGAAACATCCAAAGATCGCACTATTGGAACCCAACAAGCAGATACTCGAACCAAGACCCACCCAAATATAAGTGGGTACGCAAGGATCGGATACAGAGTCAAGAAACGTCCACACCCACTCTGAGAAAGGAAAAAGGCATCACCAAACCAGCTACAAGGAACTATCGACGAAAAGAATCAGTGCAAGTATGGATTCCCAAGCCCTTGCTTGAAGCTCAACGATCGCGACATCAGATATGGATTCCCAAAAAGGTCATACAAGCAGCTAAACAGAATGTAAGGACAAAGGAGGAAATACCACATCAGACAAGGCAAAAGTCAACAACACATAAGAGTCATCAGAGAAAATCAAGGAGCAATGCCAAATTCACTCGGGCAATGGATAAATCAAATGGAACACGAGCAGCTGCACGAATCGAGAAAACCCAGCGACCTCTCCCTGTGTTCTCAAAATGGGTCTGGAAACCAAAGCTACCACGAGGAGCGGATGATCGAGGGGATAAAGCATCCGATTGCACTCATATAGTATCTGATGCACCTCAAGTAAGCATGATAGGGCCGCAATACAGGGCCAAGCATTCGGCACAGGATGTACATTATCAAACTAGTGGTGCACGATCTCCAAGTGAGACTAGATCTTAGCTTTAACCTGATAGGAATGGACATACTATGTACATAAACTATGCTTCGGCTATACTAATGATTGTCTTCTTTCAGGAAAAAAGTATAAAAAGAGGCGGTAAGAAATCCCACTCTTGCAATAATGGGGAACGGAGTGACGAGCGACCATAATCACAACAATACACTGCATGGTCTCATAAAGGCCTTTCGAGCTAATGCATTCTTCCTTGTAAGTGCAACTGGCTTCTGAAGACTCTGAAGCTACAATCCAAGAGGAGGTCCAGGAATTTCCTCCCCAATGTCTTACGAAAGCAAAAGGCCATTGGTTCAGAGATGAGCAGCCAGTTGAGGAATATCTATTCTTGGCCAACATAAAGATCATGGACACAGAGCATCACTTTCCGATCATGTCCCAGGACTTCAAAGTTTTACATGGACTGCCATCCACAATCGACATCATGAAGAAAGCAGGAATTCATAAGTATTTTGAACTACCTATCTATAAACCGGATTTCCAACGCTGTACACAAGTCATGAACACCCTACGACCAGCACTATATGACCCATTGGTACCCGAAGCCAATGTGATGGATAAGAATGGAGAATGGGTGGTCATTCAATTTTCCCACGACTTAATCAAAGAAGCATTTGGATGGGAAAAGGATGGTGTCAACACGGTCAAGGAAGAGAGTCGTGGAGCAAAAACAAGAACTTTCGTTGACATAAATAGGGTGGACATCAAAGAAGAAGTCAGATTGATTCACCAACACTTCTGCTTCCCCAGTATGAACAGATACACGGCCCCTCAAAAAATCATTGTTCAATTATTATCGCATGCAATCAAGCAGATCGGCAACCAAGTAAACCTTACACCCTATGTGCAAGAAAGATTATTTGAGGCAAAGAAGAAATGGGATAATAAGAAGTTCCTCAACGGAACTACTGCGCTAACAATTATGATTTACCACGCATTGGGCATGCGCGAGTACTTACAGGAGATGCCATCCTCAATGGAGTTGGCTCAATTTGTCAAATCCGCTACTGTACCGAAACAGAAGAAAGGAAGCAAACAAGTAGAAGAAGCAGAAACAAGCTCGCAACCCCGAATGAGAGGCATAATGAGAGGCACAAAACGACCTCGAGAAGTCCAACAAGCAGAAGAGGAAGTACCAAAAACAAAGAGAGTACATTTACTTCCTACAACCACCACTCAAGGGACTAAAAAGATCACGGAAGAAGAATTAACTCAAGCACTGGAGGAGACTCACAAATATACAGAAGGACAAATTAATCTGCCAGTGCAGGGTCATCATTATCAACAGTCCGAACAAGCTAGAAAAAGGCAAACTCACCAAGGTACATAGATATCAGGAAATTGGGCTAGACAACTCTAGTTCTGGATCCGACGGCCAAGAGAAGCCCAATACATCATAATTGGATGTAGATATTCAAAGTGAATCGAAGGATGATGGCCAGTGGGCCGAATTAAATGAAGTAGACTATGGCGAAGGCCAAGCAGGCCACAAAGAAAAAGCTCAACCGCCACTGGTACACCAAATTACAACCAACCAGAAGGCACGAGAAGAAAAATAGCACCACATTCAACCAAAAGATGCCTCCACTACTCACACCAAGGAGGGCAAATCTGATGATGAGGAGCATTTAATGATATCAGAGGGTAAGCCTCAGGAAGAAGGAAAAGAAGACGAAGAACCCTTCACCCCACTAAGGGTTGTGGCAGAACCGTCCCCAATGGATGTCACATTTCAAGGGAGTGCCACGAAGGTTTGTAAGGTGGTGGAAGATAACGCAGAACCGCAAGTACAACTACAGGTCTGTCAACCACATAATGAAACGATCCATGTCGCAATGGGACAAGATGTACAAACAGGAGAGACCCCAGACATACCAAAGACATGGCTAAATGTTGATATAGCTCAGCTCAAGCCTGTGGTGCAGGATATGATTCGCACTGCACTAGACACTCAACAATTGATGCTTGATGCTGATGAAGATTACGACCAAGCCATGCTTGAAAAGCAGGAGCTTCAAAAAGAAGGTATGAATCTGGCTAAAAAATTAGCAAAAGCAGAAGCTCAAGTTCTAAAGAAACACGAGGAGATAAAAACGACCAAAACACAATACAGAATATTAGAAACGGAAAATGCCAAACTCAAAGAACAAGTTTTGGAGCTCACGAAGAAACTAGACATGACCGAAAAAGAGAAAACAAGGATCCACGCTCGTAGTAAAGTACTCGAATCTCAGCTCAAGGTGAGTATGGAGGAAGCAGACCACTTAAGGGACAGGAACAAGGAGCTCATGACAGCTCTCCTCAGTGATCAACCACCGGCAGAGACTGATAAATCAAACGAGAATCTAAAAGAAATGGAAGCAAAGATAACCAAGATGGCAGATCAGCTCAAACAGGAGCAAGAAATCATTGCTGATTGGGAATAAAGGTATATGAATGACACTGCAGCTCTACGCAAGAAATGGAAAAAAGCAGAGAATGATTATTTCCGACAGTGCAAAGAAGACACAGATCACATGAACATAGTTGCACAGGAATTAATCAAACATCAGGAAAAGATTACAAAGGCTGAAGAAGAACTTAAGAATAAAGATGAAATCATCAAACGGCTTCAGGAGCAGATAGAGCTAGAAGGAAAGCAGGGGACACCAGTAGTTCCACATGCTGCGGAGACTGCTGTGGAGACTGAGGTACGTCCTCTCTCTTCCCCCACGTATCATTCACCAATAAGCGCGGAAAAGGAGGTTCCATTTGAACCTAACAAACGAGAAATTGCAGAACTGAGCAGACCAGAAAGGGCACTACTGGTGTCCCAGCTCACCGCTGATTTTGAAGATCAAATTATCCAGATAATGAAAGAAGCTCAGATAGAAAACAAACACTTAGATCAAATTTTGAAGCCATTCAATGTACCATACGGTCTACTTAAAGAACAGACACGGATGTATATAAAGTCTGCAACGAACAAAGATCCGGACCACAACCTTCAATTCCAGCATGACACTTTCAAGTATACTCAAGAGGAATTTGACAAGGCGGATCCGATATGGCGAAGAAAAATCCTCGAGAAGAATCCGACATTGCGGGTACAGTGGGAAGCATCACCATATGCACTTCAGGTAAATCCATCTTTTTGTCCTGTACCCCGCAGACGCTCTTGGACGCAATTTTGGGAAGGACAGCGTCAAGGCAATATCAATAATCAGTGGCTTAACTATCCGTTATTACCTAGTCCGCCACATAATTACATACCTACAGAGGAATATATGGTCAAAACAATGGAATTTTGGATTGCAAGATATGCTACAGTTCCGGACTTAGCCGTCAAGATGACCAACAAAATATTCAGCATGCTCATTACAGTGTTGAAGGTGTTCCAACATGCTAAATATACATTCTTGAATTTCATCGGCATCACGCAAGGGTCTTAGGCTCTTATTTTTGATTTATCAACCATTCCGAGCCGACTCACCATTATGGCATATTATTCTCGCCTCATGTTTTTGCCATCGACATATATGCAAACTTTCGAAGAAGCATTCTTTACAGGCTTCTTTGAAATGGATTCAGAAATTTTTGTTAAAATGACTTCCAATTTGAATGCCAGGCTGGTGGCCTACGAAACAAGTTTCTTTGCTGATCATAGACAGGCGCCAGAAGACAGAGTAAAGTCAACGCAATGGAAGGAATTCATGTTATGTCACGCAAATCTGCTGAACCAACGAGAGCAAACCGCCATTCAAACATACACACGTCGCCTCAGAAAGCCTGTCGAGGACGACAGAGTTCAGGAGGAGGGACGTGTAGAGGAACAATCAAGCAAAAAGAAAAGAAGAAGAAAATCAAAGCCTAAGACAGTGCAATAAATACACATCTCTGCAAGAAGCCCCGCAGGGGCGTATTACAGTGTTGTAGAGCTAAAGAGCGCACAAAGCAGAGAAAAAGACGGGCCCCAAAATTTTTCCGATTTGGACACACAACTTTTGTATCATAACCACTCTTGTATATATTTTCCGTTGTAAATGCACTAGAGGAGTCCTCTAGATGCATCCCCACAGAAGATTAGTGATTTACCCATGTACAATAGTAGGAAATTAGTCTTTTAGTGAATAAAGTGCCGGTCTCTTGTGTGAAAGGACCAAACTTAGGGCACTAGTATATAAGTCAAAAGTGACTCTTTGTAAAGAACTTTTGGTCATTGTGAAAAAGGAGCACATCTAAATTTTCGAGTTTGCCTCTTTCTTGCTGATTTTGATCTTCATTTTGCTCTTGTATGTGTGTGTGATGCTTGAAATGCATGTGTAGGACTGTTGTCTACCCCTTCCCCTTTGTTTTGAGCTGCTGTAGTGCGTGCGTAAACTAGGAGAAGCTGTGGCGCGGGTGTTTGTGACTCCCATAATTCACTGTTTTTGCCATAACTTGAAGCAGAGTGGTCAGAATTGAGTGAAACCACCACCGTTGGATGCGTCTCGTCGAGAGCTTCGAAACGAGTACCCTATTGCGTATGTTCGGAGTTCTGGGCTGGGAGAAAACTTCAAAATACCAAAACTGCTGAAAAGAGGCTTGCGGCAACACTTTCAGTATTTCAGTAGGTGTGAGAGGTAATAGTCTTTTCTCATGCGTGATTAGCTAAACCACTTCATTTTCCATCACGTGTGCACACGTCTTCATACACTTGGTAAGTCGCTCCTTAGGATTGACATTTAAATGTGTGTTAAAGATCCCACTATATGCACTTGTGTGGCAATTGAGGTATAGTCTCATTGGCACAAGTCCTTGAGTCTTCGTGGCTCAAGTACACACGTTTTTGTACTTGAGCCACGAAGACTCAAGGACTTGTGCCAATGAGACTATACCTCAATTGCCACACAAGTGCATATAGTGGGATCTTTAACACACATTTAAATGTCAATCCTAAGGAGCGACTTACCAAGTGTATGAAGACGTGTGCACACGTGATGGAAAATGAAGTGGTTTAGCTAATCACGCATGAGAAAAGACTACTACCTCTCACACCTACTGAAATACTGAAAGTGTTGCCGCAAGCCTCTTTTCAGCAGTTTTGGTATTTTGAGGTTTTATCCCAGCCCAGAACTCCGAACATAGACAATAGGGTACTCATTCGGAAGCTCTCGACGAGACGCATCCAATGGTGGTGGTTTCACTCAATTCTGACCACTCTACTTCAAGTTATGGCAAAAACAGTGAATTACGGGAGTCACAAACACCCGCACCACAGCTTCTCCTAGTTTACGCACGCACTACAGCAGCTCCAAACAAAGGGGAAGGGGTAGACAACAGTCCTACACATGCATTTCAAGCATCACACACACATACAAGAGCAAAATGGAGATCAAAATCAGCAAGAAAGAGGCAAACTCGAAAATTCAGAAGTGCTCCTTCTTCACAATGACAAAAAGTTCTTTACAAAGAGTCACTTTTGACTTATATACTAGTGCCCTAAGTTTGGTCCTTTCACATAAGAGACCGGCACTTTATTCACTAAAAGACTAATTTCCTACTATTGTACATGGGTAAATCACTAATCTTCTGTGGGGATGCATCTAGAGGACTCCTCTAGTGCATTTACAACGGAAAATATATACAAGAGTGGTTATGATACAAAAGTTGTGTGTCCAAATCGAAAAAATTTTGGGGCCCGTCTTTTTCTCTGCTTTGTGCGCTCTTTAGCTCTGCAACACTGTAATGCGCCCCTGCGGGGCTTCCTGCAGAGATGTGTATTTATTGCACTGTCTTAGGCTTTGATTTTCTTCTTCTTTTCTTTTTGCTTGATTGTCCCTCTACACACACCCTTTAAACTCTTTTCTTGCCTCAGCTTCGTTGTGGTCATGTCTGTGTCTTTGTAATTTTTCTGTTTTGTATTGCTGTTGTCTCTCCGGGACGGAGAGATCTTTAGGTGGTGGGCATCTGTCGAGCCCTAACCGGTTGAAACTAAGGGTGCAAAGTATTTTTTCTCTTAAGGTTCAAAGGATGAATTTAAAATCTTAAAGTGCAAAAGTAAAGAATTAAAAGGAAAGGTGAAGGTATGGAAGGCCGCGTACGCAAAGGTGGAAATAGGGCCGCCTAATCAAAATTTTATTTTAAAGTCACTCTTGTTCTAAAGTCACTACAGGACAAAGTAGTGAGTCGTTGAGGACCAGTTCAAAAGACAATCTTGGGACATTGAGAGGGCACCAAGATTGTATTACAGTTAGAGTGCGCGAACCGGCGGACTCCACAAAAGGGAGACAAAAGGCTATTCTTGGACACAAAAAAAGTAGAAAGAAAGGGAGAAGTGAAGAGTCACTGGTGTGTGTCGACTGGAGAAGGTGAAGAGTGCAAGAAGTGAGGCTAAAGGAGGTGAAGGGAGTGCGAAGCAGGGGACCAAAATCCCAAAAGTCTCTCTCCGCGATCAGGCCCGAAAGAGATTAGTCCCTCAGCTCGTGGAAGCTTAGTGCAAGGTGTGCACAAGGAGAAGCTGGAAGCAAGTGAAGGACTGGTGCAGAAGAGGCCGGCTGCTGGGAGATTCTGAGATAATTAATCTTTTATGATTGAGCATTCACTGTAATTGCGCCCCGAGTATTAACTTGGATTGAATGAAATAGTATAATCCTTCTATTGTAATAAAAAACTCAAGGTTCAAAGGTTCAAAGGTGTTTCTGTAGAAGCTTGTCTGAGTTATTTCGTCTCTTGTTCTTCTTCTTTTTCTCCTACAAACCCTCAAACTCCTTCACGTCCAAGAAAACCCCCAACAACCAGTTACATCATCCAACATGTTGTCTAAGAATGGTAATGGAAATGGATCAGGGACAATGGCTGCATTTAATTTTCTATAATCTCTGCATATGCAAAGCTGCTTATTCTTTTTGGGTACTATCATAATATGGGAAATCCATTTTGCATGTTCTATAGGGACAATAAATTTGACACAAAGTAATCTATCTATTTCCTCCTTAACCTGCTGAGTGTAGTTGGGATTCATTCAATAACTCTATTGCTTGATTGGTTGAGCATATGGTTTCAATACAACCTAGCGCTAGTAAATTTAGGGATCTAGGCCTTTCATGTCTCAATAATCCCAAGCAAAAACATCCATGAATTCTTTTAACAAAGCTAATAGATCCTCCTGGAAGGTAGAAGTCAAGCCAACTTTTATGTTGACTTGGCATGGTTAAGTGTTATCTCCTAGGTGAGAGGTCACTAACTCGTCTTCTGATACATAAAATTGTCATGTTGTAGAAGGGTCACTCTCAAGCCGAAAGGTGTTCTGAAAATCAATTGCATGGTTTCATATCATCTAATGGAACCACATATTTACAGTGGTTACTTTTAAAAACAAGATCATGTGAGGACCAGTCTTGTAGCACTTTGGCTTGCTTTAGCCAAGTTCGTCCAAACAAAAGGCTGTAATCAAGAATTGATTCAGGTAGTTCCATGACAACAAAAGTCATTTTAAACACCACCCCATGCATTGTGATAGGGATATCATGCACTAACCCCACTGAGTGGACTCTTGACTGATCATCCATTCTTACGAAAAAATTAACCGACTCTATGTTATTCCAACCTAACATTTTGCATATTTCCACAGTAGCTATGTTAACTCCAGACCCACCATCAATAAGGACCTGTGAAATTTTATTATTCTTAAACCAAATGATAATTAGTGGGATTGTGTGATCTACCATAGAATCGGACTCCCGATTGATAGTAGTTGTGGTTGGTGCGATCAATTTGTTGCTAGAAATGTTTCAAATGCCAGGGACTAAGGTTAGTAATGGAATAGTAATCAGAGCCTTGGCTAGAATGTCCCATGCTAAACTGGGATTAGGCGATTCTGGTGTAGTTTTTTATGAAGCCACTGGCTGTACTGTGACTAGTTCTAGTGCAGACTTCATTGGATGTTCAACATTTTGCCGAGTCATAAGTATGGGATTTGGGAAAACTAGTCATTCTACTTGAGCCCACTTGGATGCTTTAACAAATGTTTGTTGTTTCTCTTTTAAACCTAGCTCAAACACTTCTACAGTAGGATGGAGCGTTTTGCATGATTGTGTCTATACTGATGTTGTTTGAGTGTCCACTGTTATAATATAGACCATATTTGCCATAGGATTTTGCCTATCCTTTTTACGTTTATCGTATTCCCGAGCCTCCTTACAATGTCAATGGATATGCCAACTTCTTCGTAGAAATGACATCGTGCTGGGGGTATGACCATACTGCTACCAACTTGTCCCTAATTCCATCGTGGTTGATTGAAATTACCTATTCTTGGTGCTCTATAATTGGTATTAGCTGATTAAGTTGCATTTCGTAAGTGGGGAGGTACATAACTTGTAGCTGGTTCTTTGTGTTCTTGAAGTACTGCATTGATTGTCAGTCTATTTTGTGTTTTAGCATTATATGGACAGGACTCTATAGAGTGATTGGTGATGTCACAAATGGCTCAATAGATTTGATTAAGTGCACAGTTGGTCACCACATGGCGAGGTTTTTTTGCATTTCGTATGATAAATCTGCTTCAAGGGGTCATCATGTTTACTTTTACCGAAATTCAACCATTCCAAGTCTTTTTAAATCCTCCAACTTTATGCTCCAGTTGTAATGCCATTACAATAACATTATCCAAGATCATTCCACCAATACAATGAATGATCGTGACCTTTCTTAATTGTGGGTTTAAGCCATTAATAAACCATTGAGTAATAACATCTTTAGGGAGATTTGCATTGGCTTGTGGAAATTGCCATAAATGTGTGCAGAAAAGATATAATCTTGCACACTTTGATTCATTTTTTGCCTGTTAGTTAGTAAATAATCGAATATTTCTATGGCATTCTTCTTCAATGTGAAACATTGTAGAAATGCATTCTTTACATCTTCATACCACCAAAAACGGTTAAGATTAAACTCAGTGAGCCATCATGCTGCTTCATCAACTAAGGTGGACTGAAATACTATGGCTTTATATGCTGGATACTCTAGTTTATTTAGCATTGTGTTTTTAATTTTGAGGTTCACACATGCGCATCATGATCGTCACTTGGAAATCCATCAACTTTGGCATACATGACTGCCATAGTTGGTTGTCTTCATTGACCTCTCTATTGTTATTGTTGCTGCTCATTTTGTGTATGTGCCATGCGTTCTATACTTGAGTCTACTGGTTGTTCTAATTCACGAGTATCTGCTGATTCTGTTGGTTGATCTAATTCACGGGTATCTATTGATTCTGTTGGTTGTTCTAATTCACAGGCGAAAAACAATTTTTCTATAAATTTTAGGTTTAATTTCTAGGTTGCTTTCCACTCTTCTGATAGGAAATCCGAGTAGAAGGCCTTCCTATCACTTCAAAACTTAGGGAATTCCTCTTTAATGAGTTGTTTAATAGGGGTACTTGGCCTTGGACTGCAATCAGCTGTTTCCTCAACAGGTTCAGTAGGCCTATTAATATGTTCACCAACTTCTTCTATTGTTTCAGTTGGCATCAAAGTACTACCGAGTTTGGTATTGACATCGAATGTCGAACCACTACTAAAAGTTATCGGATTGCCATTGAGTTTGGTGTCAATACGGGGCACCGAACTATCACCAAACTGTAATGGACTGAGTTTCGATATACTTTGCAAATCGAAAATGAGGAAATGTTGTACCATTCCACTACTACTCACTATGCCCTTCCCTTCAGATGTAACACTTTCAATATTACTCCACAGTGGCATCCCTAGCATACTATTCACTCTCTATGTTTTTCTATCACTTTGATATTTGGGGTAGGTCTCTCCCAAGTGCATTATAGGTGTTCGCATTAGACGTCTGTGGAAGCACGCGAACAGCACAAGGAAGAAGAAGAAGCTTGGAGCACAACACACAATACTGAATGTATTACTAGAGAATGTACAAAGATAAATAGCCCATTAGGGCAATAGGTGTATATACAAGCCGAGGGAAAAAAACCTCCTAAAGAGGGAAAAAAGTGCCCCGACGGTCCTAGAGTGTTTACACACATCACTACCTAAATATATCAACAACAGGCATGTAGAAAATACTCTCCACTTTGAAAGTGAAGCTTCTTTCAGAAACTAAATTCCATTTCCTAATCCGATGGTATCTGATGAGATGACAGTGAACCTCTATTCCTAATCCAATGGTATCCGATGAGATGATAATGAACAGGGTAACTAGAAGGGTTCTTGGGATGTCAAGAATCTATAAATAGTATCCTTTGGTATTTTCCCACTCCTCAGGCTTAAGGTAATCACCCTAGTGAATTACAAAATCACACTACCACTAATATCTTGCTACAGTATAACTCTCTGAATACTTCATAGTACTAACTTCTTCAACATTCTATATCGATTATGATTTATATCATAAATACATACTGTTGACCTAAGCTTCAACTTAGGGACTTGCGGAGAAAGAGACTGTACCTCAATCCCCTCACAAGTGCATATAGTGGGGATACACGCTTTTAATTTATCAATCCGAAGAGTATACTAACCTAGCCGAGTGTATGAAGACATGCAAATGCGTAATGGTCAATGCAAATGAGCTACTCAAGAATGAAAATGAGGTAAATGCTTATCCTAACAAGCTCTAACTGTAGGTCAAGACGAAACGATACTTGGTGCAGCAGCCGTCAGTATTTTGGACTTTTCTCCTAGCTCCGAGCTCCAAACATAGCGAATAGCATATGCGTTTCGAAGCTCTCGAGAAGACGCATCCAATGGCAGTGGTTTCACTCAATTCCGACGCTCCTACTTCAAGTCATGACAGAAATACTGAATCGCGAAAATACTTTCCTACACTTCAGCACTTCCTACACCTCGCACACACCTTTCCTACAGCAAAGAAACACTCTCAAGGATAGATAACACTCACAAGCACTCTTTCCAAGCACTACACATGCATACAAGCTCACGAAGAAGAAGATGAAGAGGGAAGAAGACACAAATTCGAATTTCTGTGCTCTCTATTCTCACAATGGCAAAAAGTCCTTTACAAAGAGTCACATTTGACTTATATACTGGTGCCCTAAAAATGGTCCTTTCACACAAGTGACCGGCACTTTATTCACTAAGAGCTAATTTTCTACTATTTTACATGGGTAAGCTTCTATTCTTCTGTGGGAATGCATCTAGAGGACTCCTCTAGTGCCTTTACAAGGGGAAATATATTACAAAAATGAATATGTTACAAAAATAGGTGGTCCAAATCGGAAAAATTTTGGGGCCCGTCTTTTTTCTCTGCTTTGTGCGCTCTTTGGCTCTGCAACACTCTCCCCCTCTTCGCCTCTGTCGTCCCTTGACAGACTTTGCTTCACGCCCGCGCCCAGTGGTCAGTGTTGTCTGAATCTTGATCTTGCATTACGTTTTAGAGGCGCTCTGGTTTGTCCTGGTTGCACACATTGGACCTGGTTGATTCGGTTTGCCACGCACGCCATTAGTGCACATATGCGGATGTAGCTCGTAAGCCTTGATCTGAAACCTCTGCCACTCAAGAGGTTGAAGCATCCACATAAGTGATACATGTTGGCCCGGATTCCTTCTTCCGGCTGCGTGCTTTTCCTTGGTGTGTGCGCCCCTGCGGGGCTTCCTGCAGAGATGCATCTTCAGATTTGTCTTTTAGTGAAGCTGTTTCTTTCGTTGCTTTCTTTTTTTCCTCTTCTTACTCGTCTCGCCCTCGACACTGCCCCCCTCCTGAACTCTGTCGTCCCCGACAGGCTTTGATAAGCGCCGGGCATATGTTCTGTATACTTGTTGCTCTGTGTCGTTTAGCAGATTGGCTTCACGTATCATGATTTGTTTCCATTGTTCAGCTTTTACTCCATCGTTGGGCGGTTGTCGGTGATCTGCGAAGAAGCTTAATTCGTATGCCACAAGTCTGGCATTCAGATTGGATGACATTTTCAAAAATATCTCTGAATCTATTTCGAAAAATCCTGTAAAAAATGCTTCTTCAAATGTTTGCATATACGAGCTTGGCAAAAACATGAGTCTAGAATAATATGCCATTATTGTCGGGCGGCTCGGCATTACTGATAGATCAAAAATAAGTACATCGGTGCCTTGATTAATGCCGATGAAGTTCAAAAATGTATATGCCGCATGTTTGAAGACCTTCAAAACTGTAAGTAGCATACTCAGTATTTTATTTGTCATCTTGATCGCTAAGTCTGGTACTGTCGCATAGTTTTGGAGCCAAAACTCTATTGTTTTGATCATATAATCCTCGGTTGGCAAATAGTTAAGTGGCGGGCTAGGTAACATCGGATAGTTTAGCCACTGTTTATTAATATTTCCGCTGCGTTGTGAAGCCAAAAATTCTGTTGCATCCCTTCTTCGTGGTATTGGACAAAATGAAGGGTTTACCTGTAATAAGTAAGGTGCGGCTTGCCAGTGCACCCGTAGTGTGGGATGTTTCTCCAAAAATTTTCTCCTCCACACCGGCTGTGCAGCTTCGAACTCTGCTTGAGTATACCTGAATGTGTCATTCTTGAAATTGAGCTGCTCATCTGGACTTTTGTGTGTAATTTTCTTTATATATTGCCTTGTTTTCTCTTTCAACAGTCCATATGGAATGTTGAAAGGCTTGATGATCTTTTCCAAGTCTTTACCTTTGATTTTGGCTTCCTTCATGACCTTGATGACTTCATTCTCAAAATTTTCCGTCAATTGGGACACCACTAGTGCCCGTTCCTTCTGACTTATTTCTGCAGTGTATGGCATTGGATGATCATCATGCATATCCGCCATCTGCTCATGTATTGGAGAATGATAGATCGGTTGAGATAGAGGGCTTACCTCTACCTCATCAGTAGGATGTTCTTTTTCTGGCACTACTGATGTCCCGATCGGTTCTTTGCCTTTCTGCTGATTTTTTAGCTCTTCAATGCAGTCATCTTTTTCCTTTATCTGTTGTAGGGCCTCCCCGAGTTTTTCTTTGGTGGCTAGGAGCTCCTTACCTATGTCAGCTACGTGATCCATGTTTTCACTGTAGCTCTGTACCAGTTTGGCCTGTGCTGAATTCAGCTGCCTTTTGAGCTCGCTTATTTCCTGATTGTGCTTCAGTTCTGCTTCTTCTCTTACCGCGCGCTCTTGTTTTAGCAAAGCTTCATATTGTGCGAGTTGATCTCTTAATTCATCTTCTTTACTTTCAGTTGACTCATGTTGTTTTATTGGTTGGTCATATAACAGTGATTTCATCAACTCTTTATTTCTGTTCCGTAAAGTATCATTTTCGTCCAGATATAACTTCAGTTGTGTTTCTAGTAGAGTGCTTCTGGTCTTCATTCTTTCTTTTTCTGCTGCAGTAGCATCATATACTTTCTGTAGGTCCTTGAGCTTGTCTTGCAGTTGCTGATGCTGAGTGCTTAATGATTCATATTGCGTTTGTGTTTCTAACAGCTCAGTGTTTTTGGTGGCTATCTCTTTTTGTACCTGAATCAGTTGTGCAGACAACTGTTCACTCATAACTTGAAACTGATTCTTTTCCTTCATGGCTTTGTCGTAGTCTGCATCTATGTCCATCATTTGTTGTTGCGTGTCCATGGCTGTCTGAATCATTTGCTTTACTACCGGTTTTAGCTGCGTCACATCTACATTGAGCCATGTTTTAGGTATTGAGGGTTCTTCTCCGGTAGTCACGTCTTTGCCTTGAGCGATGTGTAATGTGGTATCATGGGGCTGTCTGATCTGAAGTTGAATCCTTGGCTCGGCCCCCATGTTTTCATCATGTCCTTGAGGTGTGTCCTCAGGCACCTCGATTATGGTTTCTTGTTGGAGCTCTCCCGTTTCCTTATTCTTTGGGGTTTGTTCTTCCTCTTTAATAGGTGCTTTGACATGTGTAACCCCAGTAGTCGTATCTTCCTTGATGCTCATTTCTGTAGTGTCATTCAACTGAATGACGTGCTCCTATTCCTGAGCATCATCCACTTTCTTTTCTTTGTCCTTTTGGTTGTCCGGTGTCACAACCATTTGATTGACTTCTGGTCCTTCTTCTTCATAAGTTTCCGTCCTGATATCAGTATCTAACGTGTCTTTCTCAGGACTGGATTCCGTATTCGTACTTGAGTCATCAATGCCCAATTCCTGGTATCTTCCTGGTTGTCTTGGAGTCTTGTCTGTACTCTGTTTTTGCTGAACTTGACTTGCTTGTCTATAATGATGTCCTTGGACATTTAGATTCACCTGCCCTTGCATATACTGGTGTGTTTGCTCAAGGGCAGCAGACAAGTCTCTTTTTGAAATCGGCATTGGAGCCGTCGTGATCTTAGGCAAGAGATGCGTTCTCTTAGACTGAGGTGTTGTTTGGGCTTCCTCTTCTCGCAAGTGTTTCGTGCCCCTCATGGGTTTCTGTGTGGTGGTGCCAGCCTCTTCAACCGCAATCACGGTTTTCTTCTTTTTAGGGACCAAAGCTGATTTTGCATACCTTGCTAGCCCTTCTGATGTAGGCATCTCCCGTAAGCAGTGTCTCATGTCTAGGGCTTCATATATCAATAAGGTCAAAGCTGAACCACCGTTCAGGAACTTCTTTTGCCCCCATTTCTTCTGAGCTTCAAACAATCGTTCTTGTACGTAACCTGTGAGATTCACTTTGTTTCCTATCTGTCGCATGGCATGGGAGAGTAACTGAACTACTATCTTCTGAGGTGCAGTGTATCTGTTCATGCCAGGAAAACAAAAGTGTTGGTGTACCAAACGTACTGCATCTTCAATATCTATTCTGTTAATCTCCAGGAATGATCTTTTCTTGGGGTCATGGCATTCCTCTTTGACATTAGTAATTCCTTCCTGATTCCATCCAAAGGCTTTATTGATCAATTCATGAGTGAATTGAATGGTCTTCCATGTGCCTACCTTGTCCAAAACCTTTGCTTCGGGAACTGAAATCTTTGTAGCAGCCGACTGCATAGTATTCATTACTTGCGTACATCTTTGGAAGTCTGGTACGCATATGGGTATCTTCAAAAATGCTTCAATGCCAGCTTGAGTCCACACTTCCTCGATATGTGGTAACCCTTGTATGATGGTCTTGAAATCCTGTGACATGATGGGGAAATAGTGATCCCTGTCCATAATCTTGATGGTTGCCATGAATAGAAGTTCCGAGATAGGTTGGTCATCTCGAAACCAATGCCCTCTGACCTTGGTTATTGACCCCAATGGAAGAAGTAGTTCCTCTTCCTGTTGTGTAGCTTCTGAGTCAGAAGATGTCATCTGCACTCAATATAGAGGATGAATTAGTATCCATATGTTTTTCATAAATCCTCCTCCATATGTTGATTATTAATTCGATGTTGCTCCGAGTGCATGGTGCCGTCCCTTTCCCGTGGGTGTGAGAGAGGTAATACCTGAATTTTTCATGTATTTTTATATTTTTTGCTGAAAAGAAAACATAAACGTTAGTTCATAGCCGAAGCGGTTAGAAAATTTTTTTTTTTGGAGTAATATTTTAAGTATGTACAAGTGCTCTCCTATTTCCACAAGGAAAATGTGCGTGACTATCCGAAAATAGAAAAAGGACGTGCCGAATGCTTGGCCTTGTAATGTGGCCCTATCATGCATACTTTGGATCTTGGCAACTCCTCATGTGTGCAATTGGAAGTAGTTGCATGCTGTATGCAGGTTGTCTTGTCTTTCGGCACCCATGTTTGCTTCACTTGGGAGGACTGTACTGTATTCTCCACCTTTTTGATGAATGTGGTTTGTCTTTGGTAGTATGTCTGCTGATTTTGTTTTGTGAATCTCAAGTCAGTTTGTATTGCATTTGGAGATTCCTTCTTCCTCCAATATGTCCGTTTTCTCGTCTGATGTGTCTGTTGACCCTGTTGAGTATGATAGCTCTTCGGAGGATGTTCCTTGTTTGTAATGGTCGTCCTTTGGGTACATGACTTTGGGATCCAAATCTCTGTTCGATCAGGTTGTGCAGTCATCAGTTTCTTTGGGATCCATATGCTCTTGAGTCGTGTTTGCCTGAAGTGTTCGAAATTCTTTGTCTTCTTATGCAATTGCTCACGCTGCTGTCGAAGACCTTTCTGTTGCTGAAGATAGGCCTTCTTTTGGTCCTTTCTTATCCAAGCTCGTGTAGAATGTGGAATGGGGTACACTTTCACGGGTGTAGACTTCACGTCTCGCAGGGGAATAGTCTCTCTTGTGCTTTGTGGTTCTCTGTGCTTGATTTCATGTTCTTGTGCACTCTTGTGACTTTCTATATTCGAAGATGGAGTGCACACAGGACTCACATTATTTTCACATGAAGTACTTGACGATGGGATTTCTATATTGCTAGTGAACATACTCTCATGACTTTGTTCGTTAAGATGGACTTCTGGCTCTATAATAGCAGCTTTGGGTGGTCGTTCGTCTAGCAAACTATATACTTCACGAGGTCCTATCCTGGCCGAGATGTATCCTAAAGCCAATTGGATAGTTACCTCATATTCATAGATCCAATCTTGGCCTAACACCACATCTTCAAGCAGATCTTGGTCCTGACATACTAAAAGTCTCTGCTCCATTGTGTTGTTCCCCATATGTAAAGGTAAAGTGATCTCACCTATGCATTGAGTAACTTTTCCTCCTATTCCAATTAGCTGCGCCTTTGATGGCCGTAACTCCTCTTTAAGTCTCTGAGACAAAGAGAATCTAATGCAGCTTATTGCTGCTCCTGTGTCTATAAGAGCATCCACTAAGTGGTACTCCTTTCGTCCTGCTCCCAGATTCAAATAAGGCTGTCTTCTTTGTTGTCCAGAGTTCTCTGTGGCTCTAAAATTAGCCATGGGGATGAGTTCTCCTCCTACTCGATATCTCTCGTCTCTTTCTCTCATCCACTCTTTCCGTTTTCTGATACGTTCTAGGGCTTCCTGTCTAGCTTCTTCTCATATGCGTTCTTCTTCCTTTTTCCTACTCTGAGCTCCTAAGAGTCGTGCTAGCATTTGATCAGTCAATGGCTCCATGAATCTTTTCACTCTGCATCCACTGATGTAGTTGGGAAGAGTATCTCCGTCTAGTGTGGCGAGATTGACTGCACCACTAGTGGAGATTCGATTTATGATCATAGGTCCATATCCACGTTTCTGTAGTTTCTTTGCATGCTGTTTGAGGGTGTACACTAAGACTAAATCGCCTTCTTTCAGTCCCTTGTCTTTTATATGTGCATCATAATAAGCCTTTTGTCTCCGTTTGGTGGCATAAATGCCCGCTACCGCTTGCAATCTAGTCTCGTGCAGCTTTTCAATTTGATCTAATTGCTGAGACAACTCATGACCGTTCCACTCATATTGCCGAGCCACTTTCAAGGTAGGTACTAAGAAGTCAATTGGCAAAATGGCATTTTGCCCATACACTAGGTTGAAAGGCGTAGTTCCAATAGCCGTTTTATATGCCACTCGGAAGGCCCAAATTGCGTGATGCAATTGTTTGTCCCAATCTGACCTTCCGTTATTGACAATCTTTGTCAATACAGTACATAGTACTTTGTTGGAACTTTCAGCCTGTCCGTTGGCTTGAGGATGGTATGGGGCTGATTTTTTATGAATCACTAAGAATTCATTCATTAACGATTCAATGACTTCGTTTAAGAAATGCGTTCCTCGATCACTCACTATCTCGATCGGTAGTCCAAAGCGTGTGAATATGTGCTCAAAGAGAAATTTTGCTGTGGTTTGAGCATCATTCTTTCTAGTGGCTTTTGCTTCTACCCACTTAGTCAAGTAGTCGGTGGCTACTATGATGTACTCTGCATGTGATCCTTTCGCAGGTGGATTGATAGGTCCTATGAAATCAATACCCCATTTGGTAAATGCTCTCGCACAAACCATGGGTCTTAAAGGCATGTCATCTCTTCTAATAGGATATTTTGCTCTCTGACATGTTTCACAGCTTCTCACGTATGTCTCTGCGTCCATATGTAGAGTTGGCCACCACAAGCTTGCAAAGAGAATCATCTTGACCGTTCTGTTTGCTGAGAAATGTCCTCCCGCAGCTCCTGCATGTGCCATTTCTAATACAGAGAGATATTCATTTTCATGTATGCACAATCGTAGCTGGTTATCCTTCCCGCGTTTAAAGAGTTGTTTTCCTAGGATGACGTAATCTTTGCTCTGTTCTTCAAGAGTACGTTTCCTTGCTAAGGTAGCTCCCTCCGGGTACTCTCGAGTTTTCAAGAACTTTACTAAAGGCATGCTCCACCTTGGTGCTATTGTAGAATAGCATAACGTAGAGTTCTCATCTGGGATTTGTTCTTGACAGATTTGACAGTTTGACACATAATGATGTGCATCTCGTTGCATGGTTGGCCAATATATGCCGAATCCCTTGAGTGTTTGCCATGTTCCATTTGCGTTCAAGTGAGTGTTCCATTGATTTATGTGCGCTTTCTGAAGCCACATGTTTTGTTCATCTTCTTCCACACATCTCATCAGTAATCCGCTTGACTCCTGGTGGTATAAACTTCCAGCAATAATGTGAAGGTTTTTAGTCCTCCAAAGATCTTGCTTTCGGTTTGGCGTGATCCCATCTTTAGGTCCATGTGTAAGTACAGGGATCAATTTTTCTGCCCACTGAGGACATACTTCCAGGTTAAAAAGATAGGTGTCTGGCAAATCATCAGGGACTCCGCTAGGTGGCTCTCCGTGTTTTAACCTAGAAAGATGGTCTGCTCTCACATGTGTGTTTCCTTTTTTGACTATTACCTCAAAGTCAAACTCCATTAGTAACAAGAACCATCGCACCAACCTTCCCGTGCTACAAGGTTTATTGACTAAATACAACAAAGCTTGATGGTCTATGAAGAATTTGAATTTGTTGGCTAAGAGGTAATGTCTAAACTTCTTGACTGCGTAAACCATTCCTAAGCCCTCTCTTTCTGTAGTCGTGTAATTTCTTTCGGCTTGGTTTAATTGTCTACTCGCATAAGCGATTGGATGGTCAAGCTTTCCTTCATCAGCCGGCTGAGCCAGGATACATCCAATTGCATAATTCGAAGCGTCAACATGAATATGAAAAGGCTTATTCCAGTTGGGTGATTTTAGAATTGGGGCTGTACTTAGCCTCTTTTTAAGCTCGTTGAAGGCCTTCTCACACTCGTCTGTCCAAGAGAACTGAGTCAATAGACCGTATAAGGGCTTAGCTATTATGGCATACATGTGAATAAACCTACGGTAATATCCACAATGTCCCATAAAGGCTTGTACTTCCTTTACATTTTTGGGTCTTGGTAAGTCCAATATGACTTTAATCTTGTCCTCATCCGTAGATATCCCATTTCTTGAGACTATGTGCCCTAGTATTTTTCCTTGTCTTACCATGAAGACACATTTTTCTGGGTTTAAGCAGACTCTATACTGCCTACATTTGTTGAATATCTTCCTTAATTCCGGTATGTGATCGGGTCTTTGATTGGAATACGTGCAAAGATCATCTACATACACTTCCATGCTTTTTTTCAAAAATTCCTTGAACACGTGACACATTAATCGTTGGAAAGTAGCCGGTGCATTAGTGAGTCCAAAGGGCATCACTCTGAATGCATACACACCCCATTCAGTGGCAAATGCTGTCTTGTGTTGGTCCTCAGTCGCAATAGCCACTTGATTGTATCCGGAGAAACCATCTAGGAAGCTATAGACCTCTTTACCTGCTACTCTCTCCAATAGATGATCCGTAATCGGTAATGGGTAGCTATCACGTATAGTGGCTGCATTCACCTTCTTCAGATTTATGCACACTCTCAATTTTCCATTTTTCTTGGGCACTACCACTAATGGCGATACCCATTCTGTGTGTTCTATCTCGTATATGAATCCAGCATCCAACAACTTATCTATTTCTTCTTTTATCTTGGCTGAATACACCTCATTATAAGTATAAGGTCTCTGTTTGGAAGGTTTGGCTTCGGATGTCATGGGGATTCTATGCGCACATATAGATGGGTCTACTCCTTTTAAATCCTTATAAGTCCAAGCAAAGACATCCCGGTATTCTCTTATGAGTTGAATTAACTCTCGCTCTTCTTCCGCTGAGACATCCTGTCCTATGAAAGTACATCGTTCCTCTCCTCCTTCCATGGTTACAACTATTTTTTTGGTTTGCTCTTTATTATCATATGCTATTCCCGGTTGTGCCTCTCTTTTAGGCATTTGAATAGCAATCTTCCTCTCTTCCACTTCATATTTTTTGAAATGAGCTGGTACCTCAAATTGGTCTTGAAGCTTATTATCTTCATCTTCTAACTCCCTTTCAACTTCTAATTCTTCCTTTTGTGTGAGATCCTTATGTTGTTCATTGGCAGTGTTGTCCATATTTGTGGTACTAATTCCTAGATCCAGGGTTTCTGGTTCCATTTCAATGCTCTCGTAGTCCTCCTTCCAGTCTTTCTCAATTACTTCTCCTTCTTCTGCCTCCTGAAGGACTACCATATACAGACTAATGTCATAACCCTCCTCGTCAATACATTCGTTCATAGTTACCACTTCTTCGTTTACACAAACATCGAGGGTGGCTAAGATTTCCATCCAACCGTGAGGTTCGAATTCTTCGTCTGGAAATACTTGTGGCATATAAGCTGGATCTTGTACTGATCTCTCTATACCTTGTTTCTGCTGCCAACTTTTTCTTCTCTCTTCTTCCTTTTTTGCAGCTTGGCATATCCATAGATGAGTGTCCTCATTCATCCAGGATTGGTCACTAGAGCCTGCACTATGAATCGATTGATCGTCTTCCTCTTTATGGATTTGATTCCATTGCAGAGGTGGTACATCTTGATATGTGTACGTATGTAGGTTGATCCTAGTGGTGACTCCTGCGTGTTGTAGGTACACTGCATCCTTTCCCCAATCTTGTACTACCTTTAGCTGTCTCATGAATGGCCTTCCCAAGATCATTTCATAATTGCTTGGCCTTTCAAAGTGACATATTGCTAAAGTATGTTCGAATTCCACTCCGCATGTAGTGAAAACTACTCGTTCCAACAATCCTAAGGGTCTTTCCGTATGTCCATCTGCCATCTGAATTTTCATACGTGTTGGTCTCAATGCTGGTTTTCCCCATTTCTCCCAAATTTCTTTGGTAGCAATGCCAACGCCAGCTCCTGAATCTAATATGGCTTTGGTTGTGTAACCCCTATAGGTGATTGGAAGACAGGTATTTCCTTCATCTCCTTCACTAAAGTCTCCTACTTTATCCACTGGAATTCTCACCGTTTTCACTTCGTCATCTACCTCCTTCTTTTCTTCCTTGACTTCCCACTGATTGATCAATTTTTCTTTTAGATGTGGTTTTACCTTTAACAATTCCTCGAATGTTAAGGTACATGGGATTTTCACTTCTCTAAGGCGTTGTATGATCTCCGATGTTTGAACTGATGGATTCGTTTCTCGTCTCTGTATTGACGGAATGCGATACAATTCTGAGTTGTGCTCGTATTCCCCGGTGTAATTAGGTAGTTCCTTTACATCGTCTTCGGCTTCTTTGTCACTTGCATCCATTGGAAAAATCCCTTCTGAATTAAGTTCAGGTATTGAATCCTCTATTTCGTTTCCTGCTTTCAATTCTTCAAAGGGCGGTTCCATTCCCTCTACCTTTTTCCACTTGTCCTCTTGAACTCGCGCCCATAAATCCTTAGTCCAATCTCCTTCTGTTTCAGGGACTATGGATCCTTCCTTTCTCTCAATACCAATTTCATCATCCAGAGGTCTATTTACATTAGACTTTTCCTGAGTGTTTAGACACTCTTGGAATTTTTCTTCGCAAATTCGGTTGTTTGGTAAAGGTGATGCGGGTTTTTCTAATGTTTGTTGGGCAACTTCTATTAATTTTTTGCAGATTTCCAATCTTTCTTTCTCTAAGTCGCCTCTCGGATACTCTCTCTCATGTTGTTCTATGGTAGGTCCTGCTTTTATTCTCGCTTTGTATGCCTGAATCCACATAGCTAAATCTTCAGGCATTGGGTCTGCTAATACCGATCCTACCTCCTCCCTTTCATTCTCCTTTTTATTTTCCTCTTCTACTTGTGATTCTTCTGTTGATTTCTTTTTACTCTTTTCATTTTCCTTCTTTTGCAATAACTTTTTTTCTTTTATCCTGTCTCTCCTTTGCTTCCATCTTTGGGATCGTTTACTGGTGATACTTTTTTCTGGTTCTTCGGAGTCTTCTACTCTGTGAGGGATGGGTGTATTTCCCTCTTTGTTACTTTGATTATTTTCTTCGGTTTTATCAGGGTTTTCTCTAGCCTTTGCTCTTGTTATGGCTTTTAAAGGTATCGTGTACTCCTTGTCACTCCCTGACGATTCAATTACTTCTATCACGTTAATCTGTACGTTAGATGTGACTTTGTTTGGGTTCTTAGGACAATCTCTGAAAAGATGTTCCTTTCCACAATCGCTACAGTACCCTTCCCAATTTCGTTGTGGTGGTGGTGGGTTTGGCAATGTACATTCTCTGATGTAGTGGTCACCTCCACATCTGTAGCATGGTCCTCGGGGTACAGACGGTCTGTTCATTGGTCGAGGTGGCATGGTTGCTCTAGGAGCTGTGTACATTATTGGTACATAATCTTGCTCGTAGTTGTATGAACTCTCTGGTGTCTCCATGCCATACGCATATGGGTCGTATTGTTGCCCATATTCCACTGTTGAGTTCTCATAACCTGGGTATGTTCCTTGACTAGGTTCGTAAAATGAGTCATATGGTTCACTACTAGTCAAAGGTGTAGCTGGCACTATGGCCCTTTCTAAATTTTCCTCTGGTTGCGCTATCTTAACAGGGACAACGTTCTGAGGGTGGGGCGGTTGTTGTCCTAGCACTGGTTGAGGCTGTGTATACCCCTGGTATGCGTATGGTCGTGGCATTGGTGCCTGTGGCTGATATGAGGGATATCTAAAGGCTTCTCCTCCCTGCTGGTTCTGCGGATATCCATATGGTCTCACATAAGGCTGTGTGGGTCTGGCTTGCCTATTGTAAGGGCAGTTCTCGGTGCTATGGTTTGTGTATCTCTGCTCTATGCTGCAATACTGTAGTGGTCCGGGGACAGAGGGTCTCTGAGGAGCATAGACAGGTGGTGGGACTATTCCCCTAGTACACAAATGAGAAGGATGATCCCCTCCGCACTGCAGACATCTTCTAAGCATAGGCATTCTCATAGGATTGGTGGGATAATTCCTCTGTCCTTGCATATTCAGTTTCTTTGCTAGCAAGTCGGCAATTTCCTCTATGTTGTTTTTAGGGTTTGATGTGCTATTTGACGACTCTTCACTTTTCACACTTCCTTGGGGTATTTTCAAGTCTTCAGCAAGGTTATCCTCTAGGTCTATACATTCCTTCATACACTCTTGCAAAGTTTGAACTCTCTTCACATATACTAATGACCTCAAGGTTCCGTTCAACAGTCCTTCTAAGAACAATGATACCATTTTATTTTGAGTTGGTCTCTCCTCCACGGGGCATCTATCCACATACTGCTTGAATCTCCTGGCAGCCAATCTGACTGACTCAGTTGGAGCTTGTTTGAAGCTGTGGATTAATGACGAAGAATTGTTCTTGATTCCAGACTTGGTAAATTCTTCAATCATTTCTTGATACACTTGATCCATGTTCTGAAAGGTATTTGGATCCAATGGCTGAAACCAGGCCAGGGCTGTGTCTGACAAGGTCAGGCCAAAGGACTCATATTGAATCATGAAGTCATCTACCTGCTCGGCTCTAACTACTTGTTTAAATTCTGCTATGTGATTATAGGGTTCACTCGAGCCATCATAATGATTTCTCATGCACTTGGCCACTTGGATCGGTCTTAATCTCCTTCCTGCTTCAGGTTGCCTCGGCATTACAGGGTAATTTGGTCTTCCTATTGGTATGCCTGGTCCTCGTACTACCTGTGGTCTGACTGGAGTATGAACTCCTTGTCTTGGGTCAATAGCTGGCTGTGGCCGGTAATTAGGATTAGTGGCAGGCATTGTGAATTGTACATGTGGTCTGATGGGGATCTGGGTTTGTTGAGTTTGTTGTGTTTGTCCCGAATGTTGGCTTGAATTATTTTGAGAAGGTCCATGTGGGTTCCGTGAAGTTGTGGCTTGGTCCCTTGGGGGGAACACTGGGATGTTCTGATATTTCAGCTCGGCTCTCTCTAATTCAGTGACTGGCCAATACCTTCTGTGGTCTTTGTCCAAGTATGTGATGATGGTGGAGAATTCAGGATCTTGTAACTCATAGATGGTAACTGGATTAGGGGTAGCTTCCCATATTGAGGAATGGGCTCTGAGCAAGTGCTCCATCCCGTTGATCAAATACACATCTATTAGAGTGTCATCCTGGGGGACTAAGTCTCCTCTCCAAAGTTTAGTAACTGTTGATCTCCCTCTAGGAGTAGTCACTTGTTCTTCAGTTCCATGTCCATTTAAACTTGAAGTGTTATTTTCCTCACCACGCTCATTAATGATTTCAGGGTGTTCTGTGACCATGTATTGAATGTCTTGTTTATCCATGTACAGTCCTCCTATGTACTTAACTGCTGGTCTTGGCACTATGTAGGCCTCTGAAGCCTTCCTCAGTCTGGCCACTGATCTGTTTAGACCATCCAAATAGATAGGGATCTCATTGTGGTTAGTGCTCACATATTCTAAGGAAGTTCTGTATTCGCCCTCAATAATGGACATCTGGCCAATCATGGGCACAGTGTTTTGCATATCCTCTGAAGCCATGGGGATTTCTCCTTCTGACTCACTAGAGGTCTCAGAATAGTGTGAACGGTTACTTGGTTCGGCAACACTCCCTACAGAAGAAATTACACTTCTTCGGCTTCCTAGGGTTCTTCCTGATCTCAAGTTCATTCACTTAAGAGCTCTGATCAATTCTTGTCCACCTTTAGTCTTTAGAGTTCTAAGTTATGGCTCAAAAGTCTAGGGAAAACTTAGGCTGGAATGTAACTGAAAGAGAAATTCAAGTCACGATACTTGACTCTCACGATCTCTGAGAAAACGATCGCTGACAGACGATACTTCAGAGAAACGATCGCTGAAGAACGATCTTTGGAGAAAACGATCTCTGACTGGAAACGATACACGACCTTTCAATGAAACGATCTACAACCTCTGACCAAGACGACCGCTCAGAAACGATACTCGATCAAAACGATCGCTGGAAATCGACACTTGGGTCTAAACGATACTTGATCCAAACGATCGCTGGAAAACGATCTTTGACCAAACGATCGCTAGCAAAACGATCTCTGGCAGACAACGATACACGACCGACGATCTCTAGTAGAAACGATCGGCGATACTTGGGCTGAAACGACACACGATCTCTCACTAGACGATACACGATACTCGATTATAAACGATCTACGACCTTCAATAGAAACGATCGATGATACCTAACTGAAACGATACCGACCTTTGACCAGTGTCGCGATCTCCACCAAACGATCGACGACCGACGACACCTATGAGAAACGATACACGACCTTTGACAAGTGTCGCGATCTCTGGATCACGATACTTGGTAAACAATACACGACCGACGACCTCTGATCAAAACGATCTCTAGCGAAACGATCTACGACCGCTATCTGAAACGATCTCTAACGAGACGATCTCTACCGAAACGATCTACGACCACTGGGAAATATCGCGATACTCAACCGCAGGAGTAAAACGATACTCGACCGCAGGAGCAAAGCGATACTTGACCCTTTTCAAATTTTTGTGATGTTTTTTGAGGTTTTGATGTTTCCCCCTTTCTCACCTATCTCTTCTCTCTTACCCTCACCCACTGTAGCAATCAACAAATGACCTTTAACCCCCTGAAGGCCCAAACGACACTCAGCGCAGGTCGTTTTTCCCTTTCCTAGGTTGAAATGCTGAAAATTTTTGAGCAAATAGGTGGTTTAGTTTACCTTGGAAGCTCCCATGATCTTTTGGTCCAACTCTTTGCACTGAACTCTCCCCTATTGCTTGCTTTCCTCGAAACGATCGCTGGACTCTCACGATACTCGACACAGCTCTCCACGATACTTGTTCTACAAGTAACTTGAAAATGAAAAATTTTTGGCTTTTATACTTTGGAATTCCTAGCTTACAGAAAAAGGAAAATTCTTGAACAACCCTAAAGCCTACTCTACTCTCCACTCTCTCCTATTCTACCTCTTCTATTTACTTCCCTAATCTATCAACTCACTACACACACTCCAAGAATGAGAAGTAGCAAGTGCGGCTGAAATGACTTACCAAAGAAGAGAAGATTTCCGCTCCTCCAAGTTCTTCAAAGCAAAAAAGCTACTTACCATCACACGAATGCCTCGGTTTGATTCGTCACTCCCCGGCAACGGCGCCAAAAAGTGTGTTGACCTAAGCTTCAACTTAGGGACTTGCGGAGAAAGAGACTGTACCTCAATCCCCTCACAAGTGCATATAGTGGGGATACACGCTTTTAATTTATCAATCCGAAGAGTATACTAACCTAGCCGAGTGTATGAAGACATGCAAATGCGTAATGGTCAATGCAAATGAGCTACTCAAGAATGAAAATGAGGTAAATGCTTATCCTAACAAGCTCTAACTGTAGGTCAAGACGAAACGATACTTGGTGCAGCAGCCGTCAGTATTTTGGACTTTTCTCCTAGCTCCGAGCTCCAAACATAGCGAATAGCATATGCGTTTCGAAGCTCTCGAGAAGACGCATCCAATGGCAGTGGTTTCACTCAATTCCGACGCTCCTACTTCAAGTTATGACAGAAATACTGAATCGCGAAAATACTTTCCTACACTTCAGCACTTCCTACACCTCGCACACACCTTTCCTACAGCAAAGAAACACTCTCAAGGATAGATAACACTCACAAGCACTCTTTCCAAGCACTACACATGCATACAAGCTCACGAAGAAGAAGATGAAGAGGGAAGAAGACACAAATTCGAATTTCTGTGCTCTCTATTCTCACAATGGCAAAAAGTCCTTTACAAAGAGTCACATTTGACTTATATACTGGTGCCCTAAAAATGGTCCTTTCACACAAGTGACCGGCACTTTATTCACTAAGAGCTAATTTTCTACTATTTTACATGGGTAAGCTTCTATTCTTCTGTGGGAATGCATCTAGAGGACTCCTCTAGTGCCTTTACAAGGGGAAATATATTACAAAAATGAATATGTTACAAAAATAGGTGGTCCAAATCGGAAAAATTTTGGGGCCCGTCTTTTTTCTCTGCTTTGTGCGCTCTTTGGCTCTGCAACACATACCATCACACTTTACTATCTAATCAGATAATTGTACCATCAGATTCACTTACGCCCAACCATGCGCAAGGTTTATGGTTAAGTTACTATCGAATTTAACCACGATACTGTATCCCACTAACAACAAATCCGTAATTAATCACCACTTTTAAAGATCAATGACTTATCTGACAAGCATCAACACCACCCTGAACAAGACAGCAAGATAATGAAATTGTCTGCACTGCTTGCCACACCAAGTGCAATCCTGCGGACTCGCCGCACATCTGGTGGAACTACATGAGTATGACCTTTTGTATTAATTCATAAATGAGTTACAATGAATGAGCCACTATGATTTTTCTTTAAAAAATATGAAAAATTACAAACACAATAATCTGTCGGGCAGCCTCACATTCTTTACCTTCCTTATGGCTTAGATTCATCAAAAGTAATGAGTCTTCATGTTGTTGATCTTTAGAATAATTTTTGTAGTCCCTCTTGTTATGGCCTATATTGTTATTGTTGAAGTTGTGTCCACCCCTACCTCTTTTTCTGCCATATCCACCTCTTCCACTTCCTTTTTGGGTCTTCCCATTGAACCAGCAATAATGAGTGGTGTTGTTAGTCTTATCATAGATGGCACAAGGTTGAACATTCTAACCTGTAGTTTTGTCATGCTTTGGTCCTTTTTTCTTCCCTTTCCACTTGCTGTTGCCTGCAAAGTTGGCTCGAGAAGTCTCCTCTTCATCTTCTTCCTTCTTCTTGCCTTTCATCTTCTTGTCCTTCTTATAGGCATATAGAGCACTAGTTGAATTACCATGATAGGAGTTACCTTCTTATATGCTATTGTTGGCCTCTTGATTGAAGAGTTGTCGAAGAAAGATGTTGAAGTCTGGAGTTTGCACATCCATGATGAGATCATAGGTTGTGGTGAAAGACTATCATTGCTTACTTGTCCCCAAGTAGCACTTCTTCTATCCTATCCTTCTATTTAACTAGGGAGTCTGTATAAATGACCCCTAGTCTTTTTATCCCGAGTGCATAGTATTTTCTCTGGTTTGTGAGGGATGTTCTAAAGGGAAATCGTATGAAAATTCCTAAATTCTCTCTTCAATGCTTGAAAGTTAATACCCATGAATGATGTGTGTGCAACTCACCTCCCATCTCATCTGGCACCCTCTCATGGAAATCAAAAAGTCTGTTTTTTTATGGCAGATTCTTCATCGTGGAATCTAGACCAACCTAAAGGCTAGCAAAATTTGTGGGGTGCCTCCCTAGTGCAAGTTAGTTGATTATCAAATACAAACTTCCAGATTTGTCTTGTGAATCTGACATCCCTATCTTAGACTATGGATATTTGCAGCCCATGAATTCTAAAGAAATGTTGGATAAATAGCTCCACTATCTAAGGAGCTTCTATCATCTCCTATGTGGGTATGAAGTGAGCCACTTTGCTCAATCTATGTGTCAGTACTAGGAAATTATCTCGCTTCCTTCAGGTCTGCGATACCCCACTATGAATTCTAGGGATACACTATCCTAGTTGTACTCTAGAATATGTAAAGGATGTAAAAGACTTGGTTTCTTAACCCTTTTTGCTTGGTTGACCTGAAACATAAATAATTGTTGAACATATGTGTGGACATCTCTAGCTAATCCAGGCCACCAAAATGTTCTTCTAAAAAGTTGAATGGTCTTTTAAACACTAGGATTCCCTACACAAGGAATATCATGGTTATCATCCATGAATTTTCTTCTCAAATCTTGGGAATTCAATACACAAACCTTTCCTTTCCATTTGATTATTCCATTCTCCATTGATAAATTGGAATACGGACTTGACTTGTTTGCTTTACTAGGGGAAGAAACTGCTAGAACTTTCTCATCTCCTATAATAGAGTCATCAGTGATGGATCTAATGATTTGTAACAAGTGTGGATCTTCCACTTGTGCTTCCCTTATTTCTTGAAGCAATGTGCTTTCTAGGACTGTAAAGCTCATTTGATACACTAACCATGATAAAGCATCAGCTACAACGTTCTCTTTTTCTCTTCTATACAAGATTTCCATGTGAAAATCTTGCATGAGCTTATCCCAATGAGCTTTTCTACCTCAAAGATCTGGCTCACTACAAAATTACTTGAGTGTATGGTGATCTGTGTATACCTTAAAGTCTACACCATAAAGATAGTGTCTCCAAAATTTAAGAGCATGCACCATTGCATACAACTCTTATTCATGCATGGGCCAATTGCACTTTGCAATACTCAATTTTTTGCTTTCAAAAGCTATTGGCCTTCCACCTTGCTTCAAATCTACCCCTATGGCTATGTCACTAGCATTTGTCTCCAATTCAAGTGGTTTCTATGGATGTACCACTTTGAGTATTGGAGCCTCTGAAATGGCTTGCTTCATAGTATCAAAACTTTCTTGTTGCTCTTGCTTCCATGCAAATGGTACTTTCCCTTGAAGCAAATTCTTCATAGACACTAGTGTTGATGAATAAGATGAAATGAATTTCTAATAGAAACCAAAAAGTCCTAGAAATTATCATAATTGCCCCTCATCTTGAGGATTAGGCCAATCTAGAATAACTGAGACCTTATTGGGATCCATCGGAACCCCATCAGCCAATACCATATGCCCTAAATACTCTATCTTTGGAAGAAACAATTGAGTCTTATCTAGATTTACAAACAATTGATTTTCCTTTAACTTATTCAACACTAATCTTAAATCACTTTCATGCTCATATTAGACCTACTATACATTGACAAGTGATCAACAAATTCCACAACAAACTTTCTAATTAATGGATGTAAAATATCATTCATTAACATCATGAAAGTAGTAGGTGCATTAGTCAAACCAAATGGCATAACTAAATACTTTTAATGCCCAAAACGGGTCTTGAAAGTTGTTCTATACACATATTACTTATTTACTCTAATCTAGTGTTAGCCACTTTTCAAATCTATCTTACCATATAAAACTGCTCCACTTAGAGCATCAAGGAGGTATCAGAGCCTAGGAAGTAGACTTGGGCAAGGTGGATTGACTCAATGGCCTCTAAAAAATGCACTTGGGCACTCTATTATGTGGAAGGGTACTAAAGGGAAAGGCAGTGCTTTGAGAATTCTACACAACAAAGATTGAGGTGTATCTCTCAATCCGTAGGTTAGATTGAGGACATATCATTGGAAAGCTCTTGGAACTAAATTTCCAAATCTTTTAAGTTAGCTAGGAAATGTGAAGCCTTCAAGAAACCATGGGTGCTACTTGATTGAGGGTTCAAGATACCAAACATGGATGAAAATGAGGTTCAAGATACTGAGGTTGAAAATAAGGCTCAAGACACCAAGGTTGTGAACAATAAGGTTCAAGAAACCAAGTTTGAGAGCAAGGGTTCAAGAGACCAAGGTTGCAAACAAGGCTCAAGAAACTATGTGAGGTTGAGGACATCAATTTAAGGGTACCTACTAATTTAAGGAGCTAGTCACCAAGGCTAGAGGGATACAAGAACAGATCATTGAGGACAATGATCAACCAATGGGGGAATAATGTAATAAAGTGATAGATATGAGATGGTTAAACCACACCATTGACAAACCAATGGGGAAGAATGTAATAAAGTGATAGGTGAGAGATGGTTGAACTACACCATTGACAAATCAAGGGGGGAAGAATGTAATAAAGTGATAGGTAGGAGATGGTTGAACCACACCATTGATAGATAGCAGATGGTTGAAATACACCCTATGAGAGAGGATTAGGAAGTAATCTTCAACCATGGATTTTAGGCCAAGTGGTTAACCCATCATACTCCTAGCTAGGAGGTTGTGAGAAAATGTCCTATAGTTCATTACATTGGTATCAGAGCCTAGGAATAGGTTTGGTCAAGGTTTTTTGCCCCAATGGCCTCTAAAAAATGCACTTGGGCACTCTATTATGTGGAAGGGTACTAAAGGGAAAGGTGGAGCTTTGGGAATTCTACCCAACAAAGATTGAGGTGGTACTTGATTGAGGGTTCAAGATACCAAACATGGATGAGAATGAGGTTCAAGATACTGAGGTTGAGAACAAGGGATCAAGACACGAAGGTTGCGAATAAGAAGGTTCAAGACACCAAGATTGAGAGCAAGGGTTCAAGAGAACTAGGTTGCAAACAAGGTTCAAGAAACTATGTGGGGCTGAGGATATCAATTTAAGGGTACCTAATGGTTTCAAGAACTAGTCACCAAGGCTAGAGGGATACAAGAACATATCGTTGAGGACAATGATCAACCAAGGGAGGAAGAAACCTTATCCCAAACTTCAAGGTCAATTCTTGGCTGTGAAAATCAAGGATTATTGAAGTATTCTCTCTTGAAAGTGCCTAATTTTTGTTATTTATTTTAAAGCTTTTATTCTATCCAATAATATGAAGTGGTTGTGCCCCGGTCTAAGCATGATGTTTGTAGAGCGTTGCTAATTTTATGGCATCTTCCAAACTCTTAGGGACACTTCTCCTCACTTCATGTTTAATTTGTTTATCAATGCCACGGATTAAGCCTCTAACCTTATGGAAGTCATCAAATTTTTGAAGTTTGAGAACTATTTCTCAATAATGAGAAATGTACAAGGAGAGGGGATTTCATTGTTGAAGGACCTTGTCCCACTCTTCCTAGTTGTGTTTGTCCTTGTTCTCTGATAAGAACTCTTCTTTGAAGTGTTCTTCAAATATATTCCAAGTCTCTAGAATCCTCTTGGACTCCTTCATGATCATCCACCACTTGTAGGCTTTTGTCTAAGGGACAAGCTAGTCTCTTAGGCTTGGTGAGCTTCAAGGTATTTTCCAATTGATTTAAATCTTGCAACTTCTCCAAAAAGTTCAAGACTACATCTTTATTTCTATCTTTGTCTTTCCCTGAAAATTGTGGTGGTTTTAAGTATTTTGCAAAACAAAGGCTTCTAGAGCTTAGGGAAGTAGGTTGAGAATCATTGGGTTCCTTGGACAAATTGACAAGGAACCCATATGAGAGAGAAGAAGTTGGGTTGGAAATATCATACTTAGTATCTACTCCATCTTCCCTTTCACTTTGCTTATACACATGTGTAGGCTCTGCATTTTGGTTTGGATCTCTTTTATGATGAACATATCTATTTGGATATCCTTCATCTTTTCATCAAAACCATTGAGTTCTTGATATATTAACTTCATGTTTTTCTTGTCTATCCACTTCGGGAAGTCCTGGTGTATACTCTACTTCTCTAGCCCCTTCTCGTGGTGTATAGTCTACTTCCTGTCTAGATACATCTAATAGCATATTACTACCATATGAGTCCCCTTCCATGAGTACTTTGCAAATAGAGAGAAATGAAATAGATGTTCCTAATTTTAAAAAGGAAGAATAGATGAATTGGAAATTGATTATTTTCTTGATTCTTCCTTCAGACTTCTCTTCTAGTTGTAGGTTGGCTTGGGCTGCCTTAGATGAGTCACGAATCCACTAGTCCGCCCATGGTCATCATTCATGTGCTCCAAACTATCCTTCAATTGCCAAACTTCACAATCTTCCACTCTTTGTTGAGAAAAAGAGCTGCCAAAAATGACTCGAAGCATTGTTTTGGACTCCTTTGGGAGAGCTTATCCTCTTGCAAAATACTTGGAAAAACTCTTTAAAAGTGGTGCAAAAAGTGATCCCCTTATGCCCAAAAATTTAGGTGGAAATGGGTTAAGGAGATTCTTCAAAAAGATCTTCAAAGTTGCCTTTATGCTCTCCAGTTTGTGCTCAAGTATGCAAAGAATTGTCTTAGTAGAGATAAATGAAGGCAAAAAATTCCATGGATGCACCGTGGGGCTCTTTTTTGTAGTCCATAAATCCCATAGATGATCTGTAATCAGGCTTGAGGCTATATAAGAGGTAGAGGAGATGAATCTCTCATTCAAGAAAGAGAGAAGAGAGGTGAATTTTGCAATGTTCCCACTACTAGCATTTGTGTGGCTACTTGCAAGGGGTGATCCTTTGGCCTCCCGTCAATTGGGGATTCTTCCTCCTTGATGCTTCCTTAGAGGGGAGTCCTATGAACCCTCCAATGCTCTCTTAGTAGAACCTTTAGGTGGTGAAGAGCATGAAGCAATTGCCCTACACAGAACTCAAGAAGAACATGTACTAGTATATGCTTGATTGAAAACCATCACTCTAATTACCACTAGTATGAGCGCTCCAAGCTAGAAGATAATATCCACCAAATGAGAGTGAGAGTATGTATCCACACATGCAAATCCACCCATAAATATACCAAAGGTCCAAGGGGTGCATATCGTAGGACACTTCTATGTGTCCCTCCAAGTGTCCCTCATGTGGACACTTTCCCAAGGCTAGTCACATGACTTTGATTTCAATTGAAGCGTTCCTTCACATATGCGTCAATGTGGCACTTGGGTGAATCTTCTCCCAAGCCTAAGTTCTCATACCTTAGGATAATTAATAATAAGGTAAAAACCATTCAATTGAGGCTCCAATTAAATAAATAGCCAAGGGTTCCTACAAGGGTTCAAACCAAGAATTGGTACTCCAACTTCAAGCGTCTAAACCAAGTAAATAAACCATGGGTTCCCAAGGATTAAAGACATTATCCAAGGTTATACTCAAGGGTTATACAACATCTAGCTTTGTAGTGATCAGTGCTACCATATGAATTTCTTTTAATCTTGTAAACCCACTTAGTACCGATGACATTCTTACCTTTTGACAATCACAAAACTCCCAACTATATTTTTTGTCAATAATCCAATTCTATTTGCATTGCACTTGTCCAATTTGAATCATCACATGCATCTTCAAAAGTGAGTGAATCTTTGTTACATGTGGTTGCAATAAGAGATACATTCATAGAGTCACTTAATCCATGACAAAACCTTGATCTTGGTCTACCAAGTAAAGGAGCCCTCAATTTTTATCTTGCAATGCTTTTGGAAGCCATTTTGGCATAGATTGTGCATCCTTGATATGCATGCATTCCTCACGTAATACATTGTTAAGATGTTGTTGGCAGTAGTCAAGGAACTGAAGGACTCACAAGACAAGGAAGCCTACGAAGGGAGTCGGAGCGAAGAGAAAGCACAAGCAGACACAGTAGTCAAAGAAGATCTGGCAAGTAGGCCATTTAAATTTTTCATGCATCAAAGAGTTGGGCACACAAGAAGAAGGAGCAAGTAGGGAGCTCCAGGAAATGTATGTCAAAATGTTAGAAGAAATCCCTACAAAAATAGTGATTTTCATCACTAAAAACCATTGTAAATACCATTTCATATTTTTGTAGCTCCATTTTGTGCAAGCCAAGGAGTCCTTGAGCTTGAGGAGCTTTAGAAGTACCTACCTATCAGTTTTAACATTTTTTAGACTCCCTATGAACCTCCAAATAGGGCAGAGAACCTAATTTTTAACTAGGCCGGACACTAGGTCTGGACAAGGCCAAAACCTAGTCAAAAACTATAAATAAAGCTAGAGAGCTCATTTTTGAGGTTAGCTTGTAATAGAATTGAACTTGTATGAGCATCTTGAAAGTAATCTAAAAGAACTCCATTGTCTTTCTCTTTGTTTTGCCGTGTGTGCGCATGTGTGTGTATGTGTGTGCATGTTTGTGTGCTTCTCACTCACACACTTGTGCCTTCACTTGCTCGAGGTCATCATACCATCCTCACGTCTTCCCGGATCGGCATTAAAGGAGGTGCTACTCATCACTGAGCTACACCAAATTTTGGCACCGTTGCCGGGGATCGAGCTTTGAGGACGAGCGTGTGATGGTAAGACGTAGAGTTGAGGCGTTGGAGTCATAGGTATTTTCTTCACTTTTATCTATTTTCTTTTGTTTTTCTCATCACCATCATCATCCTTACCATCTCCCACATCCATCTCCATCATCGCAAAAAAATTTTAGTTTTTGGTCATATCACCCCACCCATACCATTTCCCTCATTTCACGTGTGAGAGAGAGCGAGAGAGCGATTGTGTGCTTGTGCTTTTCTGTGTTTTTTGAGATTTTCTGCAGGAATCAGCATCCCTAGCAGCTGCACCAGCTCGAGCAGATAAAAAAATTTGACTGTGCAGGTCCCGAGGCATTGACCTCTGTCAATCGCGACCGACAAAAAAATTGACTTTCTTGCAAAACTAAGTGCATAAATGTGATGTATAGGCCTAGAGCTTCATGAATATGTGCTTGAAATTTTAAAATTCCTCAGTTTTCTATCAATCGCGATCGACAAACCACGACAGACGCTTGCCGACCGACCTGTCAATCGTGATCGACCCATCAATTGCGACCGACAGAGTCAATGACCAACTGACCACGACCGACTGAATCTACGCGTGACACGTGTCAATCGCGATCAAGCCATCAATCACGATTGACCAGTCAATCGCGATTGACAGCCACGACGGACCTGTCAATCGCGACCGACCCAGTCAACAATTGCTTGACCACGACCGACAGACCCTCGCGATGGACTTGTCAATCGCGATCGACCCATCAATCGCGACCGACAGAGTCAACGACCCTTTGACCATGATCGACTAAAAATCCAGGCCACGTGTCAATCGCGATTGACCTATCAATCACGACTGACAACCACGACAGACTAGTCAATCGCGACCGACACGTCGATTGCGACTGACATATCAATCGCGATTGACAGAGCTTTCGATCGCGATTGACGGGCAAATTCGGCCAATTTTTTAGGGTAAAAATAGTGGTCTAATTTTTGGCAATTTTTGGGGAACTTTTAAGGGTTATTAGAGCATTGTGAGACCTACACCCCAAGCATTTCGAGAAGTACTGTCTGCCTGTTAACCTGTTTTAAATCCTGTTTTAGCCCCAGAACCCTGAATTGACATAACTTTCTCATACGAAATCCGATTGCTGTGATTTTTGTTTTGTTGGGAAGCTCGTGCCGATTATAAGATAGGATTAGGATTATAAGATAGGGTAATTTGAAGTTGATCATATCCCGGGGTAGGAGAAACTGAGGGTCCCTTGGGATTGTTTTTTACAAAGGCAAAAGGCAATTTGGTTAGTGGATTACATGCATGAAAGTGATCTGTCTGTCAATCAAATTTAAGTCTTGAGCTAACTTTGGGACTTTTTCAGGTTCTTTGAGAGCATCAAAGGGTACTCGAAGCAAGAGTAAGTGCAAGCTTGGGAACACTCTTCCTGGGCACACAAGGGCAACCAAGGGAAGAAACTCAAGATTGGAAATTCTCAACACCCTCTGTCAATCCCTAGCATAGGCTAAGTACGGATAGAGGTTTTGATCAATTAGGGATACGTTAAGAACGACCAAGTCCAAGAACTCTAATCACTCAAGTGCAAGTGTTAGGAGATTACATCTGCGAAACAACCTAAGGGAAAAGAATTTAAATCGAGCGACCACACTCAAAGTACGATAAAACTTAAGTGTTCCTTGCGATGAAGATTAATTGGACAAGAAGTGACACCCTAAGAGAAATTAAAAAAGAACAAGTAACTGATACAAAAGAACTCAGCAACGAGGTTGTACCTTGGGTAAAAAATGGGATTGCTCAGCTAAGCATATGAACCTTAGATCAGGACGACACCTAGGAAGAGATAGACAGAGTCTTAGATCTTCAGAGGCTAGTGTCAATCATACTGCTAGGTCTTGGGCCCAGGAGTTGAGCCATCATTTGTACTACCCTAGCTCTGAGACTAGTGAGTCAGAGATGTCCCACGGTATGGAGAGACCTACAGGAAGTTCAGGTGTGCCATATTTACATAGGGTAGAAGGCCCTTACAAGACGCAACTCGAATACCTTAGGACCAACCGATTAGGTGCTAGCATCTATGAGGACGGCCTAGGAAGATCTGTGGTCCAGATTAAAAACCCTGACCAATCCGTTGGACTAGAACATCCAGCGGTCAAGTTTGAAAATGGAGCGTACTTGGACAAAGAAGGGACAATATATGTAGTCACCAGTCATCTAGATAGGACAGATGAATTTGGGAATGTGATCCTAGAAACGGACTTAGGTGACCTGGAGCAAGGAAACATGGGTGTAGAACCTAGAACCCCCCGAGGAAAATCTGTTCTCACTAGGATTATCACACCAGAGTGGATTCCCCAAGACAATAAAAGCATAGATCTACTCCTGAACTGAGAGACTGATGAAGCCTTTTGGAGGTATAGATCTGATCAGCTGAATGAGGTAGGAACAATCATGATATATGAGTTCAAAGATCCTGATAGCCCACGCAGAGTGACCTACTTAGATCACGCTTCAAAGAGGGTCTTTGTGGTTACAGAAAATGATAGGCATGCTTACACTTGGAAAGGTGAATTTATTTTCCCCCAACCAAGATTGAATGTGTCCTTTGGTCACCCAGGAGCTAGAACGTCCCAATCTCATGGAGCTCAAAGAGACAGACATAGAGATAGACCGGAGGTAAGCTTTGCCAACCCAGTGGGAAGAGAAAGAACGAGAACGGAAACAAATAGAGTGGAACCTGAGGGACTTAGAGCCCCAAGGAACCAAAGGAATGCTGATGATTTCCCTCTACCAAGGCCTAGGGAACACACCAGGACTTTGAGACCGACTCAGCTAGTTAAGTCCATGAAGAACTACTTCGATAGCACAGGAGACCCATATGATCATGTGGTCGAGTTTAGGCAAGTCTTGAGAGCTGAACAAGTTGAGGACCTATTCACACAGTATAATGCCTTTGGTCTAACCCTTAGGAACACAGCCCTTACGTGGTTTCAACCATTGAATGAGAGACAGTTCAGGAGCATAGACCAACTCTTACAGGCTTTTATCACTGAATTCTCTAAGAGTGGGATAAGGCATAATACTTCCTCATTGATACACAACTTCAAGCAGACCCCTCAAGAGACAGTGAGACTCGCTGGAAGAAGATTTAGGCAATATCTTGAGAGATGCCCTGTTCCTGAGTTACCCACACCCGCCAAACAAGTGGCCTTATTTTTGGATGGATTGCTAAGTACCAAATTGAGGTCATATGTGTACTTGAAGGACCCTAGGACTATAGAAGAGTGTGTACGCATGTGCATCGACATCGAGGATAACCTAGGGGAGGAGTTAGAGCTTTCCAAAATCTACAGAGATTCTGATAGTGCCTCTAGTCTCTCTTCCTCGCAATCCACATCAATTGAGGAACTTGCGGAGAAAGTAGCTCAAAAACTAGGTGTCACTAGCAAAAAAATCCCAAGGTTTGCCCCAGTAAAGAGGTGCTATACTTGCGGTGGTGACCATATGGCGAACGTATGTCCCATCATGGCTCAACCCCAAGTGAACCCTAGTAGCCAGTATTGCACCATAGAACGGAGATACACAAATCACACAGCACAAGATTGCCCATACAATAAGCAAGCAGTGAGGCAAACCTACCCTCAGCCCTATCCACAACAGGGAAGATACCAGAACCAGTACCCTCCACAACAATATGGTAGACCGCAGCAATCCTATCAACAACCCTACCAAAGCCAACAAAGGCCTCAACCTGTGTTAGCTCAACAACCTCCAACCCCAGCTAATGTGATTCCTGTAAAGTATGCAACTGTTGAGGAAAATGTGAATAGAGCCATAGTCCCAGTGACTCCATTGCTCTCAGAAAGTGACCCGAGTGATCATAGTTTTGATTCCACTCACATAGATAGTCCACAGGCTTACTACATGCAGTCGCCTGAACATGGTGAGTCTTACTATAGTGAAGAACCGAATGAACCTAGTTGGGAGCCTGATTACACAAATGTCATGTATGCAAATCCCAACACTAGACCTCAACCTAGGCAGGTAAGACCCCCATTCCCTAGGAGACCATGCTATAGATGTCAAGGAGATCACCTCATTCGTGATTGCCCAATGCCTGCATCTACACAACCACAGTCAGTAACAATACATGGCTTTTGTCAAGATTGCAGAAAGGAGCATCTCTTATGAGATTGCCCAAATAATCCCAATAATATGACAAAAATAACTCCAATTAACGTTATTGTCTTAGTTGTAGACTCAACAGGAAGTGTCACTTCCACTGCACCAGTGCAAGTGGTCACTAGAGCCCAGGCTTTGCAACAGAACCCAGGAATAGTTCAAGAGAAGAGTGCAGAGGTTAGTGAAACCGAGAGCATAGCCAAGAAACGGTCGAGAGCCTGGAGGGATAGCCGAGAGAGAATGAAAAGACAATGGTCGAAAAAGATGAGCGAATTAGAAGAAAGCATAAGAGAAACAAAAGCCAAAATTGTTGAACTCACCTCTCAAACAAACTCTCACATACCACCACCACCCTCTTTTCCATCACCATCTAACCCACCATCTGTCCACCTAGACCATCCCACCACCCCCTAGAGTAGGATCAGTATTAGCTGACCCCACTCCTGAAGACATAGACATGATGCTTAAGGCATATCAGGCCAGAATCCAAGAAGGGCCAAATGTGACAGATCATGACAAGTGCTACCCTAGAGCTGACCTAGAGATAGAAAGAACCAAGCTGTGCACGAAAATGGTCGCGTTGGCTCAGACCATGTTTGAAGCCAGTCGCCTCTTCAACTACTCTGGCTCAGCTAAGACACAATTGCACTTGGATGGACTCCTAGAGAAGTTAGAGAGCATAATTGCAAGATCTTCCAAGGAAGAAAAAAATCAAGGAAGAGATGAGGCAAGTAAAAGAATAAGCCTTCCCCCACAGGAAGCTTTTGTGCCCAATTCCATTGAACCAGACACCTCCTCCTCTATGAATAGGTTCACACCAGAATTCCTACGAGAGATTCAAGAAGACAAATGGGCTAATGAAAGTGAAGTCCCTCCTCCCATTGAACTTGTGGATGACACACATGATCAATTCCCACAAGATATTCCTTCCATTTATGGAGAGCAAGAGAGTGCACAAAGTCAAGAGAGGTTAGACTTCGAGTCTAACTCCCTACAGGAATTACCCCATTTCACAGGCCCATGGGAAGCCAAGTCTACTTGTATGAGAGCACCCATGGTCATGGTAAGAAACGAAGACTCAATCATACCTAGGAATACGGAGGTAGTGAAAAACACTAAGGTGTTGTGTAACCTCACTTTAGAAGAGCTACTCAAAGTTAGGCCAGAATTATGGAAACATGTAGCTAACCAAGTGCCAGAAGTAGTGAAACCCCGTTCCCAGGTAGGTTCTCATAGAACAGTGCCAGAAATTCCTCTAGACAAGATAGGAGATATGAGTGAAGGTGAAGAAGGAAACACCTATCTTCCCATTACCCATCAGGGGTACACAACCAAGGCAATTCTAGACTCAGGTGCAGGAGTTGCTATTGCTACCACTTCCCTATGGAAGCGTTGGGGCAAGCCAACACTTAGGCCCACGAGAATGAAATTGCAGATGGCTGATGGCCACATAGAAAGACCCTTAGGCCTGCTGGAAGGAATAACTCTCACTACATGCGGTGTTGAGTTTGAGCATACTTTCGCCATATGTGATTTCGGCAAGAATCATGCCTATGAGATGATTTTGGAAAGACCATTTATGCGACAGTTGCAAGTGGTCCAGGATTGGGGAACCAATTCCTTGTATTTGCAACACTTGGGTGTTACGACCAAAGTGAATCTCAAAGATTACTCTCATAGGGATGTACCCCCCATTCAATGGAACCCCATCCATAGAGCCAAGGATGACACGGAGTCTGTGCACTCCATAGGATCAGGATCCTCATGGATGCATGAAGACACTCACTTATGGATGTGTAAAGTGGCAGTGGAAGAAGAGAAGAGAGAAAAGGCCAGAGAGATAGGTGCAAAAGAAACCCATAGATCCATTCAAGACCCAGCCTATGCACCTGTAGTATTTCCTGATGAAGAATTTGAGCCTCATGGTTGGGCAGAAATTTTAGCAACAATGGATGTAGCCATCAACGAAGAACAATGGACACCCCACTATTATGAGGATGGCTATGACATTTCAGTTTTCTCAATAGAGCCAATCATGGGAGATGCAGTTTTAGAAGAGTGCAAACCTAGCCCTGATGCATTTGAGGATGCAAGCGACTCCAATCTAGAGTCAATCATTATGGACCCACCTTTTGCATCAGATGAAGAATACTTCTATGAAGTAGAACTTCAACCCCAGAGACATGGAGATCATACAAATGATGTAAGGTTAGCCACACAAGTGACCCCTAAGGATGAAGGAAAGAAAAGAAAGAAGAGAGAAGTCACACCAGAAGAGGAAGAATCTTTGTTTGAGGTCCCTGAAAACTTTAAAAAGTATGAGATAGACGACAGGAGAGTCATGATAAGAATGCCTAAACGCGAGGCACAAGCAGGAGAGGCCTATGATAACAAAGAAACCACCAAGAAAATAGTGGTAGCCCTAGAAGAAGGAGAAGAGAGATGCACGTACATAGGCCATGACCTAACCGAGGAAGAAGAGCATGCGTTAATAGCCTTGCTAAGAGAATATAGAGATGTATTCGCTTGGAGTTACAAGGACTTGAAGGGTGTTGACCCAGACATATGCTCACACACAATTCCCATGACCTCAGACACGAAACCCTCTAAGCAAAAGCCATACACATATAATGATAATTGTGCTGCTAAGATCAAAGAGGAGATAGATAGACTGGTAGAAGCTGGATTCATCTATGAAATTGAGCACACTCAGTGGGTATCCCCCATTGTAGTGGTGCCCAAGAAGAATGGAAAGCTACGAGTATGCATTAACTTGAAAAAGGTCAATGCAGACACTATCCGAGTTATCCACTTCCTATCACGGAGCATCTACTAGAAAGGGTAACAGGCAAGGAAGTGTACATCTTCCTTGATGGATTTTCGGGCTACAATCAAGTCACCATAGCTCCAGAAGATCAGCATAAGACAGCGTTTGCCACAGAGTGGGGCATATTTGCTTTTCGGGTAATGCCATTCGGGCTTACCAATGCTCTTGCAACCTTCCAAAGGCTGATGTGTCACGTGTTTAAAGAGTTCTTGAGGAAGAATTTGGAGGTCTATGTTGATGATCTCTGTGCTCATTCCAACATTAGACAGACACATATACCAGAACTCAGACAAATCTTTGACAAGTGTAGAGAGTATCAAGTCTGCTTGAACCCAGAAAAGTGTGTTTTCATGGTCAGGCAAGGCAAGATTCTAGGACACATAGTGTCAAAGAATGGCATATCCACCGATGAAGAGAAAGTAAGAGCCATCGCCGAGCTACCTAGGCCAAAGAATGTCAAGGAAGTACAAGCCTTCATGGGGCATTGTGGTTATTACCAACGGTTTATACACATGTATGCCATCATAGCAAGGCCTCTGTATGGGCTTTTGACCAACTTTGAGTGGACTAATGAGTGTGAAAACTCCTTCAATGAGCTCAAAAGAAGATTGTGTTCAGCACCAATCTTGACCACACCAGATTGGAATAAGTCATTTCATGTTCACGTGGATGCATCCAATTATGCTATTGGATGTGTACTCGCACAACCTACGGGTGAAGGTAATATGGATCTTCCAATTTCCTATGCTAGTAGACAGTTGAATGCAGCTGAACGAAATATACCACCACTGAGCGAGAAGGATTAGGCATGGTATACGCTGTTAAAAAGTTTAGACACTATTTGTTTGTCAATAAGTTTAAATTTTTTACTGATCATCAAGCACTGTTGTACTTGGTAAACAAGCCGTGCAATACAGGTAGATTAGTACGATGGTTTCTCTTACTAATGGAATACGACTTTGAAGTTGTGGTGAGGAAAGGGAAGACTCACTTGAGAGCAGACCATCTCTCTAGGCTCACATCTGGAGAAGCCCCACAAGGAGTATCAGATAACCTTCCTGATGCTTACTTGTTTAATTTGGAAGTTGTACCTCAGTGGGCTAAGCCATTAGTGCCAGTACTGACATACGGGCCTAATCACCTAGCCATAAACACTCAAGATAGAGAGGTAGTAAAAGCACAGAAGTACCATATCATGGCAGGAGGTATGTACAAACAGACCAATCATTGGATATTGGCTTGTTGTGTGGAAGAGGACGAGTACGCAAAATGGTTGCAATTAGCACATGTAGGTGCATTAGAGCAACACTACTCAAAGCAAAGAACTTTGCAGACACTTAGGAGATTCGGAGTGCATTGGCCTACTATGGAAGCTGATGTCCATAAGTTGTGCAAAGAATGCCCGATCTGCTGCACTAAACCACCCGTGGAACATGCCACTCTTTATCAAGTTTCCATAGTGCCAGATTGGAGTGAACCATAAGTAACCTTCCTTAGGATGAGAACATTCCCTCAAGGTATGACACTGGCCAGACAAAGAAGTCTAGAACAAGAAGCCCTAGATTACTCACTCATTATAATCTATACAAGCCTGGTAAAGATGGTTACCTGAGACTATGTGTCCATGTTGGAGCAAGTCTATGACAAGCCTAAGTATTGGCTTGAGTCCCACAAAGTCATAGAAAAAGCCTTAAAATGAAGACTATGTAAAGTTCACTTGTGAACTACCTCTTGTAACTTTTGAAGAGTTTACTTAATGTAAAAGTGAAAGAATCTTAAGTGGTTGATTCCACTTGATCAAGAATGGAAAGAGGAGCCATCAATTCATGATTTGTGGTAGGTAGAGAATCAAATCAATCATTAATTGATTGGAGAGTGATTGAGGGAAGTTAGCCTCCCAAACTCAACTATAAATAGATGGCAGTTTTAGTCGTGGTTAGAGAGACCTACGTGAAGACCTCCAAGAGCTGAGCTTTATGCCATATCAAGGTGTGATTACAAGGCACACATATGTATCAGTAAGTCATTGTATTGTACAAGCAATATACTTTCATTTTCATGATTATTTGAGTTCATCTTTCCATGTTCTTGTGAAGTGTACTACTCACTACCATTACTCTCAGTTTTTCTTAGCCAGCTTGCAGAGATGTTTTCTCTGAGCTTGGTGCATCATTTTCAGTGATTTAATTTGGTAAAGTTAGCTCTATAAGTCTACTATGTGCTCACAAATTTTCATGTCATTTGGATGTTGCAATATTCAGTTATGTTCAGTTGAAGTCAACAGTGTCTGTGCATTTTCACTTCTCTATCAGGTACCCGACTTTTTCACTCACCTTGACAGAGGTGTTTCTCAGTGGTTACTCATCCAAATTAAATGGTTTAAAACTTTTTGGATTAAGCTTACTGTCTAGTATAACCATACAAATTTTCATAATCATTGGATTCCTACATTTTGCGTTATGTGGATTTTTCTGCTCATTGGTCTCAAACAATAGCAGCCAGTGAAAATCGGGATGATGTCATCACTTGTTAAAACTCATTCTCAGTGTGTGGTTCAATATTTTTGATGAGATTGCTCTTGAAAGTTAGCTCTTTAAGTTACCTATACTTCCCCAAGAGGAATTAAGCGAATTGCTACTGTGCTCAGAGAATTATGTAAAACACTGGAGAGGTGTATGAACCAAGAATAGCAAGTTTTCACCTCTGAGCTAACTCCAACTTATCTGTTTTGATCTATCTTTTTGAGAGTGATCTTCCAAGGTACATAGGGTGTCTAATACATCCACTGGCAAGCTAAAAGCGCCCACCATATACTCCTGGAGTTCATTTGGCTGGTGTAGATCAAGGATTTTGCAACACCTCTTCATCTTCAAGCACATATCTATCCATCTCTTCACAGTGGTATTAGAGCAAGGTTGGACAACATGGCAGATGGATTTCCTTCATCAATTGATAAATTGGACAGAGGTAACTACTCAGCTTGGTCATTAAGAATGGAAGCCTATCTCCAAGGTAGAAGTTTATATGGTTATGTAGTTGGAGATGAAGTTATGCCAAGTTTCACGAACAAACGTCAACCAACACAAGAAGAGCAAGAAAGATTGAGCACATGGTGCTCCAAGGATGCACTTGCAAGGTCTTATCTCCTCAACTCTATCTCAGATTTTTTGTTGCCTCACATTAGAAGTTTTAAGACATCTCAGGAAGTGTGGGATGCACTTGAAGCTTTCTTTTCTTCAAGTACTAAAGCTAGGAAGCATCAACTATGGCTGGATTTCACAACTCTCAAGCAGGCTCCCAACCAAAATGTGACTGATTTTGTCACAAAGCTCAAGGACATAGCAGATCAGTTGGGAAGCATTGGAGAGGTAATAGATGAAGAGCAAATTGTAAGGCAGGTCATCAATGGCTTGAAGGCAGATGGCAAGTGGGAAGCATTCACCACAGCTATGGATTTGTACATGGACATGCATGTACCTGATTTCAACACACTCATTGGACAACTACTTACTTAAGAGGCAAAGCTTATCAAAAATGGAGAAAGCTCTAAAGGTAATCAATCTTGAGCTTTATACACGGATAAAAGCAAGTCCAAAGATAACAAAGGAAAGGCAAAGAAAGTGGATGATGAAGCAGGTACATATCAAGCTAACTATGCAGGTAGAGGAAGACATGGCAGAGGTAGAGGAAGAGGAGGTAGACAAGGCAGGAGGAGATCCCAAGACTCCAACCCATGTTCTATTTGTGGACTAACTAATCATACAACTGAAAATTGCTTTAGGAATTCCAGGAATCAAAGAGGCAGAGGATACAATAGAGGAAGTTATGGCTACTCAAGAGGAAGGTTCAACAACTACCATGGCAACTACAACAACTACAATCATTCAAACTATCAAGGAGGCTACAAAGGAAGGAGAGACTTCAATAACTACACAGAAGACTCAAACAAAGAGGATTCATTATTGATCATGAACATGGCTATGCCACAAGGTAAATCTGATGAGCATGTTTTCTACATAGATTCAGGTTGTTCAAATCATGTGGCAGGAAATGTGGCACTCCTATCAGATTTAGAAGATCCAAGGAATAAGAATGAGGTACAGATAGGAGATGATACAAAACATCCTATGGAGAAAATAGGCAATGTCAAAGCACCTGATGGAAACATCAACCTACTCAGTAAGGTACTCTATGTCCCTACCATTAAAAAGAATTTGATAAGTGTTGGGCAGATAGTAGAGAAAGGGTTGCAAGTCAGGTTCACAAAAGCAGGAGCATTTGTTGAAGATCCAAGTCAAGAATTCAGAAGAATTGCAAAAGGTGAAAAGACAGGTAGATTGTTCACATTTGAATTATAGGACACTAGAAACATTGCTCTCCTTAATTATGGTAGTCAGACACTCACACAATTGGAAGTATGGCACAAAAGGTTAGCACATATTGGTGAAAGTTCATTAAAGCAAATCTGCAGGGACCAAAGTGCACTTGGACTTCCTAATTTGTCAAAACAACATATGATTTATAAGTATAGTGCATGTCAATTTGGAAAGTCTCACAGGTTACCATTCATCAAGAAAGGTTATCTGCATGGAGATCTCTTGGAGTTGGTTCATACAGATGTATGGGGACCTAGCAAGGAAGCTTCAATATCTGGATCAAGGTATTATGTTTCCTTTATTGATGATTGCAGTAGATGGACTATCCTATTCTTTATGAAACACAAAGATGAAGTTTTTTCATGTCTCAAAAGATATTTGGCTCTTGTGGAGAATCAAACAGGTAAATCACTAAAAAGGCTAAGGTCGGATGGAGGGGGAGAATACTTCTCCCATGAGTTTGATTCTTTTCTTCAAGAAAGAGGAATCAAAAGAGAGGTAACTACAAGGTACACTCCTGAGCAAAATGGAGTGGCAGAAAGGAGGAATAGGATAATTGTTGAAGCTACAAGGTCTATGTTAAATGAAAAGCATTTACCTAATTACTTATGGGCTGAGGCTGTATCTATAGCCACTTACTTGATTAACAGGTTGCCTTCAAAATCCCTTGATGGGATGACTCCATATGAGGCTTGGAATGGAAGAAGACCAAGCTTAGATCATTGTAAAATTTTTGGATGTATTGCTTTTGCTCATGTTCCTTCACAGGTTAGAGGCAAGATGGATCCAAAGGCAGAAAGGTGTGTATTTATTGGATATGACAACAATCAAAAGGGCTACAGGTTATACAACCCTACCAACAAAGGATTCTTGGTAAGCAGAGATGTAGTTTTTGATGAGAACAATTCATGGTATGAAGATTCATGCAGGAAGGTCAATTTACCATATAATCTTGAAGAAGATTTTCCAAAGCTTGGTAGAGAACAACCGAAGATTGAAGAACAAGACACCTCAGAGGATGATAAAGAATCTCAGATGGAAAAGATCAAAGCATGGAAGTCTAAAGGTAAAGCAAAATTGCAGGAACTTGGACATGAGGTAGAATCATCACATCATGGCCTAAGAAGATCTATGAGGGAAAAGAAAAAACGAGAAAGGTATGGGTTTGACACCTCATTAGTAACTAAACACTCTATCTACATAGCACAGGATATAAACCAAGAGGATCCATCATCATTTGAAGAGGCCAAAGCAAAATCAGAATGGAAGCATGCAATGAAGGAAGAGATTGAAGCACTTGAGGAAAACAACACTTGGGATTTGGTGCCCAAGACTTCATCCATGAAGGTAATAGGCCCAAGATGGGTCTATAAACTCAAGAAGAATGCTGATGGTTCAATTAACAGGTATAAGGCAAGGCTTGTAGCAAAAGGCTTTGCACAAACTCAGGGAATTGATTATGAGGAGACCTTCTCTCCTGTGGCAAAGATGCCTACTATTAGGGTTTTGCTTAGTATTGCCTCTTCCAAAAATTGGAAGATACTTCAACTAGATGTAAAGAATGCATCTTTGAATGGTTGGATAACAGAAGAGGTATATATGGCACAACCACCTAGTTTTGAGAACCAAGTTTATCCTGATTATGTGTGTAAACTTAACAAAGCATTGTATGGTCTCAAGCAAGCTCCAGGAGCTTGGAATTTCAGGCTTGTTTCATTCTTGCAGGACAAAGGCTTTCAAGCAAGCAAGGCAGATCCTTCACTCTTTATTTAAAAAGAGTAATTCCGAGGTCATCTACCTATGTGTATATGTAGATGATATCATATTGACAGGAAATGATGCAGATGGTATGAAGAAGATCAAAGATCAGATGAGAGAAGAGTTCAAGATAAGTGATTTGGGTTCACTTACCTACTTCCTAGGTTTGGAAGTTGTCTACAAAGATCATGGTTTGTTTCTCACTCAAAGGAAGTACATTAAGGACATGTTGGCAAAATTCAAGATGCAAGATTGTAAGATTGCAGGTACTCCAATGGAGGTCAATCACAAATTGAGCTCACATGAAGGTGAACTCATAGAGGACATCACATCATATCAAAGTCTAGTGGGTAGTCTCAACTATGCCACATTGACAAGAGTAGATATATGTTACAGTGTGAGTGTGCTAAGTCAATTTATGCACACACCAAGGAAACCACATATGGATGTTGCCAAAAGGATTCTCAAGTATCTCAAAGGAACCATAAATGAAGGACTTTATTATCCTTATGTATCTGAGTTAGATTTGAAGCTATTTTCTGATGCAGATTGGGCTGGCTCCAAGGAAGATAGAAGGAGTGTTGGGTATCTCACACACCTTACTTACGCCTACGCTCATATGGGAGTGTGCGCGTGATCATTAGGACACTGGGGCACTTTTTACTCTCGGTAGGAGAGGTTTTTCCCCCAGATTATGTGTACTATTTTGTATGTGCTTGTGGTGCACACTTACGGGCACTTACTATGTTCGGGTGTGAACAGCCCCTTATAACCCTAAGATATAAGGGTTATCATTTAGCAAACACTCTATTCAGTACGATTGCATTGGGTGTCGTGCTCAACTCTGTCTCTTACTCTCACACTGTCTACTGCACTTCGACAGCACCTCGATCCTATCCCATCTGACATTTGGTATCAGAGTGGATTTTAGCACGGGAGTATTTCCTTCGATCTTACTTCTGCGCACTATTAGAATCTGTACCAGCGGGCAACCAATAACCGGTTTCGGAGGTGCTCAATCTCCCAGTTACCAGGTTTCATTGGGATCGGATTGCAGTGTCGTTGGGATTTCGTACAAGGCTCTTGCCACTCCTAGTGGTTTGATATTCGGATCGATCATATAGCTCCTCTGCACTTGTAGTCAGCAGCGCTTTCTTCCTGCACAGATTATCTGCCTACTATTTTTCAACACAGCGGCCTTTCTACACATCCTTCCCAGTGTCTCAAGTGTGTTACAGGTGTATTTCATCGCCGACGAGCAGTTGAAGAATAGGATTCATGGCTGTTTCATTGAAAAATATAGATGGAGCATTTCAGAATGTTGGCAACTAATAAGCTCAGCTCTGCAGCTTTGTATAGTCCCTAAGGACTCGCCGTCAGCTCTAGTCAGCTCCTGCCCTTCTGTGCCAGCTCGTCAGTGTGCAGCTTCTGTACCTGTGCGCAGTCATCATCTCGGGATCCGTGCCCGCCATCAGCAAGCTGGATTCAGTCAGCAGAGCATTGGGAAACATGCTGAACAGTAGAGTACGCTTTGCACATTAATTGCAGACTTGTGTTTGCTGCAATTTCTGGAAATTTGCAGATTTCCAGCCCGTACTGCATTGACATTGCTCTATTGCCTTTTGGGAAATAATGGCAAATCAGGGAGGAGATGTATTCACCTATGTGTCCAAGGAAGACCGATTGGATGGGAACAATTATTCCCTTTGGTCTTTCATGATGAAGAATGTATTAGTGGCCAAAAATTTGTGGGATTATGTCAGTGGAGAGGAAGCACGGCCGGGAGTTGTGGCTCCCGCTACTCCTCCTCCAGGAGGACGTGCAAGAGGGCAACCTCAGCCCCCTCCACCTCAGCCCGATCAGCCACTTCCCCCAAGAACTGCAACTCAGAAAGCTTGGGATACACGGGATGCACAGGCTGTGTCGTTGATTGCATTGGCAGTTCAGCGGACCATCATTCCTCATATTCGTTCAGCAGCTTCTTCACGAGAAGCTTGGTTGACATTAGAGCAGATGTTTGCAGGAAAGAATGAGACTCGCATCTCTTTCTTGAAGAAAGAGCTAGAGACTCTAAAGATGAATGAGGGTGATTCTATGCAGGATCATCTCAACAAAATTCAGGACTTGCGGGAGCAGCTCATGAATGTGGATGAGTACTACTCAGATGCGCAGTTGATTTCTACGACATTGAATTCACTGCCTCCCTCTTACTTGGCTTTTTATACTGCCTTGAACCTCACTATGAGGATTTCGAAAGAGCCCATCACTTTCATTCAGCTTGTCAGTTTGCTTCTAGAGGAGGAACAAACTAGACGGAACAGTGGTGTGGATGGTATAGCCTCTGAGCAGGCTTTTATGTCAGGGCAGAAGGGTAAAAACAGCCAAGGAAAGAATGCTTCGCAGAGTTCTGGTAATAGTTACACTTTGCAGACAAGTCAGAAACAAGGGGGCAAGCAAGCCAAGAAAGGAAAATGCCATTACTGCAAGAAGCCTGGCCACTACATCACTGAGTGCAGGAAGCGCATCGCCAAAGAGAAGAAGAAGGAGTCAGGGATGTCTGTTTCTGCAACTCCTTCCACTACTAGTGAGTCTGCGTCCTTTGTTGCAGACAGGGACTATTGTTTTTACACTTGCAGTTATGATGTCTCTTGGGCTGATAGAGCATTTATCTCTACAGAGGATGCTGACACTTGGTTTTTTGACAGTGGTGCTTCACGGCATATCACATCTCGTAGAGATTTGTTTGCTTCTCTTGGTGCACCTCCCGTTGGGAAGTCTGTTCAGTGTGCTAATAATGCATCATACCTTGTTTGTGGTATTGGGGAGATTCAGCTTACAGCCATTGATGGCTCTATTCTCCATCTACAACATGCTTTGTATGTGCCTGGCATTAAGAAGAATCTGCTTTCCATTTCTTCTATGGCACGTTGTGGTTTGCAGGTCACCTTTGATGATGACCGTTGCATGGTCCGTGACAAGGAACACATGACATTGGTCTTGATAGGATCTCTATGTCATGGGTTATATGAGTTGGATGCTATTTCGGTAGATCAGTCTGCATATTTGGCATCTACTCTTACTCCTGCTATGTTAAAGGCAGAATTATGGCATGCTCGTTTGGGGCATGTAAACTATGGCAGCTTGATGCTATTACAACGTACTCAGATGTTAAATGGATTACCTCTCTTGGAAAGACCTCCTGAGCATTTATGCAAGGGTTGCATTTTGGGGAAAATGCATCGTTTCTCTTTTCCCCGTGATGTTGCTTTTAGAGCAACAGCCAGATTGCAGCTTGTGCATTCGGATGTTTGTGGGCCCATGCAGACACAGTCATTGGGTGTTTGTTACTATTTTGTAACATTTATTGATGACTTTACACGTTTTTGCTAGGTCTACGACTTGAAAAAGAAGTCAGAAGTGTATGATGCATTTTTGGCTTTCAGTGCACTTGTGGAAACTCAGTCTGGTTGCAAGATTAAGACTCTCCGTTCGGACCGAGGGGGGGAATACATGTCCTCTATGCTGAATTCTTATTTGCAGCAAAAGGGCATTATCCATCAGTACACTACTGCATATACTCCACAGCAGAATGGGGTAGCAGAGAGGAAAAATCGGTCACTCATGGAGATGGCCAGATGTATGCTGAAGGCAAAGAGTTTGCCTCATAGTTTTTGGATGGAAGCCGTCATGTGCGCTTGCTGCTAATCCTATTTTTCATGCAAGGACTAAACATATTTAAGTTTATTATCACTATGTACGAGAAAAGGTTCTAAGCAAAGAGATTCAAATATCATATGTGTCCACTCATCAACAATGTGCAGATATTCTAACAAAGCATTGGATGGTACAAAGCTTTGCAAATTCAAGGCTATGATTGGTTTGCAGGTAATCTTGGAAGATTGAAGACCTCAAGCATACTTGGCTTGAGGGGGAGCTGTTGGAGCAAGTCTATGACAAGCCTAAGTATTGGCTTGAGTCCCACAAAGTCATAGAAAAAGCCTTAAAATGAAGACTATGTAAAGTTCACTTGTGAACTACCTCTTGTAACTTTTGAAGAGTTTACTTAATGTAAAAGTGAAAGAATCTTAAGTGGTTGAGTCCACTTGATCAAGAATGGAAAGAGGAGCCACGAATTCGTGATTTGTGGTAGGTAGAGAATCAAATCAATCATTGATTGATTGGAGAGTGATTGAGGGAAGTTAGCCTCCCAAACTCAACTATAAATAGATGGCAGTTTTAGTCGTGGTTAGAGAGACCTATGTCAAGACCTCCAAGAGCTGAGCTTTATGCCATATCAAGGTGTGATTACAAGGCACACATATGTATCAGTAAGTCATTGTATTGTACAAGCAATATAATTTCATTTTCATGATTATTTGAGTTCATCTTTCCATGTTCTTGTGAAGTGTACTACTCATTGCCATTACTCTCAGTTTTTCTCAGTCAGCTTGCAGAGATGTTTTCTCTGAGCTTGGTGCATCATTTTCAGTGATTTAACTTGGTAAAGTTAGCTCTATAAGTCTACTATACGCTCACAAATTTTCATGTCATTTGGATGTTGAAATCTTCAGTTATGCTCAGTTGAAGTCAACAATGTCTGTGCATTTTCACTTCTCTGTCAGGTACCCGACTTTTTCACTCATCTTGTCAGAGGTGTTTCTCATTGGTTACTCATCCAAATTCAATGATTTAAAGCTTGTTGGAGTAAACTTACGGTCTAGTATAACCATATAAATTTTCATAATCATTGGATTCCTACATTTTGAGTTATGTTGATTTTTCTGCTCACTGGTCTCAAACTATAGCAGCCCGTGAAAATCGGGATGATGTCATCACTTGTTAAAACTCATTCTCAGTGTGTGGTTCATTAATGAGATTACTCTTGAAAGTTATCTCTTTAAGTTACCTATACTTCCCCAAGAGGAATTAAGCTAATTGTTGCTGTGCTTAGAGAATTATGTAAAACACTGGACAGGTGTATGAACCAAGAATAGCAAGTTTTCACCTCTGAGCTAACTCCAACTTATCTGTTTTGATCTATCTTTTTAAGAGTGATCTTCCAAGGTACATAGGGTGTCTAATACATCCACTGGCAAGCTAAAAGGGCCCACCATATACTCCTAGAGTTCATTTGGCTGGTGTAGATCAAGGATTTTGCAACACCTCTTCATCTTCAAGCACATATCTATCCATCTCTTCACAGTCCATGAGAGTGAATATCTCAAGATCTTGGAAACTGCTCACCAAGGTGTAGCAGGAGGACACTTTGGACCAGATTGGGTGATCAAGGCAATCCTATTTGCAGGATTATGGTGGCCGACCCTTCACATGGATGCACATACCTATGTGAAGAGGTGTGATGTTTGTCAGCGAACTCAGTATCCTATACGCAAAGATGAGATGCCTTTAAAACCTATGATGGGTGGACGTGCATTCTCTAAGTGGGGAATAGACTTTGTAGGTCCCATTAATCCCCCAGCCAAGGGTTCACATGCTGAGTATATCATTGTGGCCACAGACTATTTAACCAAGTGGGTAGAAGTGAAAGCTACCACAAAGAACGATGCTCAAACGACAGCTAAGTTCTTATTCGAGAATGTATTCACGAGATACGGGCTACCTATTGAGCTAGTCAGTGATAGGGGGACTCACTTCTTGAATGAAGTTATTGAAAATCTTCTCCAAGAATTCTTGGTAGTACATAAGAAGTCTGCCCCCTATCACCCACAAGCTAATGGCCAGGCTGAGAGCACAAATAAGATCCTATGCAATGTGTTGACTAAATTGGTAAATAATAAACGCTCTGATTGGGACAAACAGCTACACCATGCTGTTTGGGCATACCGAGTGGCCTATAAAACGGTACTCCAAGCCACACCCTTTCAGATGGTATTTGGACAAAATGCGGTGCTACCTCTAGACTTCTTGATTCCCACATTGAGAGTAGCACAGGAGCATGAGTGGACGGGCCATGAACTCTCTTCGAGAATTTTTTACCTCGAACGATTAGGTGAAACTAGACTAAGAGCTGCAGCAGGAATATATGCAGCTAAGAAAAGGTAGAAGGCGTACTTTGATGCCCATGTGAAGGATAAAGGATTGAAAGCAGGGGACCTAGTGTTAGTCTACACTTTGAAGCAACATGCGAGAAAACTAGAGAAGAGAGGCTATGGACCTATGATCATAAATAGGATCTCGACTAGTGGAGCAGTCCAATTAGCCACACTTGAAAGCGAGATTCTCCCTAGCTACATAAGCGGATGCAGAGTCAAGTTATATCAGGAACCTCTCACTGAGGAAATGCTCAACCGACTCAGCACTGCCAGGAAACGTAAAGAAGAGGAAAAACGAGTTTGAGAAGAAGCACAGGCAGAAGCCTTGGAACGCATCCGAAAAATGAAGATGAGAAGACAAGGACGAGATCAGCCAAGGATAGATGACTATGCGAACCTAGGATATCATATGGCTATGTGTGAAGTCTCAAGTGTAAGCCCTCATAGAATAGTTGACCGATGTCCTTTTGTAACCTTGGAGATAGGACAAGGAAAGAGTGCAAGGACTGCACGGGCCTTGATTGACTCAGGTGCAGCCACTAGTGCCGTTAGACTCTCTTACTGTCAATAATTGAAATTAAAAGTCAACCCTATAGAGGCATATCTCATAGGATTGGGAGGCATGGAAACCCCTTGCATGGGCGAGGTGGAACTTCCCCTCTCCATTCAAGATGTTCTAATGATAGTTAAAGTACTAGTGTGTCAAGATGAGGATCTCACTGAGCCTCTGGTCTTGGGTCAAGACTGGATCTATGACCATGCAGTCAACTTAAACCAAAGAAGTGGACTTCTTCAGGTATGGGTAAATCAAAGTCGAATTACGATTGAGTTAGATAATGGAACACTCAAGGAACTAGGAAAGGCACAGACTCCTGGTCCTTCCAGGGGTACACATGAAGTTGACCATGCTGTTCTTGTCCAAAGCTATGTGATGCAGAGGAATGATGATCTCAATAAAGAAGTCAAGGACTCAACAGAACTCCCTTCTTTTCCAAAGGCCAGAGGGAGGCAGCAACCAAAGGCAGATCAATTACTGAAGACTACATATGCTGGAGGCCAAAAGAACGTGTGAAGCAGAATGACTCAGCCATTGAAACAATTGTGGGTGCGGAAAGGCGAGCGGCCTATTGCAATCAAGCCACAACAACTATCTCAACTTCCTATTAGTAATCAATGACATGATACTAATAAGAAGACTTCCAAAACTTCTTTTGAGAAAGTGAAATCTATCTGGGTACCCAAGAAGTCGATGAAGGCTGGCCCACAATTAGGACAAATTTGGGTGCCTAAGGCTTGCTTGCGGGCTCAACTAGTCACACACAAATCACACCATACACAACAGAGTTCACTCACTCAAAGAGCTGATGCCCAATCTCATTCAACACACACAAACACACATTTACACATGAGCACGGGCGGAATCACTTGCAAATGGGTCCCTAAAAAGCCTCATTTCGAAGCAGACATACTCATAAAGCCCTCCAGAGTCTCCACAAAACCAAAACCGAAAGCCATCCATTGTGTTTGGCAGCCTAAAACTTGTAATAAACCCCCCGACCCCCATTTGTAATTTCATCTCCACTTGCTAACTACATCACTCATACACTGCATCTTTCCATCTAGCTCTTAGGACTATCCATCCATTATCTACACACACAATCATCGAGCACTCACTGACCCACTAACCCATTACTCACCTCATGGTAATGTTGTAATGGGGACAAAAATTGTTCTATCTTGTCCATTACAATGTTAATGCATGATTCTATATTCTCACACAACCAACAAGCAAGCAATAACATGGCAGAAGCAGGAGGCACCAGTTCCCAGGCAGTGTCTAGCGCACAGATTGTGGACATAGAAACCCTCCTCCTTGAACCCCAACTCACTGAGAGGCCTCAAGAACTTCAAGCGGTGCATGTGCTCCCTATTCAAGACCCTCCTCAAGGGCACACTTCTCAAGTGGGGAAGCATGCACATTGGTTCAGTGATGTCGCAGGGCCATTGGGAGACGACACCTACTTTTGGGAGGTAGAACTTGAGTTCAATGGCAAATGGGGACGATATCATTTCTTCACCCGCGAATTTGAGCAATATCAGAATGCAGAAGTGATGCGATCCGTATGGAACAAAGCGGGCTTGGATGACTATTTCCGGGGACATTTACCTAAGCCAGATTTCCTGCACTGTTCCTATTTTATCAGTACCATCACCCCTAGCAGGGCCAAGGGAGGCGATAGTACTTTTGTGCTACCTTCACTGATGCCAGGCCACGAACTCAAGAGATTCAAATTGACCCTCAACCTAGTACGGGAAGCATTGAAGATGCAAGGTATGCATATTCCTATTGAGAAGGAAACAATGATTCCAGGAAGAATGAAGCACAAGGATCTCAACAAATTGAAGGACATGTTAGCAATGACACCAAACATCGCTCTCCACCTACGAACAATCATGCAGCACTTTGCTTTCCCTACCCAAGAACGCTTCACAATGCCACCTAAAAAGATATGGTTCAGCTTGTACTTGGAAGAGACAGAGAATCTCACCATCAATCTGCCACACTGGATCATCAATCAAATCCATCTAGCCCATCAACGATGGAATAAGAAACAGAAGAATGTGCTTCATGGGTGCTGTGCTTTGACAAAAATAATTTACAGGTGTTTAGCGTACGACATGCCCATTCAAAGAGCACTAGTATGGTCCACGGCCCAAGAATTCCAAAGACAGCTGTCAACGGCGGGCCCTCCATCGAAGAAAATGAGAGGGGGAGTTCAATTACCATGTGCTCAAGCAAGGGGAGCCACCACCACACCAGAGGTGACCCCTCCACAAACGCGACATGTCCGACCATTTACTATTCGCCTACCCAGGCCAAGCGCCGAAGGACCCAATCTGGTGTTCCCTCCGATTCCATCGGACTTGGAGTTCCCACAAGGTTACACCCTTGCTGATTTGACAGATGAAGAAATTGCCCATTTGATCAATGAGTCTAACCTGGAGACAGAAGCAGAGCAGACCCAAGGACATCAACCCCCGACTACAACTTCAGCCCCGACCCTACCGGGAGTAGTAGAAGTAGAAGAGGATGAAGAAGAGACAGAAGAAGAAGAAGAAAACGAGGCGTATGATCAAGAATATGAAGAACTTTTAGAACTAGCAAGTGCCCCGGCATACTCGGCCCAAATAAAAAGATTATATGAAACCATGAAGTGAGTCCAAGAACAACACAAACTGTCGCTCGAGACAGGAAAGATGATCATGAGCCAAATGTTATCCGAGGAAGGTGTCGATGACATGTTTATTGAATCAATGAACCTGCACGCTGCCGCGGTAGGTTTAGATGAGGCTGTTCATGCAGCCATGGCTTATATTCATCGATTTGAGAAACGAGTGCCTACCTGCCCCATGCGATCTGGCAAACAAATCCACATCAATGTATCAGAACCAGGAGGTAACACACAAACAAAAGCACATCAAGCGGAACCACTCTCACCACCCACCTCACCTCTCACTACACAAGTCACATCACCACCTGGCACTACCACGCCTATTTCTGCCATTACCACATTCGTCATGGGAATTCCTCTCTCTCCCGGCATCCAATTCGAAGGAGTTACCATGCCCACTTTCACAACACTCTTTACAAATATCACATCCACCCCACCCACTATCCCCATCTACACAGTCACACACACGTTCAACACAATGGAAACATCACCAGCCACAGCACCACTCCCTCCCCCCATGTAGCCTCAATCTCCCATACCCCCTCCACCTACCTCACCACTTGACTCCACAGCATTCACAACTCCCTTCCCCTTCCCCATTTCCCCTGCATCTTCATCTTTCCATGCATCGTTTAATGTAAATAGTATATTCATGGCATTACATCAATGTGTGTATCAACTTCAGAGTGAGTATCACGCTCTCGAAGACCGTCATCATCAACTAACTACGAATCATCAACAACTACAGAGACGGCTTACAATTATAGAAGAAGAAAATACAAACCTCAATCAATGTTACACCACACTCGAGCAAGCTCATCAAACCCTCCTGGAGACACCCCAACCATCACAAGTGCCAGGAGTCAAACAACTCGAAGCTTTACTAGAAGTCTACCAAGCAGATAATCTAAGAGTCCGACGTAATTTGACTCTACTCAGAAAACACATGGCTACCTGTTGGTGCATTTTTCCCAAGCCTACATGCTTGATATGCTTGATATGCTTGATATTATCCTCATTTGTAAGTCACATGAGTAGTCATGTGAACACCTCTTGTAAAAGAGTACATTTTATCTCTTGTAAATGGAAAAAGAAAAAAGGAAAAGGATGGCTTACCTCATCCATGATGTAAAAGCAAATTCGTGGCTCCAACTACCAAAATCACGAATTTTTGAGCTGAGGGAATCTCTCCTAACTTTGGGGATCACTTTTAGGTGGAGCCATTCGAATTCGAATTCAAAACTCCCTCCAAGAATAGCTATAAAAGGAGCAAGAAGGAAGAGGCGATAAGCAAGTCTTGTACGTGACCACTTGATGTCATTTTGTAGAGATTGAAGAGCTTACTCCATAGCTCTATCATTCTACTCCCATTGTGCAAAGATTCATTGCCAATGTGGTTGTAATCATATGTGAATCTATACATTTATTATCATCTACCTCTCTGTTTTGTTCTCTGCTATACTCACTCAGAGCAGTAACTTCAGAAGGTCATATCTCGAGTTTTACTGAACCTTTTTCAGTGTTTTAAAGTGCGTTGGATAGCTCTCGCTGTCTAGTTTCTATCTATAAATTTTCAAGGTCATTGGATTTATACTTTTGGAGATATCTGCATTTTACTACTTACTGGTCTATCTCTGCAGAGCCCCGAGAATTGTGGGAATGTTCCAGAACTTGATGAAACTTGTTCTCAGTGCTCAGTCCATCATTTGAAGTGTTTTAACTTGGAATAGGAAGCTTGCTAAGTCTATTTGCTATGCCCAAAAGGAATTTTTCTAATTCCTTCCAGGTTGAGAGCACTGTTCATTTTTTCCAGCAGGTGTATGTCCAAAAATAGCAAGTTTTGGGAGCTAGTCATTTCGCAACTTGTCGGTCTTGACTTAAACTTTTGGGATACATGTTCCAAAGTAATTGGCTGATATTTTGGTGGATTTAGGAAGCTCAAAGGGTCTACTAATCAACTCTGAAGTCTCAGTTGGCTGGTGTGAAGCTGGTTGTAGCGGCACCTACTCATCTTTGGATTGCATCCACCATCTCTCTTCACAGTGGTATCAGAGCATAGTCAAGCAACATGGGAGATGGATTTCCATCAACAATTGACAAATTGGATCGAAACAACTATCCGGCATGGTCTCTAAGGATGGAGGCTTACCTTCAAGGGAGGAATCTATATGGATTCATATCCGGAGATGAAGCAATGCCAACCATGAGGAACAAAGGGCAACCATCACATGAAGAAGTGGAAGGACTTTCGAATTGGTGTTCGAAGGATGCACTTGCAAGGTCCTATATTCTAAACTCAATCTCTAATTTTCTTTTACCTCATGTCAAGGGATGCAAGACATCAAGAGAAACCTGGAATGCACTTGCTTCTTTCTTCTCTTCCAACACTCGAGCAAGGAAGAACCAATTGTGGATGGAGTTCACAACAATGAAGAAAAGCCCGAAGCAAAATGTGACTGATTATGTCACAAAGATGAAGGAGATTTCCGACCAACTTGGAAGCATTGGAGAGGTAATTGAAGAGGAGCAAATCATAAGACAAATCATGAATGGAATCAAAGCAGACGACAAGTGGGAGTCATTCACAACAACCATGGATTTATACATGGATATGCATGTACCCGACCTCAACACACTCATGGGCCAACTCTTCACTCATGAAGCAAAGATTAGCAAAGGTGGTGAGTACTCAAGAGGAAGAGGATTCAATAGAGGTGGCTATGGATCAAATAGAGGCAGGTACAATGGAGGCTACAACAACAACTACTACAACAACAATTACAACAACAACAACAACTATCAAAGTGGCCATAGAGGAAGAAGAGATTACAATAACTATGCAGAGGACCAAAGTCAAGAAGATTCATTATTGATTATGAATCTATCAACGAAGAAGGGTAAGGATGATGATCACATATTTTACATTGATTCGGGATGCTCGAACCATGTAGCAGGAAATGTGGCTTTACTTTCTGATTTGGAAGATCCTCATAACAAGCATGAAGTGCAGACAGGAGATGACACAAAGCACTCAGTGGAGAAGATAGGTAATGTGAAGACATCAGATGGGAATATGAACCTCTTAAGCAAAGTCTTGTATGTCCCTACAATTACCAAAAATTTAATAAGTGTTGGACAGATTGTTGAAAAAGGATTGCAGGTTAGATTCAATCGATTTGGAGCATATGTTGAAGACCCAAGGCAAGGCTTTCGAAGGATTGCCAAAGGAGAAAAGACAGGAAGGCTTTTCACTTTTGAAGTGGAAGATACAAAGAACATAGCTTTGTTTAGCTATGGATCTCAAACTCTAACAGAGTTGGAGATATGGCACAAAAGGCTTGCTCACATTGGTGAGAGGACACTCAAACAAATTTGCAGGGACCAAAGTGTACTTGGTTTGCCTAATATCACAAGGCAACACATGATTTATAAGTGTGAAGCTTGTCAACTCGGCAAGGCTCATAGACAACCTTTCAATAAGAAAGGATATATGTATCAAAATCCTTTGGATCTAGTGCACACGGATGTGTGGGGTCCAAGTAAGGAGCCATCTATATCAGGCTCAAGATATTATGTGTCTTTCATAGATGATTGTAGCAGGTGGACCATTCTGTTTTTCATGAAGCACAAGGATGAAGTGTTTAATTGCTTTAAGAAGTATATTGCTCTTGTTGAAAATCAAACAGGTAGGACTTTGAAAAGACTCAGATCAGATGGTGGAGGAGAATACTTCTCTTCTGAATTTGATGCCTTCTTGCATGAAAGAGGTATTAAAAGGGAAGTCACTACAAGGTATACACCTGAACTCAATGGTGTAGCAGAGAGGAGGAATAGAGCTATCGTCGAAGCTGCAAGGTCCATGCTCAACGAAAAGGGATTGCCGAACTACCTATGGGCAGAGGTTGTGTCCACAGCCACATATCTCATAAATAGACTTCCATCTAAGTCACTAGATGGAACCACTCCATATGAAGTGTGGAATGGAAGAAGACCTAGTCTAGAGCATTGTAAAATCTTTGGATGCTTAGCCTATGCTCACATTCCTTCTCAAGTAAGAGGGAAGTTGGATCCCAAGGCAGAGAAGTGTGTATTCATTGGTTATGATCAAAACCAAAAAGGATATAGATTGTACAATCCAACCAATAAAGGATTTTCTGTGAGTAGAGATGTAATTTTTGATGAAAACAAATCATGGTTTGATGATGACAGGAAAGTGAAGCTGCCATATGACTTGGATGAAGATTTTCCATCACTTCAACCAAAGGAGCCAAAGCAGATTGAAGAAAGTGATTCGGAGATTGACCTAGAAGACTTGGAAAGACTAAAGCTATGGAAGAACAAAGGTAAAGCAAAGATGCAGGATGCTACATATGGACCCGAGAGCTCACATCAACCACTTAGAAGGTCTTCGAGGGAGAAGAAGAAACCAGAGAGGTTTGGTTATGATACTTCTTTGGTCACCAAGCACTCAATCTACATTGCAAAGGATTCAACCAATGAAGAACCTACCACATTTGAAGAAGCACAAAGCAAGAAAGCTTGGAGAGATGCAATGGATGAAGAAATGGAAGCCTTGAAGGAGAATGACACTTGGGAGCTTGTACCTAACAAGCCATCTATGAAGATAATCGGATCTCGATGGATATACAAAATCAAGAAGAATCCAGATGGAAGTATAAATAGACACAAAGCAAGGTTAGTTGCTAAAGGGTTTGCTCAAACCCATGGTATTGATTATGAGGAGACTTTCTCTCCTGTTGCAAAAATGCCTACAATTAGGGTTCTCATTAGTCTTGCTGCATCTAGAAATTGGAATCTTTATCAACTTGATGTAAAGAATGCTTTCTTGAATGGATGGATTTCTGAGGAAGTGTATATGGCACAACCTCCTGGATATGAGGATGCACATCATCCTAACTATGTATGCAAACTAAAGAAAGCTTTGTATGGATTGAAGCAAGCTCCAAGAGCTTGGAATTTCAGATTGGTTACTTATTTGCAGGACCAAGGATTCAAAGCTAGCAAGGCGGATACCTCTTTGTTCATAAAGAGGAATGGATCTGAAGTGATCTATTTATGTGTGTATGTTGATGATATTATTATCACAGGCAATGATCTTGAAGGAATCAAACAGGTAAAGAGTCAAATGAAGGAGGAGTTCAAAATAAGTGACCTCGGACCACTCACTTATTTTCTTGGATTGGAGTTGATCTACACAGATTCAGGTATATACATCACACAAAGGAAGTATGTCCATGACATGCTCGTCAAGTTCAAGATGGAAAATACCAAGTGTGCAGGTACACCTATGGAGCAAAATCATAAGCTTAGTGCTTATGAAGGAGAGCCAATTGAAGACATCACAAGCTATCAAAGCTTGGTTGGAAGTTTGAACTATGCAACACTCACAAGGGTGGATATATGCTATAGTGTTAGCATATTGAGTCAGTTTATGCATAAGCCGAGAAGACCACATATGGAAGCGGCCAAGCGAGTCCTCAAGTACCTAAAGGGGACCATGAATGAAGGTTTGTTCTATTCATATACTTCAGATATTGAGCTAAAGGTCTACTCAGATGCAGATTGGGCCGGATCTAAAGATGATAGAAGAAGCACATCAGGGTATATATCATTTGCAGGTTCAAAAATCATTTCTTGGTCATCGAAGAAGCAACCAACCGTGGCATTATCTTCTACTGAAGCTGAATATAGAGGTTTGGCTAATGCAACTCAAGAAATCATGTGGTTAAAATCTTTGTACACAGATCTTGGACTTCATTCTTCAACACCTCACATTTTTGGTGACAACACAAGCTCACTACATCTAGCAGCTAATCCGGTATACCATGCTAGAACCAAGCATATTGAAGTCCACTACCATTATGTAAGGGAGAAGCTAATGAGCAAGGATATTCAACTATCCTACGTCTCTACAGATATGCAATGTGCAGACATGTTGACGAAAGCTCTTGATGGTACGAAATTAAGTAGATTCAAGTTGATGATTGGTTTGCAGGAAATCAAGGACAATTGAAGACTTATTTGGAGGCCAAGCATGTTAGGCTTGAGGGGGAGCTGTTGGTGCATTTTGCCCAAGCCTACATGCTTGATATGCTTGATATTATCCTCATTTGTAAGTCACATGAGTAGTCATGTGAACACCTCTTGTAAAAGAGTACATTTTATCTCTTGTAAATGGAAAAAGAAAAAAGGAAAAGGATGGCTTACCTCATCCATGATGTAAAAGCAAATTCGTGGCTCCAACTACCAAAATCACGAATTTTTGAGCTGAGGGAATCTCTCCTAACTTTGGGGATCACTTTTAGGTGGAGCCATTTGAATTCGAATTCAAAACTCCCTCCAAGAATAGCTATAAAAGGAGCAAGAAGGAAGAGGCGATAAGCAAGCCTTGTACGTGACCACTTGATGTCATTTTGTAGAGATTGAAGAGCTTACTCCATAGCTCTATCATTCTACTCCCATTGTGCAAAGATTCATTGCCAATGTGGTTGTAATCATATGTGAATCTATACATTTATTATCATCTACCTCTCTCTTTTGTTCTCTGCTATACTCACTCAGAGCAGTAACTTCAGAAGGTCATATCTCGAGTTTTACTGAACCTTTTTCAGTGTTTTAAAGTGCGTTGGATAGCTCTCACTGTCTAGTTTCTATCTATAAATTTTCAAGGTCATTGGATTTATACTTTTGGAGATATCTGCATTTTACTGCTTACTGGTCTATCTCTGCAGAGCCCCGAGAATTGTGGGAATGTTCCAGAACTTGATGAAACTTGTTCTCAGTGCTCAGTCCATCATTTGAAGTGTTTTAACTTGGAATAGGAAGCTTGCTAAGTCTATTTGCTATGCCCAAAAGGAAGTTTTCTAATTCCTTCCAGGTTGAGAGCACTGTTCATTTTTTCCAGCAGGTGTATGTCCAAAAATAGCAAGTTTTGGGAGCTAGTCATTTCGCAACTTGTCGGTCTTGACTTAAACTTTTGGGATACATGTTCCAAAGTAATTGGCTGATATTTTGGTGGATTTAGGAAGCTCAAAGGGTCTACTAATCAACTCTGAAGTCTCAGTTGGCTGGTGTGAAGCTGGTTGTAGCGGCACCTACTCATCTTTGGATTGCATCCACCATCTCTCTTCACACTACCACCCTTGAAGAAAACAAGCGTCTGCAGAAGCAAAACAAAGAAAACCTGGAAGCTGCCATGGAAGGCTCTCCCCACGAAATCGACCCAGAACAATTCAAAGCAGTCCCCTCAGAAACAATGAAGACAATCTTGGAAAGCTATGTAGATCTATTAGACGCACATGACGATTTGGAAAAGGAACGGGATGCACTACGCTGCCAGCTCAGGGAACAGGAGGCACAACCCAAATTAATAGAAACAACCACGACTTCAGAGGAAGTAAAGGCATTAACAGAGTAGGTGGCAGAATTGCAGAAGAAGTTACTGGAATATGAAAGACAGCCCTCTCCAGTTGTAGAACCAGAGCCAGATGAATTGGTACCCATTGAGGTGGACGAATCGTATGAGGAACCATATGTTCCTATGTCGATGCCAGGAGGTCAGCAAACCTCAGAAGGAATGGACACCTTGGAAGTCAAAGTAACCGAATGGCTCCAGACACTCGAAAAGACAGCAAAAACCCATGAAGATCGAGTGGCAATCCAAATCCAATCAATGGCCAAATTAGAAGACACCATCATAAAGTCAGAGTATTTCCGCAGTATGTCTCATCATAGATGGATAGGCACCAACGACGATCAGTATGTGCCATATTGTGTACTCTTGGCAGATTACAACGCAGAGATTCAACGATGTTGTGGCAAGGCTCCAACCTTTGCCACACAATTTGGGCCCGATGATATGCCAAAGAGTGCTAAAAAAGGATCCATTCATCAACCCACCTGGAGGATCCGTCATCTTGAGACCTATCCAGAGATGGTTCGTACTTGGACTAACATGCCACTCTTTATTAAATACAATCCCTGTTATGTTCCAGTCTTCCGCAGACGCACATGGCCCGAATTTACCATTGCTGTAAAGAACGTCAAAGGTTGTGCAAAGTGGTTAAATTATGTCTATCTAGCACCTCCACAAGGACCTCCCACTGTTGCTTACATGATTTCTACAATCCGTCACTGGAGCATTCGCCTACGGAACACCCCTGATGTGATGGCACAGATGTGCATGAAGATCTTCGAATTAATGCTGATCACATTCAGGACATTCAAGAACATCAAGGACCCCCACTTTTAAAGAGTTGGCTTTACTGCAGGCAACCAAGATCTGGTATATGACATGAGCACTACCCCCTCAATAAAGGTAGTATATGCCTGGCATGCAAGAATAAAATACCTCCCAGCATGCTTCAAGCAGACCTTCGAGGAGATGTTCATCAAGGGGTTCTAGGAATATCACTCAGAAATATTTGTACCCAAGCCCTCACATCTCCTCCAACTATTCGTTGTGGAGAGGACCATCTACTCATATCGATTGCGGGTGCCCCATCTAGACGTCCCAAGTCCAGTCGATTGGGATGCATTGTTAACAGACCTAGCACGGGGGCTACGATTAGAAGAACACCACCTTGCTTCCGATGTGGTAAAAAGTGATTTTCATCACTAAAAACCATTGTAAATACCATTTCATATTTTTGTAGCTCCATTTTGTGCAAGCCAAGGAGTCCTTGAGCTTGAGGAGCTTTAGAAGTACCTACCTATCAGTTTTCACATTTTTTAGACTCCGTATGAGCCTCCAAATAGGGCAGAGAACCTAATTTTTAACTAGGCCGGACACTAGGTCTGGACAAGGCCAAAACCTAGTCAAAAACTATAAATAAAGCTAGAGAGCTCATTTTTGAGGTTAGCTTGTAATAGAATTGAACTTGTATGAGCATCTTGAAAGTAATCTAAAAGAACTCCATTGTCTTTCTCTTTGTCTTGTCGTGTGTGCGAGTGTGTGTGTATGTGTGTGCATGTTTGTGTACTTCTCACTCACACACTTGTGCCTTCACTTGCTCGAGGTCATCATACCATCCTCACGTCTTCCCGGATTGACATTAAAGGAGGTGCTACTCATCACTGAGCTATAGATGTACATCAGAATTTGGTTGAATGTTGTGATGAATTTCAGCCACGTGTGGCTGTAAATTTTGCAATTTTTCTTTGTATATACACTTATAAGCCTAAAGGTGACTTATCTTTGTACATTCACTTGGTATTTCATTAAGTGTTGTGTTGTGCTCCAAACCTCTTTTTCTTCTTCTTCCTTGTGTTGTATATGTGCTTCCACAGACCTCAAACTCCAACAATTGGTATCAGAGCAGGTCGCCGCTTCATCTAGGGTGTCCAAATTTTTATATGAGCTTGTTTTGACCTCCAAACACACTATTATAGTGCCTATGCAGTCATTTTTGTTCTTTTGTGCCAAACATATATACAAGTTTTAGTTCACCAATACAAGCACCTCAAAGTCTACTATAGGTTTAGTAGAGCTTGACAGGATGGACATGTTCAACTTTTTGAGATACAATCATTTTTTTACATCAAGGTATTTAGTCAGTGGCCATGGCTAAAACCAATGATGTATTCTGTATGTTGGTTATTGAGGATAGGTAGGATGGTACTAATTACCCATTGTGGGGATATATGATGTGTCATGTATTGGTAGCAAAACGATTGTGGGATATTGTGCAAGGCATTGAAAGACATCCTACTATACCTGCAAATAGAGTTATTGAAGTTGATGTAGATGGCACTAAGGATGATGATCTTCAAATCCATGTTTGCATTGCAGTTCTTACTACAGCTACTCCAAAGTAACTTTGTTGGGTGGAAAAGATGCTCAGGCACATGCATTGATAGCTTTGTCTATCAAACATGCCATTATCCCTCAAGGATACTTGGGATACACTTACCACTTTGTACCAAGCAAGAAATGAGGCTTGTGTTGCTTAACTCTAAAAATAGTTGGAGAGTGAGCGTATGAATGAAGGAGATTCTGTGGATAACTTTTTAACAAAGATCAAAGATTTGAAGGAGTAGCTGACTTTTGTTGATGAACTCTTGCCAAACAGTTCATTTGTGCATATTATTTTAATGGTCTTCTAGATTCATATAAGAGTTTAGCTTCTACTCTTCAATTTATGATGAAAGGGAATCCGAACTCTTCTCTTGAAAGTTAGGTCTTTAAGTTAACTAGAGTTTCCCAAAAGGCATTAAGCTAATTGCTGTTGTGCTCAGAGAATTATGCAAAACACTAGACAGGTGTATGAACCAAAATAGCAAGTTCTTCACCTCTGCGCTAACTCCAACTTATTTGTTTTGATCTATCTTTTTGAGAGTGATCTTCCAAGGTACATAGGGTGTCTAATACATCCATTGGCAAGCTCAAAGGGCCCACCACATACTCCTAGAGCTCATTTGGCTGGTGTAGATCAAGGATTTTACAACACCTCTTCATCTTCAAGCACATACCTATCGATATCTTCACAGTGGTATCAGAGCAAGCTTGGACAACATGGCAGATGGATTTCCTTCATCAATTGACAAATTAGATAGAGGTAATTACTCAGCTTGGTCACTAAGGATGGAAGCTTATCTCGAAGGTAGAAGTTTATATGGTTATGTGGCTGGAGATGAAGTTATGCCAAGTCTCAGGAACAAAAGTCAACCAACACAAAGATTGAGCACATGGTGCTCCAAGGATGCACTTGCAAGGTCTTATCTCCTCAACTCTATCTCAGATTTTTTTGTTGCCTCACATTAGAAGTTGTAAGACATCTTAGGAAGTGTGGGATGCACTTGAATCCTCCTTCGCTTCAAGTATCAAAGCTAGGAAGCATCAACTGTGGTTGGATTTCACAACTCTCAAGAAAGCTCCCAAACAAAATGTGACTGATTTTGTCACAAAGCTCAAGGACATAGCAGATTAGTTGGGAAGCATTAGAGAGGTAATAGATGAAGAGAAAATTGTAAGGCAGGTCATCAATGGCTTGAAGGCAGATGACAAGTGGGAAGCATTCACCACAGGTATGGATTTGTACATGGACATGCATGTACCTCATTTCAATACACTCATTGGACAACTACTTACTCAAGAGGCAAAGCTTATCAAAAATGGAGAAAGCTCTAAAGCTAATCAATCTTCAGCCTTATACGCTGATAAAAGCAAGTCCAAAGAAAACAAAGGAAAGTCAAAGAAAGTGGATGATGAAGTAGGAACATATCAAGCTAACTATGCAGGTAGAGGAAGACATGGCAAAGGTAGAGGAAGAGGAGGTAGACAAGGTAGAGGGAGATCCCAAGGCTCCAACTCATGTTCTATTTGTGGATTAACTAATCATACAACTGAAAATTGCTTTAGGAATTCCATGAATCAAAGATGCAGAGGATACAATAGAGGAAGTTATGGCTACTCAAGAGGAAGGTTAAACAATTATCATGACAACTACAACAACTATAATCATTCAAACTATCAAGGAGGCTACAAAGGAAGGAGAGACTTCAATAACTACACAAAAGACTCAAACAAAGAGGATTCATTATTGATCGTGAACATGGCTATGCCACAAGGTAAATCTAATGAGCATGTTTGCTAATAGATTCAGGTTGTTCAAATCATGTGGCAAGAAATGTGGCACTCCTATCAGATTTAGAAGATCCAAGGAATAAGCATGAGGTACAAACAGGAGATGATACAAGACACCTTGTGGAGAAAATAGGAAATTTCAAAGCACCTGATGGAAACACCAACCTACTGAGTAAGGTATTCTATGTCCCTACCATTACAAAGAATTTGATAAGTGCTGGGCAGATATTAGAGAAAGGGTTACAAGTCAGGTTCACAAAAGCAGGAGCATTTGTTGAAGATCCAAGTCAAGGATTCAAAAGAATTGCAAAAGGTGAAAAGACAGGTAGATTGTTCACATTTGAATTACAAGACACTAGAAACATTGCTCTCTTTAATTATGGTAGTCAAACACACACAGAATTGGAAGTATGGCACAAAAGGTTAGCATATATTCATGAAAGGTCATTAAAGCAAATTTGCAGGGACCAAAGTGTACTTGGACTCCCTAACTTGTCAAAACAACATATGATTTATAAGTGTAGTGCATGTCAATTTGGAAAGTCTCACAGGTTACCATTCATGAAGAAAGGTTATATGCATGGAGATCTCTTGGAGTTGGTTCATACAGATGTATAGGGACCTAGCAAGGAAGCTTCAATATCTGGATCAAGGTATTATGTCTCCTTTATTGATGATTGCAGCAGATGGACTATCCTATTCTTTATGAAACACAAACATGAAGTTTTTTCATGTTTCAAAAGATATTTGGCTCTTGTGGAGAATCAAACAGGTAAATCACTAAAAAGGCTAAGGCCGGATGGAGGGGGAGAATACTTCTCCCATGAGTTTGATTCTTTTCTTCAAGAAAGAGGAATCAAAAGAGAGGTAACTACAAGGTACACTCTTGAGCAAAATGGAGTGGCCGAAAGGAGGAATAGGACAATTGTTGAAGCTGCAAGGTCCATGTTAAATGAAAATCATTTGCCTAATTATCTATGGGCTGAGGTTGTATCCACAGCCACTTACGTGATTAACAGGTTGCCTTCAAATCCCCTTGATGGGATGACTCCATATGAGGCTTGGAATGGAAGAAGAACTATCTTAGATCATTGTAAAATTTTTGGATGTATTGCTTTTGCTCATGTTCCTTCACAAGTTAGAGGCAAGATGGATCCAAAGGCAGAAAGGTGTGTATTTATTGGATATGACAACAATCAAAAGGGTTACAGGTTATACAACCCTACCAACAAAGGATTCTTGGTAAGCAAAGATGTAGTTTTTGATGAGAACAATTCATGGTATGAAGATTCATGAAGAAGATTTCCCAAAGCTTGGTAGAGAACATCAACCAAAGATTGAAGAACAAGATACTTCAGAAGATGATGAAGAAACTCAGATGGAAAAATCAAACCATGGAAGTCTAAAGGTAAAGAAAAATTACAGGAACTTGGACATGAGGCAGAATCATCACAACATGGCTTAAGAATATCTATAAGGGAAAGAAGAAAACCAAAAAGGTATGGGTTTGACACCTCATTAGTAACTAAACATTCTATTTACATAGCACAGGACATAAATCAAGAGGAGCCATCATCCTTTGAAGAGGCCAAAGCAAAATCAGAACGGAAGCATGCAATGAAGGAAGAGATTCAAGCACTTGAGGAAAACAACACTTGGGATTTGGTGCCCTAGTCTTCATCCATGAAGGTAATACGCTCAAGATGGGTCTATAGACTCAAGAAGAATTCTGATGGTTCCATTAACAGGTATAAGGCAAGGCTTGTAGCAAAGATGAGGAGACCTTCTCTCCTGTTGCAAAGATGCCTACTATTAGGGTTTTGCTTAGTATTGCCTCTTCCAAGAATTGGAAGATACTTCAACTAGATGTACAGAATGCATTTTTTAATGGATAGATAACAAAAGAGGTATATATGGCACAACCACCTGGTTTTGAGTATCGAGTTTATCCTGATTATGTGTGTAAACTTAACAAAGCATCGTATGGTCTCAAGCAAGCTCCAAGAGCTTGGAATTTTAGGTTTATTTCATTCTTGCAGGACAAAGGCTTTCAACCTAGGTTTGGAAGTTGTCTACAAAGATCATGGTTTATTTCTCACTCAAAGGAAGTATATCAAGGATATGTTAGCAAAATTCAAGATGGAGGATTGTAACATTGCAAGTAATCCAATGGAGGTCAACCATAAATTGAGCTCACATGAAGGTGAACCCATAGAGGACATCATATCATATCAAAGCCTTGTGGGTAGTCTCAACTATGCCACATTGACAAGGGTAGATATATGCTATAGTGTGAGTGTGCTAAGTCAATTCAGGCACACACCAAGGAAACCACACATGGATGCTGCTAAGAGGATACTCAAATATCTCAAAGGAACCGTAAATGAAGGACTTTATTATCCTTATGTATCTAATTCAGGGTTGAAGCTATTTTCTGATGCAGATTGGGCTAGCTCCAAGGAAGATAGAAGGAGCACTTCAGGTAATCTTACCTTTGGAGGATCAAAGATTATTTCATGGTCATCCAAGAAGCAACCCACAGTTGCTCTCTCTTCTACCAAAGCTGAATACAGAGGTCTTGCCACAGCTACACAAGAAGCTATGTGGATGGAGACATTATTCAAAGATCTTGGATTGGAGTTTGGAACTCCAACTATTTTTTGTGACAATATGAGTTCTATTCACTTAGTTGCTAATCCAATTTTTCATGCAAGGACTAAACATATTGAAATTCATTATCACTATGTAAGAGAGAATATTGTGAGCAAGGAGATTCAAATATCATATGTATCCACTCATCAACAATGTGTAGATATTCTAACCAAAGCATTGGATGGTACAAAGCTTTGCAAATTCAAAGCCATGATTGGTTTGCAGGTAATCTTGGAAGATTGAAGACCTCAAGCATAGTTGGCTTGAGGGGGAGTTGTTGGAGCAAGTCTATGACAAGCCTAAGTATTGGCTTGAGTCCCACAAATTCAAAGAAGAAACCTTAAAATGAAGACAATGTAACGTTCACTTTTGAACTACCTCTTGTAACTTTTGAAGACTTTACTTAATGTAAAAGTGAAAGAATCTTAAGTGGTTGAGTCCACTTGATCAAAAAGGGAAATATGAGCCACGAATTCATGATTTGTGGTAGATAGAGAATCAAATCAATCATTAATTGATTGGAGAGTGATTGAGGGAAGTTAGCCTCCCAAGCTCAACTATAAATAGATTGCAGCTTTAGTCGTGGTTAGAGAGACCTCAGAGAAGACCTGGACGAGCTGAGCTTTATGCCATATCAAGGTGTGGCTTCAAGGCACACATATGTATCAATAAGTCCATTGTGTTGTAAAATCAATATACTTTCATTTTCATGATCATTTGAGTTCATATTTCCATGTTCTTCCGAAGTGTACTACTCACTACCATATCTCTCAGTTTTCTCTGTCAAATTGCAAAGATGGTTTCTCTGAGCTTGGTGCATCATTTTCAGTGGTTTAACTTGGTAAAGTTAGCTCTATACGTCTACTATATGCTCACCAATTTGCATTTCATTTGGGTGTTTCAATCTTCAGTTATGTTCAGTTGAAGTCAACCCTATCTGCTCAGTTTCACTTCTCTGTCAGGTATCTGATTTTCTTACTCATCTTGTCAGAGTTGTTTCGAAGTGTGTACTTACCCAAATTCAATGATTTAAAGCTTGTTGCATTTAGCATAGTATCTAGTATAATCATACAAATTTTGCATAATGATTGGATTCTTAAATCTTGAGTTATGTTCATTTTTCTGGTCACAAGTCTCATTACTGTAGCAGCCCGTGAAAATAGGGATGATGTCATCACTTGTTAAACATCATTCTCAGTTTGTGGTTCATTTATTTTGATGAGATTACTCTTTACAGTTAGGTCTTTAAGTTAGCTAGACTTCCCCAAAAGGAATTAAGCTAATCGCTGCTGTGCTGAGAGAATTATGCAAAACACTGAACAGGTGTATGAACCAAAATAACAAGTTCTTCAGCTCTGAGCTAACTCCAACTTATCTGTTTTGATCTATCTTTTTGAGAGTGATCTTCTAAGGTACATAGGGTTTCTAATACATCCATTGGCAAGCTAAAAGGGCCCAACACATACTCGTGGAGTTCATTTGGCTGGTGTAGATCAAGGGTTTTGCAACACCTCTTCATCTTCAAGCACATACCTATTGATCTCTTCACAGGACTCACCTCCCAGCATATTTATAGCCCTTGCCTAGTCACCATCTAGAGTTCTCTCTAAGGTCCCTCTACTCATATGGCCATCATGAGTAGGTCCTTGTATGAACTCTCTGGCTTTTGGCCTTGGCTATCCCCCGAGCAAGGAACTTCTCGTTCCTCCAAGCATGTACATCTCTGGAATATAACACTCTCTTCCCCTTCTAAAGATCATTGTCCTCAATGATATAGAAGGATCTATAAACTTGGGAATCAGAATCTATGATTCCAAATAATAAGAGTAGAGTGTGCTAGGTGTCTGAAATACTATATAATCAAAAAGTAGACAAGTCGTCTCTCTACTTCATATCTAGAATTTCCACCAACAAATAGTAGTCCTTGCCTTGGGCATACTATGGGAATCCATCTGAGGCCCAATGAGTCCATATGTGCGTAGCATAAGTACTCGAAATATCCTCGCACTCCTTATGCCCAGACCTTGATCACTAACTTGTGATGGCTTGTCACCTGTAGAGATCTCGACAGCTTGCCCTTGTCTCCTTGGAATACCCACTAACAGCTTTTCATATGGTATAATCATGAAAAATCACTTACTCCACTAGAGTAATGAAAAAAATACTATGCTCATTTAAAATAATGAGACTATGTCTCAACTCTCTGTGGAAGAATACTAAAAATAAATGGAAATCCTTTCCAAGTAGTGTTTTATCTCTAAGCTCAAGTAAATCTGCTTGATTTACTCACTGTAATGAAATAAAACTCAAGAAAATCTCATCATGATCCAAACTATGAATCCAAGATGACAATCTATCAATGATCCATACTATGGACCAAGATATCAATATGTCAATCTATCAACTATGGATATCAATATGTCAAACTATCAATGATCTAGATTATGGACCAAGATATCAATCTGTCACATCCAAACTATGGACTAAGATCTCAATCAATCACATCCAAACTATGGATCCAAATCTCGATGTATCATATATATATATATATATATATATATATATATATATATATATATATATATATATATATATATATATATATATATAATGCAAACTATGGATCAAAATCTCTCCCATACAAAGTAAGTCTCAATCCACTCTGTGGAGCTAATTCCATCATGCCAAATGAAGACATACTACGAAAATGTAGCAACTAAGTGGAGCTACCACTGCCTTCTCAATAATAACATGCAAAATGTTCCAAGTGGATGAAACTTGCTTTATCCATGAGCACCATCTGATCATCACTATGATCAAATCATCCCCAACTAGGAATAAGGTGTCTCAAGCAAACTACTATAATAATGTGGCACTCCCAGATCTAATGAGGACTATACTGTGAGTCCACTAAATATACTGAAAAATGGTAAGTTGATGTGTGCACACTCATAGCTGTTGGAGAAAGTCTATGACAAGCCTAAGTATTGGCTTGAGTCCCACAAAGTCATAGAAGAAGCTTTAAAATGAAGACTATGCAAAGTTCACTTGTGAACTACCTCTTGTAACTTTTGAAGAGATTACTTAATGTAAATGTGAAAGAATCTTAAGTGGTTGAGTCCATTTGATCAAAAAGGGAAAGAGGAGCCACGAATTCATGATTTGTGGTAGATAGAGAATCAAATCAATCACAAATTGATTGGAGAGTGATTGAGGGAAGTTAGCCTCCCAAACTCAACTATAAATAGATGGCAGTTTTAGTCGTGGTTAGAGAGACCTATGTGAAGACTTCCAAGAGCTGAGTTTTATGCCATATCAAGGTGTGATTACAAGGCACACATATGTATCAGTAAGTCCATTGTATTGTACAAGCAATATACTTTCATTTTCATGATCATTTGAGTTCATATTTCCATGTTGTTGTGAAGTGTACTACTCACTGCCATATCTCTCAATTTTCTCAGTCAGATTGCAGATATGATTTCTCTGAGCTTGGTGCACCCTTTTCAGTGATGTAACTTGGTAACGTTAGCTCTATAAGTCTACTATATGCTCGTCAATTTTCATTTCATTTGGGTATTGCAATCTTCAGTTATGTTCAGTTGAAGTCAACCCTGTCTGTCATTTTCACTTCTTTGTCAGGTACTCGACTTTTTTACTCATCTTGTTAGAGCTGTTTCGCAGTGTGTACTTATCTAAACTCAATGATTTAAAGCTTGTTGGATTTAGCATACTGTCTAGTATAAGCATACAAGTTTTCATAATCATTGGTTTCTTAAATCTGTAGTTATGTTCATTTTTCTACTCAATTGTCTCAAACTGTAGCAGCCCGTGAAAATTGGGATGATGTCATCACTTGTTAAAACTCACTCTCAGTGTGTGGTTCATTATTTTTTATGAGACTACTCTTGAAAGTTAGCTCTTTAAGTTATCTAGACTTCCCCAAGAGGAATTAAGCTAATTGTTGCTGTGCTCAGAGAATTATGGAAAACACTGAACAGGTGTATGAACCAAAATAGCAAGTTTTTCACCTCTGAGCTAACTCCAACTTATCTATTTTGATCTATCTTTTTGAGAGTGATCTGCCAAGGTACATAGGGTGTCTAATACATCCATTGGCAAGCTAAAAGGGCCCACCACATACTCCTGGAGTTCATTTGGCTGGTGTAGATCAAGGATTCTGCAACACCTCTTCATCTTCAAGCACATACCTATCCATCTCTTCACAGTGGTATCAGAGCAAGGTTGGACAACATGGCAGATGAATTTCCTTCATCAATTGACGAATTGGACAGAGGTAACTACTCAACTTGGTCATTAAGAATGGAAGCTTATCTCCAAGGTAGAAGTTTATATGGTTTTGTGGCTGGAGATGAAGTTATGCCAAGTTTCAGGAACAAAAGTCAACCAACACACGAAGAGCAAAAGAGATTGAGCACATGGTGCTCCAAGGATGCACTTGCAAGGTCTTATCTCCTCAACTCTATCTTAGATTTTTTTTTGCCTCACATTAGAAGTTGTAAGACATCTTAGGAAGTGTGGGATGCACTTGAAGCCTTCTTCTCTTCAAGTACCAAAGCTAGGAAGCATCAACTATGGCTGTATTTCACAACTCTCAAGAAGGCTCCCAAACAACATGTGACTGATTTTGTCACAAAGCTCAAGGACATAGCGGATCAGTTGGGAAGCATTGGAGAGGTAATAGATGAAGAGCAAATTGTAAGGCAGGTCATCAATGGCTTGAAGGCAGATGACAAGTGGGAAGCATTCACCACAGCTATGGATTTGTACATGGACATGCATGTACCTGATTTCAATACACTGATTGGACAACTACTTACTCAAGAGGCAAAGCTTATGAAAAATGGAGAAAGCTCTAAAGGTAATCAATCTTCAGCTTTATACACTGATAAAAGCAAGTCCAAAGATAACAAAGGAAAGGAAAAGAAAGTGGATGATGAAGCAGGTACATATCAAGCTAACTATGCAGGTAGAGGAAGACATGGCAGAGGTAGAGGAAGAGGAGGTAGATAAGGCAGGGGGAGATCCCAAGACTCCAACTTATGTTCTATTTGTGGATTTATTAATCATACAACTGAAAATTGCTTTAGGAATTCCATGAATCAAAGAGGCAGAGGATACAATAGAGGAAGCTATGGCTACTCAAGAGGAAGGTTCAACAATTATCATGGCAACTACAACAACTACAATCATTCAAACTATCAAGGAGGCTACAAAGGAAGGAGAGACTTCAATAACTACACAAAAGACTCAAACAAAGAGGATTCATTATTGATCATGAACATGGCTATGCCACAAGGTAAATCTGATGAGCATGTTTTCTACATAGATTCAGGTTGTTCAAATCATGTGGCAGGAAATGTGGCACTCCTATCAGATTTAGAAGATCCAAGGAATAAGCATGAGGTACAAACAGGAGATGATACAAGACATCTTGTGGAGAAAATACGCAATGTCAAAGCAGCTCATGGAAACATCAACCTACTCAGTAAGGTACTCTATGTCCCTACCATTACAAAGAATTTGATAAGTGTTGGGCAGATAGTAGAGAAAGGGTTGCAAGTCAGGTTCACAAAAGCAGGAGCATTTGTTGAAGATCCAAGTCAAGGATTCATAAGAATTGCAAAAGGTGAAAAGGCAGGTAGATTGTTCACATTTGAATTACAAGACACTAGAAACATTGCTCTCTTTAATTATGGTAGTCACACACTCACAGCATTGGAAGTATGGCACAAAAGGTTAGCACATATTGGTGAAAGGTCATTGAAGCAAATTTGCAAGGACCAAAGTGTACTTGGACTCCCTAATTTTTCAAAACAACATATGATTTATAAGTGTAGTGCATGTCAATTTGGAAAGTCTCACACGTTACCATTCATGAAGAAAGGTTATATGCATGGAGATCTCTTGGAGTTGGTTCATACAGATGTATGGGGACCTAGCAAGGAAGCTTCAATATCTGGATCAAGGTATTATGTCTCCTTTATTGATGATTGCAGCAGATGGACTATCCTATTCTTTATGAAACACAAAGATGAAGTTTTTTCATGTTTCAAAAGATATTTGGCTCTTGTGGAGAATCAAACAGGTAAATCACTAAAAAGGCTAAGGTCAGATGGAGGGGGAGAATACTTCTCCCATGAGTTTGATTCTTTTCTTCAAGAAAGAGGAATCAAAAGAGAGGTAGCTACAAGGTACACTCTTGAGCAAAATGGAGTGGCAGAAAGGAGGAATAGGACAATTGTTGAAGCTGCACGGTCCATGTTAAATGAAAAGCATTTACCTAATTATCTATGGGCTGAGGCTGTATCTATAGCCACTTACTTGATTCACAGGTTGCCTTCAGAATCCCTTGATGGGAAGACTCCATATGAGGCTTGGAATGGAAGAAGACCAAGCTTAGATCATTGTAAAATTTTTGGATGTATTGCTTTTGCTCATGTTCCTTCACAGGTTAGACGCAAGATGGATCCAAAGGCAGAAAGGTGTGTATTTATTGGATATGACAACAATCAAAAGGGCTACAGGTTATACAACCCTACCAACAAAGGATTCTTGGTAAGTAGAGATGTAGTTTTTTATGAGAACATTTCATGGTATAATGATTCATGCAGGAAGTTCAATTTACCATATGATCTTGAAGAAGATTTTCCAAAGCTTGGTAGAGAACAACCGAAGATTGAAGAACAAGACACCTCAAAGGATGATGAAGAATCTCATATGGAAAAGATCAAAGCATGGAAGTCTAAAGGTAAAGCAAAATTGCAGGAACTTGGACATGAGGCAGAATCATCACATCATGGCCTAAGAGGATCTATAAGGGAAAAGAAAAAACCAGAAAGGTATGCGTTTGACACCTCATTAGTAACTAAACATTCTATCTACATAGCACAGGACATAAACCAAGAGGATCCATCATCATTTGAAGAGGCCAAAGCACAATCAGAATGGAAGCATGTAATGAAGGAAGAGATTGAAGCACTTGAGGAAAACAACACTTGGGATTTGGTGCCCAAGACTTCATCCATGAAGGTAATAGGCTCAAGATGGGTCTATAAACTCAAGGAGAATTCTAATGGTTCCATTAACAGGTATAAGGCAAGTCTTGTAGCAAAAGGCTTAGCACAAACTCAGGGAATTGATTATGAGGAGACCTTCTCTCCTGTGGCAAAGATGCCTACTATTAGGGCTTTGCTTAGTATTGCCTCTTCCAAGAATTGGAAGATACTTCAACTAGATGTAAAGAATGCATTCTTGAATGGTTGGATAACAGAAGAGGTATATATGGCACAACCACCTGGTTTTGAGAATCAAATTTATCCTGATTATGTGTGTAAACTTAACAAAGCATTGTATGGTCTCAAGCAAGCTCTAAGAGCTTGGAATTTCAGACTTGTTTCATTCTTGCAGGACAAAGGATTTCAGCCAAGCAAGGCAGATCCTTCACTCTTTATTAAAAAGAGGAATTCTGAGATCATCTACCTATGTGTATATGTAGATGATATTATATTGACAGGAAATGATGTAGACGGTATGAAGAAGATCAAAGATCAGATGAGAGAAGAGTTCAAGATAAGTGATTTGGGTTCACTTACCTACTTCCTAGGTTTGGAAGTTGTCTACAAAGATCATGGTTTGTTTCTCACTCAAAGAAAGTACATTAAGGACATTTTGGCAAAATTCAAGATGCAAGATTGTAAGATTGCAGGTACTCCAATGGAGGTCAATCACAAATTGAGCTCACATGAAGGTGAACTCATAGAGGACATCAATCATATCAAAGTCTAGTGGGTAGTCTTAACTATGCCACATTGACAAGAGTAGATATATGTTACAATGTGAGTGTGCTAAGTCAATTTATGCACACACCAAGGAAACCACATATGGATGCTGCCAAAAGGATTCTCAAGTATCTCAAAGGAACCATAAATGAAGGACTTTATTATCCTTATGTATCTGATTTAGGTTTGAAGCTATTTTCTGATGCAGATTGGGCTGGCTCCAAGGAAGATAGAAGGATCACTTCAGGTTATCTTACCTTTGCAGGTTCAAAGCTTATTTCATGGTCATCCAAGAAGCAACCCACAGTTGCTCTCTCTTCTACTGAAGCTGAATATAGAGGTTGTCACTCTAGCACAATGGTGAGTACCAACATGAGGAGATCCACCTCATAATTGTCAATCCATGGAGACGTTAGGACTAGTATGAAGACTATGAGCAAGTGAAGGCACAAGTGCGTGACTGAGAAGCACACAAACATGCACACACATACACACACGCGCACACAAGGCAAGAACAAGGAGAGGAACAATGGAGCTCTTTTCATTAGTCAAAAAGTCTCTTACATAAGCTCAATTCACAAACAATCTCCCCCCAAAAATGAGCTTTCTAGCTCTTTTTATAGTTTTCTCACTAGCTTTGGCCTTGTCCAGACCTAGTGTCCGGCCTAGTTAAAAATTAGGTTCTAGAGCCTATTTGAGGGCTCAAAAGGAGTCTAAAAATTATGAAAATTGGTATGTAGCTAATTCTAATACTCCTCAAGCTCGAGGACTCCTCGGCTTGAACAAAATGGAGTCTATTCTACCAAAAATGGAATTTACAATGTTTGTGTAGTGATTAAAATCACTTGAGTTGTGAAGGGTCCATGGAAAAAATGATTAGGCCTTGTTGTCGTATTGTGCATGACCACTCTGTTGTGTTGGTATGCTCTTCATCTGACTTGTATGCCAACACTCCCCCCTTCCTAGTGTATGTCCCCCCTGACAGACCTCTGTTCTATAGGGTGGTCGATATAGTATTGGATGACATTGGTGGCTAATTCATGTTCTCCTATCCTTAAGCCTCTTGCGAGGTCAGCTTCCAATGCATCCCAATTTATTGCATCGGGGACCTCTGGTTGCGGTGTGGTGTAGTACTCGGAGTACATGGCTTGTTCACAAGCAAAGAGATGGAGCAGGTGTGTTGGCTTCGGTGCGAAGACCTCCGAATGATACTCCCAGAAACCTGATCTGAACATTTCTTCAAATGTCTGTTTATAACATGCAGGGAGGTATTTGATGCGTGCATGCCAAGCGTAAGCCACACGAATACTGGGGGTGGTGCTCATGTCATACACCAAATCGTAATTTCCGTTGGTAAACCCCAGTAGACGTACCTGTGGTGCTGCTGCATTTCTAAAGGTTTTCAGTACTACTTGCATCATATCTAAAATCTTAAGCATCATTTGGGCCGCCACATCTAGCATGGGCTTCAGTCGAGGCATCCAATGTCGAATTGTGGCCATCATGTATGCTATTGATGGTGGTCCCTGCGGCGGTGCTATGTATGGGTAGTTTAGCCATTCCTTGCATTATGCATTGTTCTGAACTTTAATGTTGAATGCTTTCCAAGACCTGCGCCGTGGAACTGGACCGTAGCATGGATTGTATAGGAGATGTAAAGGCGCATTGTTCCATGTCCGCAGCATTTCAGGATATATCTTAAGAAGTTTCTGCCGCCATGTTGGTTGACGAATTTTGCCTTTTTGCACGTCTGGAGGAAGGTCTTCCGGTTGAAACTGGGTAGCGAAGGTAGGAATCTTGCCTGTGACTCTCTGTATTTCTGCGTTATAATCTGCTAAAATGATATAGTACGGCCTGTATTGGAGTTCTGATGAGAGGATAAGGCGTCTAGATGACAGGTTCTTGAAGTAATTGGATTGTAATACAGTGTCTTCTATGACCCTCATGGCCTGATTTTGCACGACTGTTCGCTCTTCATGTGAACTCCCAATTTCCTCCACTTGTCGTAGCCAAGGGGGTCGTGGTGCTTCGAACGTATCCTGACCTTCTTCTGTTTGTTGACCTCCTGGGGATGGTTGTGGGTCATATTATTCTTCAAACGTTTGTTCCACCGGAATTTGTATTGTTTCCTCATCGGTGGAAGCCTCAGGTGGGGAAGGTGGTCTCTCATATTGTAGTAGACGTGCTTGCAATTCTGTGACCTATTTCTGGAGATCTTTTAAGGCCTCTGAGTCTGTGAGAAGTGAAGCCGCGGAGGAGGTGGTTTGAGAGGCAGCTGTTGTTTCTTTTTGGTGTTTGTGCTTCAGTTGACCCAGTTCCTCTGATAACTAGTCATGGGCTTCAAGTAGGGTGGCATAGTCTTCCAAGATTATCTTGATATTATCGGGGGTCATAGCTTGAAACTTTGAGGGACTGATGGGTGCCCCAGGTGTGTTTTCGATAGCTGCTTCTAGGTTTTCCTGATTCTATAATTGTAGGCGTCAATTCTCTTCATGAGCGGCTGCAAGGTGTCGTTTGAGTAGGGCCATATTTCGTTGAAGCTTTGAATTGCGTTCTAGCTGTGTCCGTAGATGACCTTCTACCACTTGTATTGCTTCCTGGTCTGTGTTCTGGAATTGTACCTCCAATATGCTATGAGCCTCTTGTAGAGTTTGGAATTGTGTAAGGAGGCGAGCATTCTCCTCTTCTAGTGTAGCAAGACGATGTTGCAATACCTCCGAGTGCTCTTGTAGTCGTGCATTATGTTGTTGGAGCTGATTGTAATCTGTCCTTAACTGTGATATACATGCGAGCATAGTGTCCAATGCATTGCCTATGGATGCGGGTGTGGTGTGTACAATGGAAGATGCATGGGAAGGGAATTGGGGAAGGGGAAGAGTGAATGATGTGTCTATTGAAGACGTGTGTGTGGGTGAAATTGGTGGAGGGGGAATGGGAGGAGGTGGAAGCGTGGGGGGAGGGGGAGGTGCCGTGGGTGGTGAAATGTCCATGCTTTCAGGAGTGGATGCGAGTGTGGTATCTACCATATACATTGGAATGGTAGGTGGTGTGTGTGTGAAAGTGGTGAATAAGTGAGAAGAGGGTGGGGGAACTGAAAATAGAGGAAATGATTGAGACCGGGGTTGAAATGTTCTTGAAAGAAAGGCGTGGAGGGGTTGGAGAATTGGAGGGATGGGGTTTGGGAGGTGAGATGCTGAAGGCAGGGAGGCCATAAAAGGTGGCGTGGTAGCAGGGAGTCCCAAGAATATGGATCTAGAATCGGGATGGCCTATGGCTGAGGGCATGGGGGATGGATGTCCTAGGGCAGGCTCTATGAGCGATTCGGTGGATTGTGTAGTGATGGTGGTAGCTTCATAGATTGGGTTTTCATAGGTGGAGAATAGGGTTGAACTAGAGGTGGGAGTACGAAAGATGAAGGTTTGTTCGGTGGGTTGAGTGGTCGAGGTGATCTCCACGGCTTCTGCTCTAGGAGGCGATGGTGGGGGTGTGGGTGGTAGTGGCTCGGTTGATTCATCATGGGCGACTGAGTGCTCTTGGCCAGAAGTTACAGTTGCTTGGGAGGTTGTCTTAATGGGTTCTGATGTAATAATAGGCCCTTTTGCTCTTGTAACGGGGATCTGGATGTTTTTGCCTGACCGCGGTCGTGTTTGGAATCTTTGTGGATCATATTGAACTGGAGACCTCCGAATCGCGGTTCGAACTGCTTCTACTACCCCATAGGTTTCTGCCATCAATAAGAGACCTTCACTGTATTCTGAGTCAACTCCTGCTTCTTCCAAAAGCTAAGCCATGAGCACCCTACTACTCTATTCAGTGAGCAATTGTTGCGACCTTACTCGTTCCATTATTTGGTATAGCCTCCGGAGTTCTGCTGTATAAGCTAGGGCCTCAGTTGTTTCCTCTTCTTCTGCTTCTGAATGTTCCTGTTGTTGCGACAAAGTTCTCTGTTGTCCCTCATCCCAATGTACATGGTGGCCTTCTGTGGATTTCCTTCTTCTTTAGGAAGAGGTGCCCTGTTCTTCTGCATCTGAATAGAAATCCACATCAGAGAATTGTGTATTTTGCAAGAATGATTCGAATTCAAAAGTGCCCATCCCTTCAGTGCCCCTAGTTGCAGGAAATTCGAATTCTGGAGGGACAGGAGGAGCGGAGGGGGTAGCTTGTGTTGTAGCTTCAAATCCAGACCTGGGTATTCTAATGGTAAAGGGAGGTACGGTGGTCTCTCCTCGTGGCGATGCTTCAGGAGTAGTCAGAACTTCACGTGTCTGGACACAAGGGATCGAACCCCTCATGCGCTTGGATTGATGTGTGGACGTCTTGAGCCTCTTAAACATTTGTAATTGTGCCCAAGTTAAAGCACGTTCAATGGGTACATCATATGCTAAGCACCGGTAGATAATGCGTGTGATTGCACAGCAACCATTCACCACTAATTTCCTAGATGACCTTTTATTTGCTTCATACAACTGCTCCACAATCCATACAGGAAGCTTAATCGGTAACGCACCTGTCTCTGCCAAGTAAAGAGTGAACCAGATTCTTTTGTGCGGTTGTGTGAAGCGGTCTTGACCAGGGAAAGCAAAATGTTGCATGCACATACGGAGAGGGATGGATATGTTTGGTATGAGTGCTGCCATATCTTTCAGCTTCAGTAGTTTCCGATCCTTCATGTTAGTAGGAATGAGAGCATCCTTCTCAGAAGGTACATGTGTACCGTGCATATTCAAAGTAGCACTCACCAATTCCAATGTAAGTTCAAACCTTTTCAACTCGTTGTTGCCCAGCAAGGAAGGAAGTACGAATGTTCCTGGTTTGTCCTTTTCTTCATTAGCTTGTAATGTGGAGACCAAATAATAGCATCGGAGGAGATCTGGTTTAGGTAGTGGTGCTTCAAAGTATTCGGCTAGCCTTGCACATTGCCATATGGTCTGGAGATCTTCTCTGTTCTGTAGAGTCTCAAACTCCTTGGAGAAAAATTGAAATCGGACCCATGATCTGTCATACTCGCACTTAGACTCCCATATATACTTGGCCTCTCCTAATGGACCTGGCATGCCATTGAACCAATTAGAATTGGCATGGACTCTCTCTATGATCCCTGTGGGTGGATCCGATACCGGGATCTGCTGAAGGTGTTGCAGCTCCACAGGTCGTTCAGTTGGTGGCACATCAACAAGTAGACTATTCACATCAATTCCTATAGTACTTACTCCTGCCTGTGAGCTCGGACCTGCTGCTTCTGCCATGAGAGTGCTTGTAGTTGCTGATGCTTATCTGCTAGAAGAAGAGAGAGGCACATTAGCATTGCATAGGAAACAGGATGTTATGGTGTTCCCTCCACAATACCAACATGACATTCCGAGTGGTTAGAGGTTAGTGGGTGAAGTGTTCGTGATGTGTGTACATGTGGGTTAGTAGGTTAGGGTTCACTCTAGATGCATACTTTGGATGTGCAATGTTCTCAGAATGCACCTACATCAGAGGGGAAGGATTTACAGAGGTGGGTCAGGGGGTTTGATATGGGGTTTAGGTCTCCAAACTTTGATGCTGGAATTGTTGCTTTTATTGGCGATGATGTGTGAAGGTTTGCATACTGGAGTGTGTTGGGTTTGGGACCTTTTGGGTACCCATTTCCAAACATTCCGAGCAGTGACCGAAAATGTGGTGGTGTGGAGTGTAGATGTTTGCCTTTGGATGGGAGCCAATAGGAATCGTGAGTGTTGGTTTGATCTTGTGATTGGAGGTGAAGTTATTTGAGCTAATAAGCAGGTCTTGGGCACCCATATTTGTCTAGCTTTTGGGATCGCCTTCATTGACTGCTTTGGAACCCAAATAGAAATGGTTTGTCTAGATTGATGCCTAGGGTACTCCTTCGCTATAGTCCTCGACACTGTAGCTTGCTTGATGCTTCTTTGGAATCCTGTCTCCAAAGCCGAGGGTTGTTCACCTTTGCGTATCCATATCTGCTTCATTCCATGGGGTATTCTGTATTGTACTGGTTGGTGTTCATTCTTCTTGGTCCTCGGGCTCCTCTCTATCTTGTATTTTCCGGCTTGCTTTCCTCGAATTCTCTTTGGAAAAGAAGGGAACTCCTTGTTGACTTCTGTACCTTTGTCATGAGTGGCAATCTTTTGCACCATAGAACTTTGGTCAAGAGTAGCATGGTTCATTTCAAGTGAACTCCTGGAAGGACCAGGATTCGGTGCCTCTTCTAGTGGCCTATGTGCTTGATTTTCTAATTCAATCGTTATGTGGTTTTGGCCTACCCATGCCTGAAGAAGTCCACTTCTTAGGTTGAGGTTGAATGCATGATCATAAATCCAGTCTTGGCCCAGGACAAGAGGTTCGGTAAGATCCTCATCTTCACACACTAGCACTTTGACTGCCATTAGCACCTCTTGAATGTAGAGGGGAAGTTCCACCTCACCAATGCAAGGGGTTTCCACACCTCCCAATCCTATGAGATATGCCTCTATAGGATTGATTTGTAATTGCAGCTCTTGGCAGTAAGAAAGTCGAACTGCACTAGTGGCTGCCCCTGAGTCAATTAAAGCTCTCACTGTCCTTACACTCTCTCCTTGTCCTACTTCTAGGGTTACAAAAGGCTGTCGGTCGATTATTCTATGGGAATGTCCACCTGAAGCCTCGCACATGGCCATGGGATAGCCTAGAGATTCTTGAGTGTCAAGCATAGGCTGGTCTCTACCTTGTCTCCTCAATTTCATTTGTCGGATGCGTTCCAAAGCTTCTGCCTTTGCTTCTTCTCGAATTCGTTTCTCTTCTTCTTTACGTTTCTTGGTAGTGTTGAGTCGATTTAGCATCTCTTCCGTCAGGGGTTCTTGATATAACTTGACTCTACATCCACTTATGTAACTTGGTAGAATATCACCCTCTAGAGTGGCTAGTTGCACGACTCCACTTGCGGAGATCCTATTGATAATCATTGGCCCATAACCTCTCTTCTCTAACTTCCGTGCATGTTGCTTCAAGGTGTAGACTAGGACTAGGTCTCCTGCTTTCAAGCCCTTATCCTTCACGTGTGCATCGAAATATGCCTTTTGCCTCTTCTTGGCTGCATAAATTCCTGTTGCAGCCCTCAATCGTGTTTCACCTAATCGTTCAAGATCGAAGATTCTAGAGGACAACTCATGGCCTGTCCAATCATGCTCTTGTGCTACTTTCAAGGTTGGTATCAAAAAATCCAATGGTAGCACTGCATTCTGGTCAAAAACCATCTGAAAGGGTGTGGCTTGGAGTACCGTTTTATAGGCAACTTTGTATGCCCAAACAACATGGTGTAGCTGTTTGTCTTAATCAAAGTGTTTGTTATTCACTAATTTGGTTAGCACATTGCATAGAATCTTATTTGTGCTTTCGGCTTGTCCATTAGCTTGTGGGTGATAGGGGGCAGACTTCTTGTGTATCACCAAGAACTCTTGAAGAAGATTTTCAATGACTTCATTCAAGAAGTGAGTCCCTCTGTCACTTACTAGCTCTATGGGTAGCCCGTATCGAGTGAACACATTCTCAAATAAGAATTTAGCGGTCGTTTGGGCATCATTCTTCGATGTGGCTTTCACTTCTACCCACTTGGTTAGATAATCCGTGGCCACAATGATATACTCAGCATGTGAACCCTTAGCTGGGGGATTAATAGGACCAACAAAGTCTATTCCCCACTTAGAGAATGCACGTCCACCCATCATAGGTTTCAATGGCATCTCATCTTTACGTATAGGATACTGAGTTTGTTGACACACATCACACCTCTTCACATAGGTATGTGCATCCATGTGAAGGGTTGGCCACCACAAGCCTGCAAATAGGATCGCTTTGATTACCCGATCTGGTCCAAAGTGTCCTCCTGTGACACCTTGGTGAGCAGTCTCTAATATCTTCAGATACTCGCTCTCGTGGACACATAGTCTCAGGTAACCATCTTTACCACGCTTGTATAGATTATCACCAATGAGTGAGTAATCCAGGGCTTCTTGTTCTAGACTTCTTTGTCTGGCCAATGTCATATCTTGAGGGAATGTTTTCGTCCTCAAGAATGCTACTAGTGGTTCACTCCAATCTGGCACTATGGATACTTGATAAAGAGTGGCATGTTCCACAGGTGGTTTAGTGCAGCAGATCGGGCATTCCTTGCACAGCTTATGGACATCAGCTTCCATAGTTGGACAATGCCCTCCAAGTCTCCTTAATGTCTATATGGTTCGTTGCCGTGAGTAATGTTGCTCTAATGCACCTACGTGTGCCAATTGCAACCATTTCGTGCACTCATCTTCTTCCCCACAACAAGCTAGGATGCCTAGATCGGTATGCTTGTACATACTCCCTACCATGATGTGGTACTTTTGAGCCTTTACTACCTCCCTATCTTTAGTGCTTATGACAGGGTGATTGGGCCCGTATGTCAATACTGGCACTAGTGGCTTAGCCCACTGAGGTACCACTTCCAAATTAAACAAGTAAGCATCAGGAAGGTCATCTGATACTCCTTGTGGGGCTTCTCCAGATGTGAGCCTAGAGAGATGGTCTGCTCTCAAGTGAGTCTTCCCTTTCCTCACCACAACTTCGAAGTCATACTCCATTAGCAAGAGGAACCATCTTACCAATCTACCTGTATTGCATGGCTTGTTTACCAAGTACAACAATGCCTGGTGGTCAGTAAAAAATTTAAACTTACTTGCAAGCAAATAGTGCCTAAACTTCTTAACCGCATACACCATGCCTAAGCCTTCTCTCTCAGTAGTGGTATAGTTCCGTTCAGCAGCATTTAGTTGTCTACTAGCATAGGCAATGGGAAGATTCATATTACCTTCACCAGTAGGTTGTGCGAGTACACATCCAATAGCATAATTGGATGCATCCATGTGAACATGGAAGGGTTTATTCCAATCTGGTGTGGTCAAGATTGGTGCTCAACACAATCTTCTTTTGAGTTCATTAAAGGAGTCCTCACACTCATCAGTCCACTCAAAGTTAGTCAAAAGTCCATACAGAGGCTTTGCAATGATGGCATACATGTGTATGAAACGCCAGTAATAACCGCAATGCCCCATGAAAGCTTGTACTTCCTTGATATTCTTTGGCCTAGGTAACTCTGCTATGGCTCTTACTTTCTCTTCATCAGTGGATATGCCATTCTTCGACACTATATGTCCTAGAATCTTGCCTTGCCTGACCATGAAAACACACTTTTCTGGGTTCAGGCAGACTTGATATTCTCTACATTTGTCAAAGATTTGTCTGAGTTCAGGAACATGGGTTTGTCTAATGCTGGAATGAGCACAAAGATCATCAACATAGACCTCTAAGTTTTTCCTCAGGAATTCTTTAAATACATGACACATTAGCCTCTGAAAAGTGCTTGGCACATTGGTGAGACCAAAGGGCATTACTTTAAAAGCAAATATGCCCCACTCTGTGGCAAAAGCCGTCTTATGCTGATCTTCTGGAGCAATGGCTACCTGATTGTAGCCCGAAAATCCATCAAGGAAGTTGTACACTTCCTTGCCTGCTACTCTTTCTAGTAGATGCTCCGTGATGGGAAGTGGATAATTATCTCGGATAGTGGCTGCATTAACCTTCTTCAAGTTAATGCACACACGTAGCTTTCCATTCTTCTTGGGCACCACTACAATGGGGGATACCCACTCAGTGTGCTCAATTTCATAGATAAATCCAGCTTCCACGAGTCTATCTATCTCCTCCTTGATCTTAGCAGCATAATTATCGTTATATGTATATGGCTTTTGCTTAGAGGGTTTAGCATCTGAGGTCATGGGAATAGTGTGTGAACATATGTCAGGGTCCACACCTTTCAAATCTTGTAGCTCCAAGCGAATACATCTCTGTATTCTCTTAGCAAGGCTATCAATTCATACTCCTCCTCCTTGGTGAGGTCGTGTCCTATGTAAGTGCATCTTTCTTCTCCTTCTTCTATGGCTACCACTACTTTCTTGGTAGTTTCTTTGTTATCATAGGCCTCTCCCGATTGTGCCTCACGTTTAGGCATTCTCACCATGACTCTTCTATCGTCTATCTCATACTTTTTAAAGTGTTCAGGGACCTCAAACAAAGATTCTTCCTCCTCAGGTGTGACTTCTCTCTTCTTTCTTTTCTTACCTTCATTCTTGGTAGTCACTTGTGTGGTTAACCTCACATCATTTATAAGTTCTCCATGTCTCTGAGGATAAGCTTCCACTTCGTAGAAGTATTCTTCATCTGATGCAAAAGGTGGGTCCATAATGATCGACTCAAGATCGGAGTCACTTGCATCTTCAAATGCATCAGGGCTAGGTTTGCATTCTTCTAAAACTACATCTCGCATGATTGGCTCTATGGAGAAGACAGAAATGTCATAGCCATCCTCGTCACAGTGGGGTGTCCATTGCTCTTCATTGATGGCTACATCCATAGTTGCTAGAATTTCTGCCCAGTCGTGAGGTTCAAATTCTTCGTCCGGAAATACTACAGGTGCATAGGCTAGGTCTTGAATTGATCTATGTGTTTCCTTCGCACCTACCTCTCTGGCTTTTTCCCTCTTCTCTTCTTCTACTGCTACTTTGCACATCCATAAGTGGGTATCTTCATGCATCCATGAGGATCCTGATCCTATGGAATGCACCGATTCCGTATCATCTTTGGCTCTATGGATGGGGTTCCATTGGATAGGAGGGACATCTCTATGAGAGTAGTCCTTGAGATTCACTTTGGTCGTAACACCTAAGTGTTGCAGGTACAAGGAATTGGTTCCCCAATCCTGTACCACTTGCAACTGTTGCATAAATGGTCTTCCCAAAATCATCTCATAGGCATGATTTTTGCTAAAGTCACATATGGCGAAGGTGTGCTCAAACTCAAAACCACATGTAGTGAGATTTATTCCTTCTAGCAGCCCTAAGGGTCTCTCTATGTGACCGTCAGCCATCTGCAATTTCATCCTCGTGGGCCTGAGTGCTGGCTTGCCCCAACGCTTCCATAGGGAAGTGGTGGCAATTGCAACTCCTGCACCTGAGTCTAGAATGGCCTTGGTGGTGTATCCTTGATGGGTAATAGGAAGATATGTGTTTCCCCCTTCGCCCTCACTCATGTCTCCTATCTTGTCCAAGGGTATTTCTGGCACTGTTCTTTGGGATCCTACCTGGGAACGAGGTTTTGCTATCTCTGGTACTTGCTTGGCTACATGTTTCCATAGCTCTGGCCTAACCTTGAGTAGTTCTTCTAAAGTGAGATTGCACTGCACCTTAGTGTTCTTCACTACCTCCGTGTTCCTAGGTATGACTGAATCTTCGTTTCTTACCATGACTGTGGGTGCTCTCATACAAGTGGACTTTGCTTCCCATGGGCCTGTGAAATGGGGTAGTTCCTATAAAGAATTAGACTCAAAGTCTAATCTCTTTTGAGATTGGGCACTCTCCTGCTCTCCATAAATGGAAGGAAGGTCTTGTGGGAATTGATCGTGTGTGTCATCCACAAGTTCAATGGGAGGAGGAACTTCACTCTCTTTAGCCCATTTCTCTTCTTGAATCTCTCGCAAGAATTCTGGTGTGTATCGATTCATAGAAGAAGAGGTGTCTGGTTCAGTGGAGTTAGGCACATAAGTTTCCTTGGGAGGAATGCTTATTCTATCACTTGCCTTCTCCTTAGCCTGGGAGTTGGCTCCTTTTCCAGACTTTGCAATTAACATCTCCAATCTGTCTAACAGACCATCAAAATGCAATGGTGTTCTAGTGGAGCTCGAGCAAGTGAAAAGGCGACTGGTCTCAAACATGGCTTGAGCCAATTCCACCATCTTGGCACACAACTTAGTTCGTTCAAGCTCTAGGTCAGCTCTAGGGTAACATCTTTCATGATCCGTTACATTTGGTCCTTCCTGGATCCTGGCCTGATCTGCTCTGAGCATCATATCTATGTCTTCGGGCGTGGGATCTGCTAAAACTGATCCTACTTGGGGTGGTGGGTGGGTTATGTGTGGTGGATTAGATGGTTGAGGAATGGAGGGTGAAGGGGATGGTAGTGGTGGGGATGTGTGAGAGTGCATTTGAGATGTGATTTCTATGATTTTGGCTTTGGTTTCCCATAGGCTCTCTGTTGAAGCTCAAGGTCAAGGACAAAGCATGGAAGCACATCAAAAGGTGGACACACGAGGAAAGGGAGCAAGTAGGGAGCTCCAAGAAGTGTATGTCAAATTTTCAGAAGAATCCCCTACAAAAATAGTGATTTTCATCACTAGAAACCATTGTAAATACCATTATCTATTTTTAGTAACTCCATTTTGTTCAAGCCGAGGAGTCCTCGAGCTTGAGGAGTATTAGAAGTACCATCGTACCAATTCTCATAATTTTTAGACTTCGTTTGAGCCCTCAAATAAGCCCTGGAACCTAATTTTTAACTAGGCCGGACACTAGGTCTGGACAAGGCCAAAACTAGTCAAAAAACTATAAAAAGAGCTAGAGAGCTCATTTTCGGGGTTAGCTTGTTAGAGAATAGAACTTTTGTAAGAGAACTCTTTTGCAATCTAAGCTTTCCATTGTTCCTCTCTTTGATCTTACTTTGTGCGCGTGTGTGTGTATGTGTGTGCATGTTTGTGTGCTTTCACTCATGCACTTGTGCCTTCACTTGCTCGTGGTCTTCATACCGGTCCTCACGTCTCCGCGGATTGACAAGTAAAGGAGGTGGTGCTTACGCTTGAGCTACACCAAATTTTGGCGCCGTTGCCGGGGAGAGTGCTTCGAGGACGAGCGTTGTGATGGTAAGATCGTAGATTTGCGACGTTGGAAGGTAAAAAAACTGTCATTTCAGTTCATTTTCTGTTTTTTCCCCTTCATCTTCATCATCATCATCATCTCCACCTTCTTCCATCTTCTTCTTCATAGAAATTTCTTGTTTTTTAGTGCATTTTCACCACTTTCATACCATTTTTCATGCATTATTGTGTGGGAAGGAGTTAGGAGAAGCAAGGGAGAGCAAGCGCTGTGTTTTTTTCATGATTTTCTGCTCATACGGAGCTCGCCATAGCCGGCGCTCAAAAATTTGAATTTCCCGCCAAAAAACGTGATTCTGTGATGAAAATCGCGATTCTGTGAAAATTCAAAATTTTTTGAAAAATCACGATTTTCAGTTTTCCCGCCTAAAAGTTGGTTGAAAAGAATCGCGATTCTGTGTTTTTTCTCAAAAAAAAAAAAGCACGATTCTTTGCTCAAAATCGCGATTCTCAAAAAACACGATTCTCTGCTCAAAATCGCGATTCTCACCAATCACGATTTTCAGCAAAAAACACGATTTTGTGAAAAACACGACTTTTTGCTCAAAATCAAGATTCTCACAAATCACGATTTTCAGCCAAAAATACGATTTTGAGAAAAACACGATTCTGTGGAAAAACACGATTCTCTGGGACAAAATCGCGATTTTCACCAATCACGATTTTCAGCAAAAAACACGATTTTGTGAAAAACACGACTTTCTGCTCAAAATCGCGATTCTCACAAATCACGATTTTCAGCCAAAAATACAATTTTGAGAAAACACGAATTTTTGAAAAAAAAAAAAAACACGATTTTGTAAATCACGATTCTCTGAGTCAAAATCGCGATTTTCAAAAACACGATTTTGTGCTCAACATCGCGATTTTCATGTCAAAAAACACGATTTTGTGATCAAAATCGCGATTTTCAGAAACACGATTTTGTGCTCAACATCGCGATTTTCAGAAACACGATTTTGTGATCAACATCGCGATTTTCTTGTCAAAAAACACGATTTTCAGAAACACGATTTTGTGATCAAAATCGCGATTTTCACAACACGATTTTCTACTCAAAATCGCGATTTTCAAAACACGATTTTGTGAAAACACGATTTTGTGAACACGATTCTGAAGGTACAAAATCGCGATTTTTTCAAAAGGTCCTGTTTGCCTGTTTTGACCCCCAGGAGCCTGATTTGACATAACTTTTTCATCCAAAGTCCATTTTTTGAGCTCTATAGCTTGCTGGAAAGCTCGTTTCAAATCCTACACGATCTCAACTGTTTTTTTCAAGAATAATGCGTTGATTTTGAGATAGGATAATTTGAAGTTGACCCTCAGGTGGGACTAGGGAACCAAGGGGGCTCTAAAGAATTTTGAACCATACCAAAGGGAAAATTTGGACTCTTGACTAAAACTTATGAACCTGAGATCTGGTAGACACTTAGGCAAGGATAAACAAAGCATTAGATCTTCTGAGGCTAGTGTCAACCATACATCCAAGTCTTGGACACAACAACTAAGTGGTCATCTTTTACTAAGTTCAGACACAAGTGATTCAGAAATGTCTTTTAGTATGGGAAAACCTGCAGGTGGCTCAGGGACTGCCCATCTACAAACACCAGAAGGTCCCTATAAGACACAATTGGAATATATTCGGACCAACCAATTAGGTGCTCGCATCTATGAGGATGGTGTGAGGCGATCAGTGGTCCAACTCAAAAATCCAGATCAATCCTTTGGACTAGAACACCCGGTGGTCAAGTTCGAAGAGGGTTCATACATTGATAAGGAAGGAACCATGTATGTGGTCACCAACCTACCAGATAGGACTGATGAGTTTGGAAATGTCATTCCTGAGAATGAAATAGGAGACCTAGAACAAGGAAACGTAGGACAAGGACCCCAGACTCCTAGAGGTAAGTCAGTTTTGACCCGAGTGATCACTCCAGACTGGATCCCTCAAGATAACAAAAGCATAGAACTATTTTTGAATAGAGAAACAGAGGAAGCCTTTTGGAGGTTCAAGCCAGATCAACCTAGCCAATTGGGCATAGTTATCATCTATGAATTCAAAGATCCTGAGATACCAGGCAAAGTTGTCTACCTGGATAACACATCAGAGAAAATTTTCTTGGTAACAGAACATGATAGACATGCATATACTTGGAAGAATGAATTGATTTTCCCCCCACCAAGATCCAATGTTTCCCATGGCCTCCAAGGAATAGGGTCTTCCCACGCTCATGAAGCCCAGAGAGAAAGAACTAGAGAGAGACCTGAGGTAAGCTTTGCACACACCGTGGGCAGGAATAGATCAGGATTTGAAAATGAAAGACCTGAAAGAGAGAGACATCAAGCACATAGGCAACAAAGAGATGAACAGGATTTTCCATTGCCTAGACCCCGGGAGTACCCAAGAACCCTTAGACCCATTCAAGTGATCAAGGCAATGAAGAACTATTTTGATGGGACAGGGGATCCTTATGATCATGTGGCCGAGTACAAACAAGTGCTGAGAGCCGAACAAATTGAGGACTGGTTCACCCAGTACGAGGCATTTGGTTTGACCCTTAAGGGCACTGCCTTAGCTTGGTTTCAACCATTGAGTAGAAGCAGCTATCACGATATAGGTCAACTGCTAGACGAATTCATTGTAGAATTTTCCAAGAGTGGTATCAAGCATAACACATCGTCCCTGATCCACAGTTTCAAGCAGACACCCCAAGAAACAGTGCGACTAGCAGGTAGAAGGTTCAGACAGTACCTAGAAAGATCCCCTACTCCAGAGTTACCCACACCAGCTAAACAAGTGGCTTTGTTCTTAGATGGCTTACTGAGCACAAAATTAAGATCATATGTGTACTTGAAAGAGCCTAGATCCATAGAAGAGTGCGTGCGGACGTGCATCGACATAGAAGATAACTTGGGTGAGGAGTTAGGATTGTCCAGACTCTACAAAGATTCGGATAGTTCTACTAGTCATACTTCAAAGATCTCCACAGAAATAGAAGAGATAGCTGAGCAAGTTGCCAAGAAGCTGGGAGTCCAAAATAAACAAACACAGAGAGTCACTCCTGTGAATCGGTGTTATACTTGTGGGGGCGACCACATGGCTAATGTATGCCCAATGCAAAACCAAAACATTAGAGAAAGGAATGCTCCATATTGCACTATTGAGAGAAAATACACAAACCACACGGCTCAAGATTGTCCCTACAATAGGCAGGCTGTTAGACAGAATTATCAGCACCCTTACCCACAAGGTAGGTATCAGAACCAATACCAACAGCCATATTATAGACCACAACAGCAATATCAGGTACCATACATGCAACAACCTGTCTTGGGAAACCAACCACCAGCTCCAGCCAACGTGATTCCAGTCAAATATGCGGTGGGAGAGGAAAATCCAAATAGAGCATTGGTGCCCCTAACCCCATGGATACCAGATAATGATTCTCATGCTCATAGTTCAGACTACTCCCATGAAGGTAGTCCACATGCGTATTACACAGAGTCACCTGAACATAGTGAGATTCACTCGTATCAATATGAAGCACCACCTATGGAGCAAAATTGGGAGCCAGAATACTCCAATGTCATGTACACAACTCCTAACCCTAGGCCCTAGTTGAGACAAATGAGACCACAAGCCCCTAGGGGATCTTGTTTCAGATGTCATGGTGACCATTACATTCGTGACTGTCCCCACCCACCATCTCCGAGTCAAGGACAGGCTATCACAATACAGGCTTTTTGTCCTGATTGTGGCAAAGACCATCTCCCCAGAGATTGTCCAAGAAACCCTTCCAGTGCACCCAAGATTACACCCATTAATGTGGTAGGCTTAGTGGCAGATCCAAGTTCAAGTAGTAACAATGTGGCTCCTATACAAGCGGTCACTAGAGCACAAGCCTTAAAACCGGATAAACCAGTAGAACAATCAGAGTCGAGTGAATCAGGAGAGCCTAGTAAGAGGAAAACAAGAACATGGAAGGATACCAGAGAGAAGGCCAATCGCAAGTGGAATAAAAAGTTATCGGAACTAGAAGACAGCTTAAAAGAAGCGAAAACAAAAATAGAAGACATTGCATCTCAAAGCCCCTCGCATGCCGAAACTCCATCCACTCCACCTCATCCCACCCCACCACCCAGGGTAAATAGACCGCAACCAGGGTCTGTTCTTGCAGATCCAACCCCAAAAGGCTTGGACATGATGTTCAAGGCCTACCAGGCTCGACTTCAAGAAGGGCCTACAGCGGCAAACCTAGACAAGAGTTACCCTAGAGCAGATTTAGAGATTGAACGGATGAAAATGTGCATGAAAATGGTAGAACAAGCTCAAGCCATACTTGAGACTAGTCAAAAGTTCAATCAGACAAACTCTATCAAATCAGATTTGCATTTCCAGGGCTTACTAGAAAGATTAGAGCAGTTGGTAAACAAACCACAAGTTTCTTTACCTCCACAGGCTCAACCAGTTATTGAAAGAGGAAGCTCACCACCAAGGGGAGCTTATGTTCCTAATTCCACGGATGCTGGAATACCTCCTTCTATTCAACAGTACTCTCAAGAGTTCTTGCGGGAAATACAAGAGGAGAAATGGGCCAAGGAGAAGGGTAATTCCCCTCCTATTCGTGAGATTGATGATCTTCATGATCAATTTCCCCAAGACATTCCATCTATTTACGAAGATGAAGCAGAACAAGAAGACGAAAGATTAGATTTTGAATCTAATACCTTAGAAGAACTACCTCAATTTCCAGGCCCATGGGAATCTGAATCACTCCAGATTAGAGCTCCCACAATACTAGTAAGAAATGAAGACTCAGTGGTTCCAAGGAACACGGATGTCGTGAAGAACACTAAGGTTCAGTGTCATCTCACTGTAGAAGAGCTGCTCAAAGCAAAACCTGAGTTATGGAATCATGTGAAGGATCAGGTTCCAGAACTTGATTCCAACATGCCAAAAGCAGGCTCCAAGCAAAGGGTACCAGAGATACCTCTAGACAAAATAGGGGACATGTGTGAGGGTGAAGAAGGTAATACTTATCTTCCAATCACCTACCAAGGTTACACAACCAAAGCAATCATAGATTCAGGTGCTGGTGTTGCTATTGCAACCACCTCCTTGTGGAAGCAATGGGGCAAGCCCACATTAAGACCAACTAGAATGAAGCTTCAAATGGCCGACGGTCATTTTGAAAGACCTCTAGGATTGCTCGAAGGGATAACTCTAACCACTTGTGGTGTGGAGTTTGAACATACATTGGCTATATGTGACTTTGAGAAAAATAACGTCTATGAGATGATCCTAGGAAGACCCTTCCTACGACAATTGCAAATAGTACAGGATTGGGGAACCAACTCCTTGTACTTACAGCACTTAGGGGTCACTACCAAGGTCAATTTGAAGGATTACTCCTTCAGAGATGTACCACCCCTACAGTGGAATTCTATCCACAAAGTGAAAGAAGATTCCATCTCTGTGCATTCTGAAAGTTCACCTGATCCATCATGGCTGCATGAAGATACTCATTTGTGGATGTGCAAGGTCGCAAAGGAAGAGGAAAAACGTTTAAAGGCAAGAGAGGAAGGAACTTCGCTAGGAGAGAGACCAGTTAGCGACCCAGCCTACACACCGATGATCTTTCCAGATGAGGAGTTTGAGCCTCATGGCTGGCCAGAAATCTTAGCCACCATGGACATTGCTGTCAATGAAGAACAATGGACACCTCATTGTGATGAGGAAGGTTATGATATCTCAGTGTTCATGTGTCAGCCCTTGCTAGAAGAATGTGACCCTAGTGATGTCATAGAAGAAGAAGAGAATGACGATGATATAGAGTCCATTGTGATGGATAGTTGCTTTAACTCAGAGCAGCACTATCTAGAAGATATAGGAGTGTTCACCCAGAAAGAAGAAGAACCTCTCACAAGTATTAAAACGGTAAACTCAAAGGATGGAAGCGAAAGTAGTCAAAAGAAAAAGAAAAGAAAAGCAGTGAAACAAGAAGAGGAGGAGTCATTGTTTGAAGTACCAGAAAACTTCAAGAAATATGAAGTTGACGACCGCAAAATTTTGGTACGAATGCCTAAGAGAGAGGCCATCATAGGAGAATCATATGATAATAAAGAAAAGACCAAGAAGATTGTAGTGACCATTGAAGAGAACGAAGAGAGATGCACATATATAGGAGATGACCTAAGTGCAAGAGAAGAAATGGAGCTTGTAGCTCTATTAAGGGAATATAGGGATGTATTTGCGTGGCACTATAGAAACTTGAAAGGGGTAGATCCAAGAATTTGCTCTCATACTATCCCCATGACTGCTGATGCCAAGCCCACCAAACAGAAGCCCTACACATATAATGATACCTATGCAGCCAAAATAAAAGAAGAAATTGATAGGTTGATTGAAGCTGGATTCATCTATGAGATTGAGCATACTGAATGGGTGTCCCCCATTGTTGTAGTGCCCAAGAAGAACGAAAAGTTGCGAGTGTGCATTAACCTGAAAAAAGTTAATGCCGCTACAATCAGAGATAGCTATCCGCTTCCAATCACAGAACACCTATTGGAACGTGTTGCAGGCAAGGAAGTTTATAGCTTTCTTGATGGATTTTCAGGTTACAACCAAGTAGCCATTGCCCCAGAAGATCAACACAAGACGGCTTTTGCCACTGAATGGGGAATCTTTGCATTTCGTGTGATGCCATTTGGGCTCACCAATGCACCTGCAACATTCCAAAGGCTCATGTGTCATGTCTTCAAAGAGTTCTTACGAAAGAGCTTAGAAGTGTATGTGGATGATTTATGTGCTCATTCCCAAGAAAGAAGATTTCACATCCCTGAGCTCAGACAGATCTTCAACAAGTGTAGAGAATATCGAGTGTGTCTGAACCCAGAAAAGTGTGTGTTCATGGTGCGTCAAGGTAAAATCCTCGGTCATATTGTTTCTAAGAATGGAATCTCAACGGATGAAGATAAGGTACGAGCCATAGCGGAGCTGCCAAGGCCAAGGAATGTCAAAGAGGTACAAGCCTTTATGGGCCATTGTGGATATTACCGTAGGTTTATCCACATGTACGCGATCATAGCTAGACCCCTTTATGCCTTGTTGTCTAATTTTGAGTGGAACGACGAATGCGAGAATTCTTTCAATGAACTGAAGAAACGTTTGTGCACAGCACCAATATTGACCACTCCTGATTGGAATAAGCCATTCCATGTCCATGTGGATGCATCCAATCATGCCATAGGATGTGTGCTAGCACAACCCACAGGTGAAGGGAATTTAGATTTGCCCATAGCATATGCTAGTAGACAACTGAACCCAGCCGAAAGAAATTATACCACAACCGAGCGAGAAGGGTTAGGCATGGTATATGCTGTAAAGAAGTTTAGACACTATTTATTGGCCAACAAGTTCAAGTTTTTCACTGATCATCAAGCTTTGTTATATTTGGTCAATAAACCTTGCAATACTGGACGCTTAGTAAGATGGTTCCTCTTACTAATGGAGTATGACTTTGAAGTTGTTGTCAGGAAAGGTAGAACCCACCTTCGGGCAGATCACCTTTCTCGCATTACTTCAGGAGAGTCACCACAAGGAGTGTCTGATGAACTACCTGATGCTTATCTGTTCAATTTGGAAGTTGTTCCTAAATGGGCAAATAAGTTGGTACCAGTCCTAACCTTCGGGCCTGCAAATAAGAATGTGAAAACATCACAAGAAGAAATTGTAAAATCACAAAAATATCACATATTGGCAGGAAGCATGTACAAACAAGATACTGAGGGTGTATTAGCTTGTTGTGTCGAGGATGATGAACATAGTAGTTGGTTGCAGCAAGCTCATGAGGGATTGCTAGGAAATCACTATTCTAAACAACGAACATTGCAGAATTTGAAACGTTTAGGAGTGTATTGGCCTAGCATGGACAAGGAAATACATGAGTGGATCAAGAATTGTCCAATGTGCAGAGAGAGACCACCAGTGGAGCATGCGACCCTTTATCAAGTATCATTAATTCCAGATTGGAGTGCTCCATTGGTAGAGTTTATGAGATCGGGAAGATTACCCAAAGAGGCCAGTCTAGCAAGAAGACGAAATATGGAGCAAGAGGCTCAAGGCTATGCCTTAGTAGGAGAGAACCTATACCGAAGAGGTAAAGATGGTTACTTGAGACTGTGCGTTCATGAATCAGACTATTTAAGGGTCTTAGAGACTGCACACAGTGGTGTTGCAGGTGGACATTTTGGTCCTGACCGAGTGATTAAGACCATTCTATTCTCAGGACTTTGGTGGCCCACTCTTCATATGGATGCACATACCTATGTGAAGAAATGTGACACATGCCAACGTGCACAATATCCAGTTAGAAAAGACGAGATGCCTTTGAGGCCAATGATGGGAGGGCGTGCATTTTCCAAGTGGGGCATAGACTTCATAGGTCCTATTAATCCCCCTACTAGAAACTCCCATGCAGAGTATATTATTGTAGCCACAGATTACCTTACCAAGTGGGTAGAAGTGAAAGCCACAACAAAGAATGATGCTCAGACGACGGCTAAGTTCTTATTCGAGAATGTGTTCACGAGATATGGGCTACCAATAGAGTTAGTGAGCGATAGAGGCACACACTTCTTGAATGAAGTCATTGAAAATCTTCTCCAAGAATTCTTGGTGATACATAAGAAATCTGCCCCCTATCACCCACAAGCTAACGGACAAGCCGAGAGTACCAATAAGATCCTTTGTAACGTATTGACAAAATTGGTAAATAATAAACGCTCTGATTGGGACAAACAACTTCATCATGCTGTTTGGGCTTATCGAGTTGCCTACAAAACAGTACTCAATGCCACCCCATTTCAGATGGTCTTTGGACAGAATGCGGTGCTACCACTGGATTTCTTAATCCCTGCTTTAAAAGTAGCACAAGAGCATGAGTGGAATGGACATGAATTGTCATCTAGGATCTTTGATCTAGAACGCTTAGATGAGACAAGGCTACGAGCGGCTGCAGGCATCTACGCTGCAAAGAAAAGGCAAAAGGCCTACTTCGATGCACACATTAAGGATAAGGGACTGAAAGAGGGAGATCTAGTGTTGGTTTACACACTGAAACAACATGCCCGTAAGTTGGAAAAACGAGGATATGGACCCATGATCATTAACAGAATTTCCACTAGTGGCGCGGTTCAATTGGCTACTTTAGAAGGTGATATCTTGCCAAACTATATTAGTGGTTGTAGAGTCAAGTTATATCAAGAACCTCTGACAGAGGACATGCTAATGAGACTCAACACTGCTAAGAAACGAAAAGAAGAAGAGTTAAGAGTGAGAGAAGAAGCACAGGCAGAGGCTAGAGAGCGCATAAGGCGAAATAAGTTAAGACGACTTGGCCTAGATGTCAACTCAAAAGCTCCAAAATATCACATGGATATGTGCCAAAAGTCAGGCATAGCGACTTCTCAGGTCATTGACCGAAGACCCTTTGTGACCATAGAGATAGGACAAGGGAAGGGTGCTAGGACGGTGAAAGCATTGATTGACTCAGGTGCAGCAAGTAGTGCAGTTAGACTTTCCTACTGCCAAGACTTGCAGTTGAACATCAATCCCATAGAAGCTTATCTCATAGGATTGGGAGGTGTGGAAACCCCTTGTTTGGGCGAGGTGGAACTTCCCATCTACCTTCAAGATGTTCCAATGAAAGTCAAAGTGTTAGTGTGTCAAGATGAGAACCTTACAGAACCACTTGTCTTAGGACAAGATTGGATTTATGACAATGCAGTCAACTTGAACCTAAGAAGTCAACTTCTTCAAGTTTGGGTCCAGGGACAATGCTTTACATTAGAACTAGAGAATGGCATGCTCACAAATCCAGATGTCACATCTTGTAGTTCTCCTAGGACTAATCTTAGCAAAAGAGATGTTGTATGTGTCAAAAGCTCTATGATACAGAAGGTGTCAATCATGGAAGACCAGGTTCAAAGGCGGGTGGATCTTTCTTCTTCTCCAAAGAATCAAGTAGCCACAGTAGTGAGTCTACCACACAAGCGAACACAATCGTTCACGACAACTGCTACACCAAATAGAAAGATACCATTCGATAAGAAAGTAGTTCCGAGCAGGAAGCAGATCTGGGTACGCAAAGGAGAGCAACCACTAGCCTTGCCCCCACAAATCCCATCATGGCAAGCCAACCAAGTCAGAAGATGAAGAAAGCAGCTCGGACAAGCTCAATCACAAGGTATCCAACAAGTTTGGGTGCCTAAGAAGTTAGCTGCAGCTCAACAAGGGCTATTACAAATGTGGGTACCTAAGAAGCTCTTACATCCACAACAACCTATGTTCTCCCACATGCGAAAGGTCTCAACCAAGAAGCCAAAAAGAGAAGAGGGTAAGAACCACGTACAGAGACCGAAAGAAGATCAAATCAGCTCTTCAAGAATAGTTGGAAGACGTGCAAAAAGGATGTGGGTTTGGAAGCCAAAAGTACAAGTAGCCTCCACCGAACCAAAGCGTCAACCACACTGGATACCACAGTTTAGAAAGCATCCAAAGAAAAAGACGCATGAAGTGACCCCTACACTGCCAAATGATGTTCTAAAATGGACTCCAATAAGGAGGATTACATCAGTTCGAGACTCAATGGATACCTCCACCAAGGTCGGCATCAACCTCCGCAAATAACATCGAAAGCCTCGAACGAGCAACAACCATGTGCTCCTTGCACAACCCTGTCTTTTGCACCATTCAGGTCATGCATTTCCAAAGTATGCATTAATATAGGGCCACATTACACGGCCGTGCATAGACACACTTGCGAATCCCATGCACAAGAGCACAGTGACATATGTCGAACATTTCTATTGATACTAACTTTTGTGTTCTTGTTTCGTGACATCCTGTTCCAAAAAAAAAAAAAAAAAAAAAAAAAAAAGGAGAAAGAAAAATGGGAGAAGGTTTGGCTTATGAAACATGAATGAGTCATGCTTAGTTGAAGGTGGAACTGTTGATTACTAGGCATTTATCAATTTGGCTAGAAGTGTGTCTCGGCCAACAGTGAGATTATTGCTGCCTTATCTGGTAGATGACAAGCATTTGGCATGAACATGGCATCTACAACTATGATTTTCTCTTACCATGGTAGGAATGAAGAGCTTGAAGGTCCGCAACTTGAGTGATGCTTAACTACTTCATGTACCAGAGCATCCAAAGAGATATCTGCACAAGGTAGTTCTGGAGGAGAAGACTCCTGCATATGGTGAGCTAACAAGAATATGTGAAACTCAGCTTGGTGTAGTTACCCGATGTTGCTTGCCAAGGAATATAAAGCAATCCAATTCTCAGTATTTCCTCAACCAGTATGGAACAGTAGCACTGGTGAATGGTCTATGTCAATCAGCATGGTAATCTCTTAGAAACCGGCACGTGTCCAATATTCCTCTGAGTGTCAATATAGGGAAGTGAACGTGCACGAGCCCAAGCTCAGAAATGCACATTGTTAGTGACAAATGTTGCTTTGAAAAGAGGAGAGGGGATCCACCACTCAAAAGATCTCATCAGTGGACAATCAACATGGACATTCATCAACAAGGTTCTATCCCAAAGGCCGAGTGTACAACACAAAGAGACAAACATCCATCAACCTTCTCCATGGTAAGTATCTTTACTCTGGAAACACCATAACCATGATAGTTTAGGAAACCTCTTCGTCAGCATACGCTTGAGCACTTAGCTCAAGACCCGCAATTTTTGCACCATACTTCTTCCAATGCATTTTCCAAGTAAGCATGTGTAGGGCTACATTACAAGGCCGTGCACAAGGCACATACTTTTTTCAACCCAGGCACGAACACACTTACCCATCATTCATTATGGGTTATGAGTAGTTGGCATGACTGCTCTCAACATCATCTTTGGAAGAGTTAGCGGACATCTTGGGAACAACATCCATATCTCGGAAGCAAATTGAAGCCAGTAGTTGCTCCAACTCACTCTTGACAACCTCTTTTGAGCAACTTACAGCTTTGAAAGCTCACAACGACACATTCTTGCTGGAATCCAAGGAACCAGCTCATACAACGGATGGACACCACCTCTCAAAGCACTACATAGAACAGCCCTTCCAACAAGGGTCTGTCAGGGACTACAGACTCGAGAGCGGGGGGAGTGTTGAAGCTCAAGGTCAAGTACAAAGCATGGAAGCACATCAAAAGGTGGACACACGAGGAAAGGGAGCAAGTAGGGAGCTCCAAGAAGTGTATGTCAAATTTTCAGAAGAATCCCCTACAAAAATAGTGATTTTCATCACTAGAAACCATTGTAAATACCATTATCTATTTTTAGTAACTCCATTTTGTTCAAGCCGAGGAGTCCTCGAGCTTGAGGAGTATTAGAAGTACCATCGTACCAATTCTCATAATTTTTAGACTTCGTTTGAGCCCTCAAATAAGCCCTGGAACCTAATTTTTAACTAGGCCGGACACTAGGTCTGGACAGGGCCAAAACTAGTCAAAAAACTATAAAAAGAGCTAGAGAGCTCATTTTCGGGGTTAGCTTGTTAGAGAATAGAACTTTTGTAAGAGAACTCTTTTGCAATCTAAGCTTTCCATTGTTCCTCTCTTTGGTCTTACTTTGTGCGCGTGTGTGTGTATGTGTGTGCATGTTTGTGTGCTTTCACTCACGCACTTGTGCCTTCACTTGCTCGTGGTCTTCATACCGGTCCTCACGTCTCCGCGGATTGACAAGTAAAGGAGGTGGTGCTTACGCTTGAGCTACACTCTCCTCAAGTTCGCTCATCTTTTTTGCCCATTGCCTTTTCATACGTTCACGACTATCTCTCCAAGCTCTTGTCCTCTTCTTATTCTGACTCTCAGTCTCGCTAACCTCCGCATTCTTTTCCTGGCCTAAGTCTTGGTTTTGTTGCAACGCTTGAGCTCTAGTGACCACTTGTATTGGTGCGGTGGACGTGACGCTTCCTGTAGAGTCTACTACTAACCCAATAACATTGATAGGAGTAATTTTTGGCATATTATTGGGATTCTTTGGGCAATCTCGTAAGAGATGCTCTTTTCCACAATCTGTACAAAAGCCTTGGATTGCCACTGACTGGGGTTGTGTAGGTGGAGGTAAGGGGCAATGGCGAATGAGGTGATCTCCCTAACATCTGTAGCATGGTCCTCTAGGGAATGGGGGTCTTACTTGCCTAGGTTGAGGTCTAGTGTTGGGATTTGTGTACATGAGATTTGCATATTCTGGCTCCCAACTAGGTTCACTTGGCTCTTCACTGTAGTAGGACTTACCATGTTCAGGAGATTGCATGTAGTAGGCCTGGGGGCTATCTATATGTGTAAAATCAAAGCTATGGTCTCTCGGGTCACTTTCTGACAGCAATGGCGTTACTGGCACTATGGCTCTATTCAGGTTCTCTTCTGTAGCTGCGTACTTTACAGGAATTACATTAGCTGGGGCAGGGGGTTGTTGTGCTAACACAGGCTGAGGCTTTTGATGGTTTTGGTATTGTGGGTGGTAGGTTTGTTGAGGTCTAGCATACTGCTGCGGTGGGTACTGGTTTTGGTACCTGCCCTGTTGAGGGTATGGTTGTGGGTACGTCTGCCTAACTACTTGCTTATTGTAGGGGCAATCTTGCGCAGTGTGATTGGTGTACCTCCGTTCTATGGTGCAGTATTGACTACTGGGACTCACTTGGGGTTGAGCCATGATGGGACATACGTTCGCCATATGGTCACCTCCGCAAGTATAACATCTTTTCACAGGGGGCAAATCTTGGAATCTGCTTGCTAGAGACACCTAATTTCAGAGCTACCTTTTCTGCTAGATCCTCAATTGATGTGGATTGTGAGGAAATGAGGCTACTAGAACTATCTGAATCTTTATAGATTTTTGAGAGCTCTAATTCCTCCCCTAGGTTATCCTCAATGTCGATGCACATGCGTACACACTCTTCTATGGTCCTAGGGTCTTTCAAGTACACATATGACCTCAGTTTGGTACTTAACAATCCATCCAAGAATAAAGCCACTTGTTTGGCTGGTGTGGGTAACTCAGGCACAGGGCATCTCTCCAGATATTGCCTAAATCTTCTTCATGCAAGTCTCACGGTCTCTTGAGGGGTCTGCTTGAAGCTATGTATCAATGAAGAAGTATTATGCCTTATCCCACTCTTAGAGAATTCCGTGATGAAAGCCTCCAAGAGTTGGTCTATGCTCCTAAATTGTCTCTCATTCAATGGTTGAAACCATGTAAGGGATGTGTTCCTAAGGGTTAGACCAGAGGCATTATATTGCGTGAATAGGTCCTCAACTTGTTCAGCTCTCAAGACTTGCCTAAACTCAGCCACATGATCATATGGGTCTCCTTTGCCATCGAAGTAGTTCTTCATGGACTTAACTAGCTAGGTCGGTCTCAAAGTCCTCATGTGCTCTCTAGGTCTTGGTAGAGGGAATTCATCCACATTCCTTTGGTTCCTTGGAGCTCTAAGTACCTCAGGTTCCCCTCTATTTGTTTCCGTTCTCGTTCTTTCTCTGCCCCCTGGGTTGGCAAAGCTTACCTCAGGTCTATCTCTACTTCTGTCTCTCTAAGCTCCATGAGCTTGGGATGTTCCAGCTCCTGGGTGACCAAAGGACACATTAGACCTAGGTTGGGGGAAAATAAATTCACCTTTCCAAGTGTAAGCATGCCTATCATGTTCTGTAACCACAAAGATCCGTTCGTTTGCATTGTCTAGGTAAGTCACTTTGCCTGGGCTATCCGGGTCCTTGAACTCATATATCATGATTGTTCCTACCTCATTTGGTTGATCAGATTTATACCTCCAAAAGGCTTCATCAGTCTCTTGGTTCAGGAGCAGATCTATACTCTTATTGTCTTGGGGAACCCACTCGGGATTAAGGATTCTAGTAAGAACAGATTTTCCTCGAGGGGTCCTCGGCTCTCCTCCTATGTTCCCTTGCTCTAGGTCACCTATGTCCGTCTCAGGGATCACATTCCTGAATTCATCTGTCCTGTCTGGGTGACTAGTGACTACATATATGGTTCCTTCTTTGTCCACGTATGCTCGTTTTCAAACTTGACTTCTGGGTGTTCAAGTCCAAGGGATTGATCTGGGTTTTTGATCTATACCACAGACCTTCCTAGGCCGTCCTCATAAATGCTAGCACCTAATCGGTTGGTCCTAAGGTATTCCAGTTGTGTCTTGTAGGGGCCTTCCGCCCTATACAAATATGGCACACCTGAACTCCCCGTAGGTCTCTCCATACCTTGAGACATCTCTGATTCACTAGTCTCAGAGCTAGGGTAATGTGAAAAGTGGCTCAGCTGCTGGGCCCAAGACCTAGCAGTGTGATTGACACTAGCCTCTGAAGACCTAAGACTTTGTCTATCTCTCCCTAGATGTCGTCCTGATCTAAGGTTCATATGCCCTTTGAACGTTGCTGATTTCTTTGGTACCAATCACTTGTTCCTTTTAAGTTCCTTTGGATATGTTTTCTTGTTTTTTAATTAAGCTTTGTCAGGAGCAATTTAGTGTGTCGTACTTGATGTTCTGCATCCGCTTAGTTTAAGTTCTTTTCCTTTAAGTTATCCCTTGATTGCAATTTAGACTATTCTTGGACTTGAGAAGTTAAAGACTCTTAGAACTTGAGTATTCCTATCGTACCTCTATTCAAACAAGACAACTACTCGCACTTAGCCTATGCTAAGAATGGACTGAGGGGGTTAAGAGATGTTCCAACCTCAAGATGCTCCTTCTTGCTATGCTTCTCTACCCAAGAAGCAAGTTCCCAAGCCTGCACACAATGGCACTCGCTTTGATTTCTCCAAGAGCTCTCGATAATCCTCTAAAAAATTCCCAAGTTTAGCTCCAACTTGATCCTTCAATTGACAGACAATTTATCACAGACACTTTTAATGACCCTTTTTCCCCCTTTACTATTGTCAAAAATGTTTTCCCCTAGAGCTCAAAAAACGGATTTCAAATGAAAAAGTTATGATTGTTCAGGGTTTAGGGGGTTAAAACAATCAAACAGGCCCTTTTAGGGTTCTAGGGCATTTTTTCCAAGGCCTATTAAGTGTATGAGTGAGTGGGTATGTAAATATGCCCAAAATTTAGCCTAAATTTCCAAAAAAAATCCCCTTTATTTTTTTGCCGAAAATGTCTGTCTATCGCAATAGACGGTGTCTGTCGCGATAGACACTAACTGTCGCGTGGGGCAGTCTATCGCGATAGAATGAGTTTATCGTGGGTCTCAGTCTGTCGCGATAGACGGGTGTCTGTCGCGATAGACGGGGTCTATCATCTATCGTGGTTTTGGTCTGTCGCGATAGACGGTGTCTGTCGCGATAGACTGAGTTTATCGTGGGTCTCTGTCTGTCGCGATAGAGGGGTGTCTGTCGCGATAGACGGGGTCTATCGTCTGTCGTGGTTTGGTGTCTGTCGCGATAGACGGGGTCTATCGACTACCGTGGTTTTGGTCTGTCGCGATAGACGGTGTCTGTCGCGATAGACGGGGTCTATCGTCTGTCGTGGTTTGGTCTGTTGCGATAGACGGTGTCTATCGCGATAGACCGTGTCTGTCGCGATAGACGGTGTCTGTCGCGATAGACTAAAAAAATGCAAATTTTTTAGAAACTTCGAGTGATTTGGAGTGCTCTAATGGTGTAGGTTACTGTGCCAAACACGCATTCAAATAATATCAAGTTTTTGTGTCTGTCGCGATAGATAGAGGTAGTCCTCCCGGGACCTGTGCAGAGTCTGTCATACCTGCGCAAGCTGCTAGAGATGGTGGTACAGCTAGTTCCTGCAACAAAGGCTTAAAAAACACACAAAAACAGATCGCATGCAAGCTCTCTCTCGCTCTCTCTCACAAATGAAATGAGGGAAATGAGGTGGGGAGTGGGATATGACCAAAAAACTGAAATTTTTGTGGAGATGGAGATCGAGGTGGGAGATGGTGGGGATGATGATGGTGATGCAAAAATAAGAAAAAATGAAGAAAAATAAGGAAAAGTAAGGATATTACCTATAACTCCAATGTCTCAACTCGACGTCTTACCATCACACGCTCGTCCTCGAAGCTCTCTCCCCGGCAACGGTGCCAAATTTGGTGTCACTCTAGCACAATGGTGAGTACCAACATGACGAGATCCACCTCATAATTGTCAATCTGTGGAGACGTGAGGACTAGTATGAAGACTATGAGCAAGTGAAGGCACAAGTGCGTGAGTGAGAAGCACACAAACATGCACACACATACACACACACGCGCACACAAGGCAAGAACAAGGAGAGGAACAATGGAGCTCTTTGCATTAGTCAAAAAGTCTCTTACATAAGCTCAATTCACAAACAATCTCCCCCCAAAAATGAGCTTTCTAGCTCTTTTTATAGTTTTCTCACTAGCTTTGGCCTTGTCCAGACCTAGTGTCCGGCCTAGTTAAAAATTAGGTTCTAGAGTCTATTTGAGGGGTCAAACGGAGTCTAAAAATTATGAAAATTGGTATGTAGCTAATTCTAATACTCCTCAAGCTTGAGGACTCCTCGGCTTGAACAAAATGGAGTCTATTCTACCAAAAACGGCATTTACAATGTTTGTGTAGTGATTAAAATCACTTGAGTTGTGAAGGGTCCATGGAAAAAATGATTAGGCCTTGTTGCCGTATTGTGCATGACCGCTCTGTTGTGCTGGTATGCTCTTCATCTGACTTGTATGCCAACAGAGGTCTTGCCATATCTACACAAGAAGCTATGTGGATGAAGACATTATTCAAAGATCTTGGATTGGAGTTTGGAACTCCAACTATTTATGGTGACAATATGAGTTCTATTCATTTGGCTACTAATCCTATTTTTCATGCAAGGAATAAACATATTGAAGTTCCTATGTACGAGAGAAGGTTCTAAGCAAAGAGATTCAAATATCATATGTGTCCACTCATCAACAATGTGCAGATATTCTAACCAAAGCATTGGATGGTACAAAGCTTTGCAAATTCAAGGCTATGATTGGTTTACAGGTAATCTTGGAAGATTGAAGACCTCAAGCATACTTGGCTTGAGGGGGAGATAAGTCTATGACAAGCCTAAGTATTGGCTTGAGCCCCACAAAGTCATAGAAGAAGCTTTAAAATGAAGACTAAGCAAAGTTCACTTGTGAACTACCTCTTGTAACTTTTGAAGAGTTTACTTAATGTAAAAGTGAAAGAATCTTAAGTGGTTGAGTCCACTTCATTAAAAAGGGAAAGAGGAGCCACGAATTCGTGATTTGTGGTAGATAGAGAATCAAATCAATCACAAATTGATTGAAGAGTGATTGAGGGAAGTTAGCCTCCCAAACTCAACTATAAATAGATGGCAGTTTTAGTCGTGGTTAGAGAGACCTATGTGAAGATTTCCAAGAGCTGAGCTTTATGCCATATCAAGGTGTGATTACAAGGCACACATATGTATCAGTAAGTCCATTGTATTGTACAAGCAATATACTTTCATTTTCATGATCATTTGAGTTCATATTTCCATGTTCTTGTGAAGTGTACTACTCACTGCCATATCTCTCAGTAGCATAGAGTTATTTGTCCATTATGCAGATTATCAAGTGCCATCAAGGAGGAGTTCTTATGGAAATCTTGTACATGTACCTGGTCCTTGCATCTCTTCATTAGATTGGGATGCTCCTGATCATTCAATAGTTTCAGGTTTTCTATGCAAAATTAAATTTGACATCCAAAAGGCAAAAACATGTTATTATAGAAAACAAAAACAATGTGGTTGAATAGGAGAGTCTCTATTTCAGATATTAATGATGTTTTAGGTAGGGAATGGGATAGCAAAGAAGTTCAAAAGCTAGGTGACATTATTTTATGTAAAGTTAGTCCCAATTCTCTTTCAATCTCATATCAGATATGTCGACAATCTCTGGTTCTAGGATATGACAATAGAAGGTGGAAAAAAAATCTTGGACTTTGGATAGCCTTGGACTCAGAGGAGAGCTGTCCAGAATTTGAGTTAGAAGTATTGATTCATCCAGATTTTGAATCAAGGAAAATAATTGTCACTGCAAATTGGAATCTCAGAAATGTAAGGGAGCTCCTAGAATACCTTGATGAGGTATCATCTCAGTGTAGATTCTCAATTGATGATGCAATAGTTAACATGAGATCAGAGAAATCATTATCTTGCATAAGCTGTCTGCCACCAAAGGTGATTAAGTTCCAACCTTTAAGATTGTAACAAGTTAACCCTGACATTCTTACATAATGTATCTTCCTCTAATAGAAGCTTCTATTGATACTTCCATTGAATTTTCTTTGCAGGATGGTGACAAAGAATGTGTGTTAAATTATTAATTTTAAATGTCTATATTCATATTTGCATTTTTTAATTTACTTTCAAGATTTTGATGAGGTTCTTATTGTACAATGATAAGAATATAAACCAAGACATTCTTAGATATCTTTTAAGGTCCTTTATTGCATATTTCCATTGATTTTTATTTGCAGGAGTGAATTGATGACTTCAATTATCCCCCTTCATCTAAACTCATATTGGCATTTTTTTGTCTAATCATAACATTCTGATGAGGTTCCAACTAAGAAATAATTATACAGGAACTTGCATAAGTTAATTCTAGATGAACAAGAGATCTAGAATTCAATATCTAATTTCAATTAAATTATTATAGTCTATCAAAGGTGCACATTAGTCTCAATTAAATAATATGATTCTATCCAACTTTTCTGTCCTCAAGTAATGCAAGAGAAATTATCATGGTACACATAACAAGTAATATAAGAGAGGGTGGAGAACCTAGTGCAAATTCCAATTCCAGGTTTGGTATTTCAAAATTAGAAGAGCATGACTTAAGGCATAAAATAGAGGAGACGAGATAAGAGAAGATCACTGATGCAAGAGACTAGTGCAATCTGAACTTGTCGGATGGCACTTATCGCTTAGATCGGTCGTGTTAGCAAACTACCGCGAGAGATTTCAGCAAGTGACCTTGCGTAAAGATTTGACTCATGAGTATAAAAACAACTAGCAACAGCGATGAAATGGATAATACGACCGATGCAAGCGATAGGGGCAATCCAAAATTCTCCGATTCCTCGTATCATTTGTATCGGTTGTGTCCTCTTAATTCTTTATATCCTTCTATATCTTCTCCAATTCAAACTTTCCAACATGAATGAAGTAAGAAACCCACAATGCATTCATATTTGTGACACGAACAAACTTAATTGGACCATGCAATGAACTTTTGTTTAACTCTCAAGAGGTTCAATACAACTATATATTTCTCAAGCATATAAATATTGTAAAGGCAAATAAATATGGTTACAATGACCATCTTCTAGATGAATATTGGCATAAGTACATACAATTTGTACATAAACAAATCTTCCAACCTATGTTGGTTTTACAATAGATTTCAATCTAAGACTCAAAAATGATTCAACCCTTTCTATCCTTTTTGGAGCCCTGTTTTCTCTGTTGCTTCTGTCCCTTTTTGGAGCTAACTTATCTATTGTGCCAATAGAATCCTAAGTTACTATTTTGATTGATTTCAATACTTTCCATTGGTATACATATGCTACACAACAATCCCACTACAAATGCAATGCCATTCATGTGATTGCAATGCGGGTGGATTAGGTACTTTCACGGTACATGGAGGGTCTATGATAATTTCTTATGAGTCTTGAAACGATGATGTGATATGAATGTGAAAGTGAAGACGAAGGTAAAGAAAAGTGATGTATGTATGTTAAATTCGGTATGGAGAAGAGAAATGTGATTATTTGAATGTGGGAATGGGAATGTATGAACGAAGATCCATACATGCACGAAAATGATGATAACAATTAAAAAGACATACACATGACACAATCTTAAAAGAGAGAATCATCCAAGAGTACCTTTTTAGTGTGCCCATATCCATAGGAGGAATCACATAAGAATTTCACTTTTTTATTCAAGACAACTGCTCCTATGAAGTTCTTAGGTTAGCTCTTTATTTGTGAGAGTCCTATGGAAACTAACGACATGGATGATGGGTCTACCTATGCTAGAATTAAGTTTAAGGATGGAATGCAATCACTTCAAGTCATGACGATAGGAGTGAATCATCCTAGGAATCAATTGTCAATTAGAAAGAAACATATTGTTACTCAGGGTCATGAGCATGCTTGTAGTGATTGTGCACCTCGATTCATGTTTCGAGCTACATATGATCAAAATTTTGGATAGAAACCATTGTTGAGCGGGACAACAGTGGACATTGGTTTGACATCTCGCAACCAACCAACCTGTATAATAGTTTGTCACTTTGTTTTCCACATTCTAGATTATATTTTCTTCATAAGAGTCAATTGTCCAAGTCTTTTATACAAAAAACCCAAAAAAATATAAAACCAACAAAATCATGGAACATGATGAGAATATTGAGCATGTGATTGAGACATCTCATTGTTTTTCTACTTTTGAGGAGTTAGAGCTATATCTTCACCAAAATTCAAATTCCCATATTATTCTTCTTTCTTCCCTTGATGAGTATGCTCTAATTCAAGAGTATGCCCTCAATGTTGACAAGTGCTCAAAATTTAACCAAACACATGATGCCTTAGTTGAAACAAAGTACAAAACTATAGACAAAAAAATAAAACCCATAGCTCAACCATTACCCCAAGGAAGCAATGAAAAAATTATTGATGTGAAAAATGATCCAAGTCTTCGGGGTAAAAAAACATAGGACATACATTCATGAATGAGAGAATCAAACAGGTGAAAATTGGTAGAGATGATGAATTTCTTTTGCCAACAGAGATAGATAAATGTGAGAGATTCATACGTAGCCATGGAAAAGCCTTGACTATGTATCCTCATGAGATTGGTTGCATAGATCCTAAGCTAGTTGCACCCATGATATTTTTTACTATTCCACATATTCCATGGAATCTTCACCCTCTACCAGTTCCAAAGGCTCACTTACCTGAGCTAATGAAATGACTTAAAGAGAAGATAAACATGAAAGTTTTAGAGCCATCATTTGCACCTTACTTTCCAAATAAATGGTTCACTGTGCCTAAAAAGAATGGGAAACTACATTATTCAAGATCTCCAACCTATCAATAAAATCACCATAAGGAATGTAGAAAGAGGACCCATTATAGATGAGCTTGCTGAATCATTTTTAGGACATTCTATCTATTCAATCGCTGATTTATATTCTGGGTATGAACAATTCCAATTAGCAATTGACAGTCGTGACATAACCACAATGAAAACTCCTTTAGGCTTAGTGGAAATGTCTACTTTACCTCAAGGAGAGACTAATTTTGTGGCTCATATGACGAGTGCTATGAATATGGTCTTACATGATTTTATCCCTCATATAACCATGTCGTTCATTGATGATATTCCAATTAAAGGGAGTGAGGAATGTGTAAAGGACATTACTTTAGATTCATCTGGATGTCGTCAATTTGTTCTTGACCATATCTCTCATTGTGAACAGATATTTCAACAATTAGAAGAGGTAGGTCTCACATTTTCCATAGAGAAATCTATTTTTGGTGTCAACGAGGTTCTTATTATTGGAAATTTATGTGGTCATTATGGTCGAAAGCCATACCCACAAAAAGTTGATGCCATTAGCAAGATTTCTGAAACATGTAACAACGTGAGTGAGGTACATAGATTTCTTGGTGCTTGAATCTTCTATGTTATTTGGATCCCATACTTTGCTCATGTTGTTGATTGTCTCTATGACTTGTTGAGGAAGAAACGAAAATTTGTTTGGACTATTAAACACACACAAGCTATGCGTAAATTGAAGAAATTATTGCTTGAAGCTCCCATCTTAAGCGTATAGACTATTCTGTTAACAAACCTATTATATTGACTTTTGATACTAGTCATATTGGTATAGGTTGGGTCATAAGTCAAGATATAGTGAAGACATTAGATATGCAATTAGGTTTAGGGCTAAAAGTTTACATGAAACACAATGAAAGTATCCATAGATCAAACGAGAACTATGGGGTATTGTTGAAGAATCACTCACTAATTAGACATAAAGACATGAAGACATATGAAGGATAAAGAAAGACGAAGAGAAGTAGAAACAAAGCATTCAGAAAATTCAAAGCCTTAGTGAAGGGACAAATTCATGCATGTAATATAGTATGTAGAAACTTCCAGAATTACGAGTTCTGAATCTCAGAAAAAATATGTATATAAGTGACTTTGAATAGAAGAAATATAGAGATCGTAGAAGGTGAGTGCACGTGTGTAGAGATGAATAGTAAAACCTGAACTGTCGGGTATACATCTGTAAGAGAGATGGTAAGGAAGAACTGCTCAGAATAGAAGAGTTTTCCATGGCAATGAGCGAAGTAAGGCCAAGACATTATGTACACATCTTCTCTAATAGAAAACACATGTTTGTATAGAAGAATTCTGAGCGCATTCTTCTTGTATGAAGAAATCTAAGTATTTTCATATTATTATGAAAGTTACTTAACAGTTACGGTTTTCTCGACGCACATTTTACTGTACTTCTACAAGTTAGATCTCACAATATAGTGTAAATTTTTCTATGCGTCATAGCTCATTTTGAAGCCACTAGTCTCAACTACAAACTGATCAAAAGATTTTTATGAAACGGGACATGTACGCACAGTACTAAGTCTGATAGTAAAGGCATCCAAAACTGATGAAGATTTTTCTCAAACTTCAGATATAGTTCATTCATTGAAGGAAGCTGAGGTATTACTTCCTTACTTCATTTAAAATCATTTGAAGTAACTTCAAACAGAATTGCAGTTGATTCCCATAACATTTTGGTGACATTATGGTGATATTCCAGTGACATTCCGGTGACAGTCTAGTGAAGTTTCGATGATATTCCGGTAAGTTTAAAACACAGTTTTGGTACATCTAAGTGGCGAAAAGAATATCTAACAGTAAGCAAACAAAGAATTATAAAGATTGAAGTAAATCATTTTAGAATCGAAGCTTAAAGAAAAGGCACAGTTTTCTGTAAAGTGAATTTTCAAATTTCACTAAACACAATAATGAAGTTTTCAGTTTCAGAAAGGTTGCTAAGCTATTGATGATTATAGAGGTGTTCTAATATCACTTTAGCTTAGTTCTTGTGGCATGGCGCATTCACGTTTTGTCATGTCAACAAGTGGTATCAAAGCAGAAAGGTCCTCAAGAGTAAACGAAAGTGCAGATACAAGAGAAATTGAAGAATTCTTCATAGGAAAGGTGAAAGCCGAGGTGATTAACAACAAATGGCATCAGAGGAGCATTCGGAAGTCATTCTCAAGGGTAAAGGTTTATGAAAGGTAAAACTTTTTAACGTTACACTCACAGGTAACAGAAACAAGAAGATCATGGCAAAGTGATTGGAAATAAATGGGTTTACAAAGTTAAGAAACTTGCTTTTAGATTGAGCTTCCTTTTCCTAACGTTTGTAGTCGCGAGCCGTCGAACTTCAGCACACACAGAGAGCTACGTTCGAACCTCCCCTGCCATGCCGAGCATAAATCTCTACTATATCAAGAGACACCCACCACTCTCTCTATCTACCCATGAAATATATAAGTGCATACCTATGATGCCATGTGTCAAAGTCCTTTCTATGACTTTTAAGTGATATGACATTTCCTTTCCCCTTGAAAACATTTTTGTCCTCGAAAATGTAGATGAAATGTCCATCCATAGTGGTAGATAAAAATGCTCGACTCCCCTGAACCCCATGTACTCTATGTACATGGTCATCTCTCTGTGTTGTTTCCCCATATCCTTCCCTTTAAGAAGCCTCATATGAGATCATCTCAAGGGTGGGAAACCATCTGAGTGGTGCTTACTATCTCCCATGTACACTCCACCTCCAAACTATCACTCCCATAACATACAACATCATCCAAATGACTTAAGTCCATATGATGTGTCCTCCTTGGAGTAATAGCATGTAAAGCAAGTGTAAAAGTGCCAAGCTTATATGCTTGACAATACCGTAGTGGAGATAATAAACCATAGAATCCTCTGAAATATAGAACAAAGTCCCATAACAATTGACTTCAAACCCATCTAAGACTAAATGATAGATTGCCATCATACTACTCTAGGTCTTCCCTACCTTGAGTGTAATCACAAGTAATAGTTTAATCTAAACTACCTTGTGAACTATGCAAATCCATCATCTAGCTCATATATAAGAATTTCTTAGTAGTAAAATGTAATCTCTACATTTTACCAGCCAATAATTATGTGGTTTGTCATCCTTAACCTGGACTTAGTTCTATTTGAAGAGCATCTATTTGCACTAGTGCAAACTCTCATATTTCTCTTCCCCGTAGTTTGCCATATGAATGCAGAAAGCATTCCCTTTGAGATTCAGATAATCCCTAAGTACCCATCCTCCTAACTGATGTTTACTCATCATACTCATGATGTAACACCAACTAAGAGTTTGGTACCCTAATAGGTTAGATATATCCCTATCTCCTGGAAACCCAAAAGAGAAGTATCATCAATCTACTCCCAGTCTAACTAATGTCAATAACTAGATTATCTCACCTAGTCAAAGACCATCACTGAAAATAGCATAACTGCGTCTCTCTAGAGTTTACAAGTGAGACTCAATCTAACCATCATGATTAACTGATCTCCCTCTTGCCTTTGATAGAAGAGTGCCACTTCTATCTAGACAACCTAAAAGTGAGAAAGTGAAACTCTCTCTCTCTCTCTCTCTATTCAATCTCTATTCAATCTCTTCTAAGGAAAAGATCTCTAGCAGTGGAACCTATTCCACTTTCCCTTTCCCGTTGAAAGAGACTCCTTTGAATCCATTTGCTCTACTCATCCATAACTGAGAACACATATGTAAGCCTTCCATACTTTTTCCTCCCAAAATAGTGGAGAATTATACTCCCATGTGAAGGAAAATTACCTTGAAAGGTAGAGGAAATGAATTCCTTCTCTATAATATAGACTAAGAGATGTTTCCTAAACACCTCTTCTCTCTAAAGCAAAACATAATCTATTCTTCTCCTATGAAGAAATCATGTTTTCCTTTCCTTCTTTCTCTCTCAAAGAGTAGGAGCTAACGTGAGACTACTGAACTAAAGTGAGATCTCTCATGGATCTCTGAGTTGATTCCCACTTTCTCCTTTCCTTAAAAGAGAAACTCATGAATTTATTTAGTCCTCTCTTCCATAACTAATGCATAATCCCTCATTACACATATTCCTATGAAGATGGAGAACAAATCTCCCCTGACTAATGAAGGTGTATGTAGTGAAGAGTGGAGAAAATAAATTCCTAATAAGGGTCAAATCCCTCTGCTAAAATGGTCAGCAATGATATGACATGATACCGTAAACACATATGTATCCATACTAAAGAGCTATCTATGACAACCATACTCTGTGCATGGATCTATACAATCCAATGAAACTGATGGAATTATCCTTCCTGAAAAACTCAAAATGAGTATGTGATACCAATGGTGATAAAATCACCTATCACATTCTCTTATGGAAGAATAAATCTTCCCTAAACTATGAAGGATAACTCCAATCCTAAGGAGATGTCTACTAAGAGCTCTCGCCTGATCTAGTGAGACATGACGACATGAATGATGAGTCCTTTTCTTCCTGGCCATAGAAGAAGAGTGCTCAAAGGGAAGTCACCATCCCATACCAGTGAAAACTTCTTCCAATTCACGGTGTCATACCTACACTAAACCGAGTATATATTCCATATATATGTAATGGAATATATAGGTGGATTCTAATGAGTCCCATATCCTAAAATCATGTAGGTGGACTCAAGTGAGTCCCATGTCCTCGAACTAGTTAGTTTGGTTCTAGTCAGTATGTGACAATGGATATCCCTTTCTGTTCCAAACCAACTTGTTCCTAGGTGCAAAGACTAGGTCTAAGTACCTCTCTGTAGATCCCGATATACATATATATATGTATTGGGTACCCCAACTATTCCTGACTAAGGGATCTATGCTCTATACCATAGAGCTAGTGCCATACATGTGGCCTTCCTAACCATCACTCGAATCACATAAGCACCCGTCGATGTTATCTCATGAAACCCATGTCTGTGATCCCCTCTATTTGGTTCCTTAGTAGTGTAGTAAAAATGCTTCACTACTTGCTCAAGTGATGTGTATGAGTGAAACTAGTCACTCTTTGGGTATGCATCATGATAGCCCATAGTCTCCTAATCATCATGTGAGACTCTTGTGAAGATAACTAAATCTTCACTTACTTGGAGATTATCATAAATGTATCTCCCATGCCTGTATGCAACTTCCTAAAACCCATAGAATTGCTTGTGCACATTACTAATCGTGAAGGTGTAGCTCCTTCTCTTAGCAATCCTATGGTCTAAATCCATAAGGATTATATGTAGGGATCCTGTTACTACTGAAGTTGCCTTATGTATACTACTATGATGGTCCTAAGTCCATCAAATACATGCTTACAAGCATGCCTAGGTCTTAATGATGTTTGCAGAAAGGCATGTTACCATGCCATAACATTCTTACCTAAAGGCTAGTGCCTATATAACGCCATGCGGTAAGAAAAATTTCGACAGCATTTCCTCAGGAAATGGAATCCCAAAAAAATTAACCGTAAGCTCAGTGGCACACAGGCCACACAACAACATAGGGCTTGACAGGCCCATGGCATGCACGCCATGAACTTATATATGAATTCCATAACCTGCAAAAATATAAGAGCAATTGCTAGCAACAATTCCCTGTGTTGCATAGACATATGGTTTCTGTAATCCTCTTTCCTGCAAACAATCAAAAGTATAATTCTTGCCTGTCGATCCATACTTTAAGAATTTGAACAATGATCAACATTTGATGTATGCAATCCAATTTATGCATGTAGATACCAAACATGCCATAACATAAAATAAGATGCCTGAAAGCATAAAGCATACATCCCTGAGTAGTTTTGTGTTGAAATTGCATGCATCCAATCCTTCTCGAAAAGCTTCGAGACCTCTGCACCTTCCTCCTCAGGTCCTAACATAAACTTTGAAGTGTCCAAAAAATGGCAAACTAGTGGACTGTTGGACAGGCTGAAAAAAGTGTGAAAATGTGATTTTTGGGGTGCCCAAAAGCATTCTTCCATCAAGAAAATCCTAAAATTCTCTCCTTAACCTCCGAGAGTGGTATATGAAGATGCTTTGGCCTATTTTCACCCTTCCAAATCCTCCCTTCGTGCATGCTAATTCGCTCCCCAAAAGAGGGCTAAATCAAGATTTTTACTTTCATGTAAAAACTTAAATGGGAGCTCTTAGCAAGCTTCTAATCCACTCTAAATGTGGATTCCTCTTGGATTTTATACAATAATCCATGGGAAGCCTCTTAAATGATCTTTATTCTTACTCCCCGAAGTGGAGTTTGGCAAAAGTTAACATCTAATTTTTTTCCAAAAAGTGCAGGAAGGGGTCTTTGAGGAACTAAAATTCCTCCTTAACTTATCATTTTAATGAATCTAATGACTCACCTATGAATTCCATACACCATATTCTCAGTATATATAACTATTCCCATCCATCCATAGGTAGTGCACCTATTTTTCCCTCTTCCAAAATGGGAATTTCTTAGATTCAGGTGCTGAAATTTTTTCTCAAACTGTGATGGAAAGGGGTTTTGTGGAGCTTCAAACTCCTATCATACTGAGGTATATCTTGGATTTCTTGATTGTATATGGAAGTCAATACACTAGACTATAAGTGTGCATGGTTTTTTCCATAAATCTATGAAAAATACCTCCTCTTTTCCCCTTCCCAACATGGCTACTTATCCAAAATAGCTCCTGAAATTTATGTGAAAATCATGAAAAATGGCTATTTTGGAGATAACAAAAGCTTGTTCTTTCTTACAATTTGATGGATTTCTCGACTCTAGATAAGAGTATACATCTCATACTCTCCCAATATTTAATTTTCCCTCATAGAGCTTTGCCTAAAGCCCTTCCTTTCTCTTTCCCAAGGATAGAATATTACAATAATTAATCCGAGAAATAACAAATTGAACTTTCATACCTTTGCTTAAAAGTGGTATACCTCTTTCTTTACGAAATCCCATATGAGAAAGGACAAACTCTTGTAAATACCATGTTGGACAGTGTAATCCTCCTCCTCCTCTTATAGCTCTCATAGGAAGCTCAATAAGCTCGTTTGACTTCTAATGTATAAATACACATTGTGGGTGCATGCTTATGGAGGTCCATAGAGGATTGCCAACCTCTAGCATGGGTGATGGGATCTTGCATGGCTGTCCAAAAGTTATCTCATGCGACTGATCTCTGACGTTCTCCACCTGCTTGCAATTTCGGATCGCTTGGTATCTACTCCATGAAAACGTCATAAGTAGATTCTACGCTGAATACTCAACAAGAATGATAGAAACTAGGTGTGTTGATGCGGAAGTGTATGTGAGCGCACAACCTCACAAGGATATTTGAAAATTGAATTTTAAATCGCGAACTTAACCACATTACCATACATCCTCAAATCCACATATTTCATGCATCATTCTCCTCAAACAACTTGCATATCAAAACTTCATAGCGTGTCATATTTAGCATGCATTCATATACATCACAAGAGCATACAATTACCACTTATCAATGAAACCTCATCTACATACTCCACAAGACGTAGCCAGAGTGAAAGCATTCCATTTGCTTTCCTAGTTTAAGAGAAATCACTTTCTCAAGTTACTTACTTTAGCTTCATCATATTCCAGTTTTGACAAATACTCCTCACTTTAAGCACTCATAAAATCCAAAGTACAAATGGTATTAGTATGATTCAACTTGGCACTAGTAGCGTAGCCTATGAACTTTAGTATCCCACAAATTCCATTCAATTTTGATCACTAGAGCAAATTTGAGGATCTCTGCAAATCACCCTTCTCTAACTTTATATCCAGCATCTGGGAACAATGCTCAGTACCCTTTCTTTGAACATTCATAAAATGCAAACCACATACGCAAATTCCGTGATTTAACATTCCAATGAAAGTACATTCACTGTACTTTAAGATCCAACAAAGTATATCCAATTTGGAGCTCTAAAAACAGATTTTAGAGCCTCTGCATATTACCCTTTTGTAAGAGGGGAGCCCTAGAACAAATGCTCAGTACCTGAACTTTGAATGCTCATAGAATGCAAAGAAAACATGCAAATGGAGTGATTTAACTTTCCAATGAAATTAAATTCAATGTACTTTAAGCTCCAACAACGTATATTTTATTTGGAGCTCTAAAACATATTTTAGAGCCTTTGCAAATTACCCTTCTGTAAGAGGAGACCCCTAGAAACAATGCTCAGTACTTGAACTTTGAATGCTCATACAATGCAAACCAAAGATGCAAATGGAGTGATTTAACTTTCCAATGAAAGTACATTTAATGTACTTTAAGATACATCAAAGTACATCCAATTTGGAGCTCTAAAACAGATTGTAGAGCCTCTGCAAATTACCCTTCTGTAAGATGGAAGCCCTGGAAACAATGCTCAGAAAATTCACATCATGAATGACATTTGAGTGATTAAACTTGGACCTAAGAACACATATATAGAACTTCAGACTTCAATGAACAATAAGAGAGATAGAGAGAGTATGTAACAAGCACAAAAGCTTAATGATTAAACTCTACAACAATTATGAATCACATATCACTCCATAGTGTATGGGAGGATAGTGAAAGATTGTCTACAGAATAAGAAGAGTTACAACATGCATCACAATGCTAAGTAGGACAATCATGGATACTCCTATTGCTAAGAGGAGCTCAAAGAAGTAGTCGGCTGTTCTTCTCTTATATAGATGATGAGCATTGGCTCTTGAGTGGGTTGAAGAGGTAGAGCTAGTGAGAGAGAGAATCTCTCAATCAAGGTGAGTGATTTTCTCATTTTCCTTCAGCATGATTAGCTCCAAAGTATGCGCATGAGTTTGGTAGTTGATTTCCACATTTTCCTCACTAAAATGTAGGCGCAAGCATATATGTGGGCTTCCGAAATATTTCATGTAGCTTTTCAGCCTTGTCTACTTGACTTTAGTCTTACTTTTAAACTATGCTCTAATTTAAATGAAATAAGAGCTTGTTCTCATGCTCATACATAAGAGAAACTTATTCTAAGTGAAACTAGATGATGCAAGATCTTAATGAGATGAAAACTTGAACCTAGGCTTCATAATTGAAGCTTGCACATTCTCAACACTCCCCCTCAAGATACAATTGGGAAGCGCCATGCAATTCTCCATATGAAGTCCTCCTTCTTGAGAGCTTCATATGCTTCCTTTGTGAGTTGTAGCCACAACCGGATTGTACTTGATCTCCAAAAGCTACTTTGATCTTGATCTCCAAGAAATCTCGAAGTAGATAGATGATAGGTATCTATCCAAGATTTCATCACCTTCAAGGAAACTTTGTCTTCTTTGTTGACTATCTCCAAATGATGATTTAGCTCTCTTCCTTTTCTGAAATTCTTCAATAAAGCATGGACTGAATTTTTCAATATTTCAAGTACATAAAGATTACCTTGACTTTGTCGTCTTTGATCATTGACTCTTTGTGACTCTCCCCCTTGATGTGAGGACGTCTCCTCTACATACCCGTAGAATCCTTCTTCAAGCTTCTCTATTAGATTGAATGTCTTCAATGACATCTTGGCTTTCTTCTCCTAGTCTTCAAAACTCTTGCTCTTTGACAAGCTCGACCAAACCTTTACTTTATGGCTGCACTTTTACTTCCTTTGTTTCTCACAAAGGATTGCTTGCTTCCTTTGTCTTTGACTTAGGTGCTCCAAGCACACTCCTTCTTTGATGATGGTGAAGACACCTCCCACAAGCGTCCTACTTCTCCAAGCTTCAAGGGATGTGGTTCCCAGTTACCTTCCCTTTTCTTCTTGAGGGCACTCAGTCTTTATACCTGAAAATAAAAACACTTCTTCCAACCAACCATCAACAAGAAAATACCTTTGTCTCTTCAAAAGACCTTCTTGCTTCCAAAATGAAAGCGTCTTGGCTTTTTCTATTGGTTCAAGCCTAACCACGGCTTTTTTTATGGTTCAAGCCTAACCTCTCACAAATGATCCTGCAAGATTTCCAAAAAACACCAACAAGAGATACATATAATAAATATACCTCTTACAAATCTTCTTGGAAGTCTTCAACTTCCTTGCTTGTCCACGTCTTTCTAAGACCTCAGTCTTCCAATGTCACACACAAGTGACTTAGCAAATACTTATGTCTTCCAATGTCACATACAAAGTGACTAGCAAATGCACATGCACTTAATAGTGCTCTTACAAATTACCGAAAGCAATCACTTTTACCTTTGGGGGTTCCAATGCAATGACCGGTAGCTTCTCTTCTCCTTGAATCTTCGTTTTGAGCTTCAACACCTCTTGGATTATCTTCAGCCTTCCCAAGGCTTTGTCTAATACCTTAGTTCCTCTTTATGTCAAAAGAGACACACCACAATTTTTCTTGCAAACAACTCACCTTTCTAGGCAAACATTCCTCATAAGCATACAAGTTTGAGAATCAAACCTTAAATGCAAATACCAACCTTTCAGTACTCTTCTTACAACCTTAGTGACTTGTTTGAGACCTCAAAGCATGTATGAGGCTCTGATACCACTGATAGAAACTAGGTGTGTCGATGCATAAGTGTATGTGAGCGCATAACCTCACAAGGATCTTTGAAATTTGAATTTTAAATCGCGAACTTAACCACATTACCATACATCCTCAAATCCACATGTTTCATGCATCATTCTCCTCAAACAACTTGCATATCAAAACTTCATAGCGTGTCATATTTAGCATGCATTCATATACATCACAAGAGCATACAATTACCACTTATCAATGAAACCTCATCTACATACTCCACAAGACATAGCCCAAGTGAAAGCATTCCATTTGCTTTCCTAGTTTAACAGAAATCACTTTCTCAAGTTACTTACTTTAGCTTCATCATATTCCAGTTTTGACAAATACTCCTCACTTTAAACACTCATAAAATCCAAAGTACAAACGGTATTAGTATGATTCAACTTGGCACTAGTAGCATAGCCTATGAGCTTTAGTATCCCAAAAATTGCATTCAACTTTGATCACTAGAGCAAATTTGAGGATCTCTGCAAATCACCCTTCTCTAACTTTATATCCAGCATCTGGAAACAATGCTCAGTACCCTTTCTTTGAACATTCATAAAATGCAAACCACATAGGCAAATTCAGTGATTTAACATTCCAATGAAAGTACATTCAATGTACTTTAAGATCCAACAAAGTATATGCAATTTGGAGCTCTAAAACAGATTTTAGAGCCTCTGCATATTACCCTTCTGTAAGAGGGGAGCCCTGGAACAAATGCTCAGTACCTGAACTTTGAATGCTCATAGAATGCAAAGCAAACATGCAAATGGAGTGATTTAACTTTCCAATGAAATTACATTCAATGTACTTTAAGCTCCAAAAAATTATAGTCAATTTGGAGCTCTAAAACATATTTTAGAGCCTCTGCAAATTACTCTTCTGTAAGAGGAGACCCCTGGAAACAATGCTCAGTACTTCAACTTTGAATGCTCATAAAATGCAAACCAAACATGCAAATGGAGTGATTTAACTTTCCAATGTACTTTAAGATAAAACAAAGTATATCCAATTTGGAGCTCTAAAACAGATTGTAGAGCCTCTGCAAATTACCCTTCTGTAAGAGGGAAGCCCTGGAAACAATGCTCAGAAAATTCACATCATGAATGACATTTGAGTGATTAAACTTGGACCTAAGAACACATATATAGAACTTCACACTTCAATGAACAATGAGAGAGATAGAGAGAGTATGTAACAAGCATAAAAGCTTAATGATCAAACTCTACAACAATTATGAATCACATATCACTCCATTCTGTATGGGAGGATAGTGAAAGATTGTCTACAGAATAAGAAGAGTTACAACATGCATCACAATGCTAAGTAGGACAATCATGGATACTCCTATTGCTAAGAGGATCTCAAAGAAGTAGTCGGCTCCTCTTTTCTTATAGAGATGATGAGTGGCTCTTGAGTGGGCTGAAGAGGTAGAGCTAGTGAGAGAGAGAATCTCTCAATCAAGGTGAGTAATTTTCTCATTTTCCTTCAGCATGATTAGCTCCAAAGTATGTGCATGAGTTTGGTAGTTGATTTCCACATTTTCCTCACTAAAATGTAGGCGCAAGCATATATTTGGGCTTCCGAAATATTTCACGTAGCTTTTGAGCCTTGTCTACTTGACTTTATTCTTACTTTTAAACTATGCTCTAATTTAAATAAAATAAGAGCTTGTTCTCATGCTCATACATAAGAGAAACTTATTCTAAGTGAAACTAGATGATGCAAGATCTTAATGAGATGAAAACTTGAACCTAGGCTTCACAATTGAAGCTTGCACATTTTCAACAAAGAAATCGTTGATGGTGGCTTGGATAGGCTGATTGCCTCACATGAGAAGCACCAGAGTTCAAATCCCGTCTGCACATCAGCCCGATTTCTCCCATAAATGAACTGCAACGCGCTCTGATACCAACTTTTAGATTGAGCTTCCTTTTCCTAACGTCTGTAGTCGCGAGGCGTCAAACTTCAGCACACACAGAGAGCTACGTTCGAACCTCCCTGCCATGCCGAGCATAAGTCTCTACTATATCAAGAGTCACCCACCACTCTCTCTATCTACCCATGAAATATATAAGTGCATACCTATGATGCCATGTGTCAAAGTCCTTTCTATGACTTTTAAGTGATATGACACTTGCAAGCTAGGCTGGTGGTCAAAGGTTATGCTCAGATGCATGACATAGATTATGATGAGACATTCGGTCCAATGGCAAAGATGTCAACTATAAGGACAGTGATTGTTATAGCAGCATCAAAAGGATGGAAGCTAAGTCAATTGGATATAAAGAATGCATTTCTAAATGGATATATATCAGATGAAGTCTACATGGAACAAGCTGAAGGGTTTGTAAGTTCCAGTTGCCCAAATCATGTTTGCAAATTAAGAAGAGCACTCTATGGATTAAAGCAAGCTCCAAGAGCTTGGAATTACAAACTTGTGAAGTATCTCAATGATCTTGGATACCAAAGTTCAAAGGCAGATGCAAGTCTACTCATTAAGAGAACAGATGAAGGTATGATCTACATTTGTATTTATGTAGATGATATTATAATCACAGGAACTTCGAATGAAGGAATCAAGGAGGTGAAGAGACTACTTGAGAAGGAATTCAAGATAAGTGATTTAGGAAACTTATCATATTTTCTTGGAATGAAGATTACTTATGCAGATCATGGTATATATGTTTCGCAAGAAAGATAGCTTCTCAATTTATTGAAGAATTTTAACATGGAGAATTGCAAAGAAGCTTCAACACCGCTTGAAGTCAATCATAAACTCAGAAAATATGATGGTGCAAAGTTTAAAGATATGAGGAAGTATCAATCTTTAGTGGGAAGCTTGATTTATGCTACACTAACAAGACCTGATCTTAGTTATGCAGTGGGAGTTCTCTCATAGTTTATGCATTGTCCGAAGGATCAACATTGGGTTGTAGGACAAAGAGTTATTAGATATATCAAAGGAAGGATTATATTATCCTTTTACATCAGATATAAAGTTGAGAGCATACAGTGACTCGGACTGGGCAGGAAGTCAAGATGACAGAAGGTCAACACATGGGTATATGATATACCTAGGAGATAAGCTAGTCAGTTGGTGTTCAAAGAAGCAGCATAAAGTGGCTTTATCATCAACTGGAGCAGAATATAAAGGACTTGTGGAAGCAACTAAAGAAGTGATATGGATGCAGACCTTGTTCAAAAGCTTGGGTATTGATCAAGGTATACCTATCATACATGGAGATAATATGAGTTTGTTGTATCTTGCAGAAAATCTAGTATTTCATGCAAGAACAAAGCATATAGAGATTCAATATCATTTCCTGAGGGAAAAGGTAATGGAGAAGGAGATCAAAATAGTATACACTCTTACAAAAGATCAGATTGCAGATATTATGACAAAGAGCTTGGATGGAGTAAAGACAAGCAGATTCAAAAAAATGGCAGGAATAAAAGAAAAGAAGAATATATGAAAGATCAGAGGATGCTAATTAGTGATTGAGAGGGAGCTGTTGAAGAATCACTCACTAATTAGATATAAAGACATGAAGACATATAAAGGATAAAGAAAGACGAAGAGAAGCAGAAACAAAGCATTCAAAAAATTCAAAGCCTTAGTGAAGGGACAAATTCACGCCTGTAATATAGTATGTAGAAACTTCCAGAATTACGAGTTTTGAATCTCGGAACAAATATGTATATAAGTGAGTTTGAATAGAAGAAATATAGATATCGTAGAAGGTGAGTGCGCGTGTGTAGAGATGAATAGTAAAACTTGAACTATTGGGTATTCATCTATAAGAGAGATGGTAAAGAAGAACTACTCAGAATAGGAGAGTTTTCCATGGCTATGAGCGAAGTAAGGCCAAGCCATTCTGTACACATCTTCTGTAATAGAAAACACATGTTTGTGTAGAAGAATTTTGAGCGCATTCTTCTTGTATGAAGAAATCTAAGTATGTTCATATTACTGTGAAAGTTAGTTAACAGTTACAGTTTTCTCAACGCACATTTTACTATACTTCTACAAGTTAGATCTCACAGTATAGTGTAAATTTTTCTATGAGTGATAGCCCATTTTGAAGCTACTAATCTCAACTACAAACTGATCAAAAGATTTCTGTGAAACAAGACATGTACGCATAGGACTAAGTCTAACAGTAAAGGCATCCAAAACTGATGAAGATTTTTCTCAAACTTCATATATAGTTCATTCACTGAAGGAAGCTCAGGTATTACTTCCTTACTTCATTTAAAATCATTTGAAGTAACTTCAAACAGAATTGCAGTTGATTCCGGTAACATTCTGGTGACATTATGGTGATATTTTGGTGACATTCTGGTGACAGTCCGGTGATATTCCGGTGAGGTTAAAACACAGTTTTAGTACATCTAAGTGGCGGAAAGAATATCTAATAGTAAGCAAACAAAGAATTGTAAAGATTGAAGTAAATCATATTAGAATGGAAGCTTAAAGAAAAGGTGCAGTTTTCTGTAAAGTGAATTTTCGAATTTCACTAAACACAGTAATGAAGTTTTCAATTTCAGAAAGGTTGCTAAGCTACTGATGATTATAGAGGTGTTCAAATATCACTTTAGCTTAGTTCTTGTGGCATGGCGCATTCACATTTTGTCGCGTCAAGAGGTATGGTAACTGCTTTGAAAACAGACAAAGAATATTTCATTGGTGCCTAAAGTTATAGACAAAATGCATTACATTGTAGTTACAAGAGAGGACTTAACTAATCATGTAGAGGGACGTGCACTATGATCTAAGAACACATACAATGTTTGCAAATTCTTGCTTGAAGATGTCATAAGTTGCTTTGGGTACATAGAGAAAGTAGTTGCCGATTGTGGAGAGTTAAATGGGAGAGAAGCTAAAGAGTTCTTTGAACATTACGGTATTCATTTGTCTCTCACTACTGCATATAGTCTAGAGGCCAATGGTAAAATAGAGAGAGGGCATCCACCTATTGTGAAAGGCATATCTAAAGCATGTAACGGTGACATTAAACAATGGCCTATATTCTTACCTTTTGCTTTTTGGGTAGATAGAATGACGTGCACACGTACTACTGGGTATATGCCTCTTGAACTCATGTACTGTCAAAAACTGTTGTTTCCAATTCAGTCTCATATTTTTGCATGGTCAAATTTGCCTTGGTTTGAAAACATGTCTACCGATGATTTTTTGAGTTTGTGCATTAAACATCTAGAACAAGGCAAATTGAGACTTGATGATGCCATTGAAAAAATAAGTGAATCTAGAATGAAGAGCAAGCTTTATTTTGACAAAATGCATTGATTGTGTCCTAAGATGATTGAAGTAGGATACTGGGTGCTCATTTGTGACAGTACATTTGGCTCTCAATATGATGCATGCAAAAAGCTCACTCAGTGGTGGTTTGGGACATACATTGTATCAAAAATCAACAAAAATGGTACGTATGCTCTTTGTGAATTAAATAGTGTTGCATTTAGAACTTTGATTGCAGGTAAAAGGATAAAGCTATTCAAGAAACGTGATAATGATGAGTAATTTTGGATGAGGACATTGAAGAAGATGACAACAATGAGGGTGATTCATAAACAGGAGTATCCATGAAAAAATAAAAATTAAAAAATTAAAAAAATAAAAACCAAAAATAAAAATATCATTTCTTTTTCAAGTTCATGTTGCTTTGTCAAGTTCATTCCACTTTTTTCCCATTCTAGCTTGTTTCCAATTTCACTTCATGCATGTTTCTTTTCAATCTTTGCATTGCATTGCATATCCACATTGATTGAGTCAAATGGGCAAATGATGATTTCTCTACTTGTGTAAAGTTGTACCTTACGTAGTAATTTATCTACTAAGAAATCGGTTATAATCTCCGATTATGGAAAGATAGGACATATAGATTTGGAGGTTTATTTTGGTGACATGACTTTCATATAGAAACATGCATATGTATCCTATATTGAAAGCATAATTGTTGAAGTCCTAGCTCCTTGTATCCACCTCACAGCAGTTGTATCGGAGTTTAAATGACTGTTCTCTGTCATCAAAAATGGTTGTACCTTGTATCGGGGTTTGATTTTTCTTCATCATAAAAAAAAAAGCTGCTATATGTTACCAGGATGTTTACACATTCTTCCACCCCAAAAAAGTGAATGTAACCATAAAGTCGTCGAATCATTATCAAAGAGAGAGAGAGAGTGCAAGTCAAAGGAAGCTAAGGAGGCATAGCAGAATAAATCATGGGCTATATAGGTAGATTTATGCATTATTGGAGTTTAGTTAGATTTTCTTGCATGTTATCAGAGAAAGAGCATATTCATATTTATGTAGGAAAGAAGTTGATCTAAAATACGCTAAAGATTAAAGATCTCTCTTGAAAATCCTAAATCTTCATTTATAATTGTATTTAAGGTACATTTCTTTTTGAAAAAGGTACAATTTTTTCTTCAAGATGAGAGGAACTCATGCCTAAAATGACTCAATACATTCACTTCCACTCCATATTGATGCTTGTTTGTTTTCTTTCTTTACACGTTGTCAATGTTTCCTTTTCATTTGCATGTATCCTGCCTATTTATTGATGCATATTCATGTTGTTTGTTTCAGTTCTTTCTTTCATGCAAATATTGCTTCATGTGACATTGCCTATTGATTCATGCATATGATCAATTTTTTCTTCCATGTTTCTTATGTTTCTTATAAAAGAATTTGATGCCTAGAACTTTTTGTTTTTCAGAGATACTAGAGTGTTGCACACACTCCAGTCAGGATGAGCAAAGAAAGAGAAACTGGGTTTATGAGCCTATCCTAGATTGGAAGTATAAATTAAAATTGATTCTAGGAACTATGCTCTTACAAGCCCACCTTAGATCCTCACACACTCAAATGAGGGTGATCGTCTCAAGGAAACCATGTGCTAGCAAGGGCCCTATGGATGCCTAACAATGATGCTCTATGAGTTTGGAGGGGAGTTTTTATAAAATTTTTAGTGAATTTGGACCTTGGATCTAGAGAAATCAACTCTCAACCCTAAGAACAACTACTTTTGATTACAATCATTGGATTTATCAAGTGGATGGCTAGGATTGGTTCTTTATATGATATCTAGGGAAAAGAGGGGAAAAATAGGCACCTTCATTCTCCACCATTGGATCTAGGGCTGATCTGGACCGTCGAATTAGTGCTGACACCAATTTGGATAAGAGAAGCTACTATTTTTTTACAAACTTTGCATTATTGGTCTTTGACCATAAGAAAAAGCTTATCCGATGAAAACAACTCATGGATCCTCTTTTCTTTATGTTTTAACGCATCTCCATGTTGGAGATAGACGTTTGCGGAAGCACACGAACAGCACAAGGAAGAAGAAGAAGCTTGGAGCACAAACACACAATACTGAATGTATTACTAGAGAATGTACAAAGATAAGTAGCCCATTAGGGCAATAGGCGTATATACAAGCCGGGGGAAAAAAACCTCCTAAAGAGGGAAAAAAGTGCCCCGGCGGTCCTAGAGTGTTCACACACATCACTACCTTATATCAACAAATCCCCCCTGGGAGTGATGCGGTGAACAAGGAGCTGGCACTCATGTATAAGGAAGTGCCAAGCTATGTGGAAATCACTCCACAAAAGGAAGTAAGCCCAAAGCTTTGCGGAAAGCTTCAAACTTCTCCCTAGGCAGAGCCTTCGTGAAAAGGTCTGCAATGTTCTCGTGACTCAGTATTTTGCTCATAACTTGAAGTAGAAGCGTCAAAATTGAGTGAAAATACCGCCATTGAATGCGTCTTCTTGAGAGCTTCAATCCGCATATGCTATTCACTATATTTGGAGTTCAGCAACTGAGAGAAAAGCTCAATTTATTGTTGGCTGCTGTTCCAAATATCGTGACACCATGACTGACAATTGAAGCTTGTTTGGATTAGTCTTTGCCTTGTTTGCACTCTTTGAGCAACTCATTTGCATTGATTGTCATTTGAATGCATGTCTTCATACACTCGGCTAGGTGTTGATACTCATCGGATTGATAATTAAAGCGTGAATCCCCACTATATGCACTTGAGGGGGATTGAGGTATAGTCTCTTTCTCCACAAGTCCCTAAGTTGGTTCTTAGGTACACACGTTTTTTGGCATCGTTGCCGAGGAGTGTCGAATCAAACCGAGGCATTCATGTGATGGTAAGTAGCTTTTTGCATTGAAGCGAGAGGAGGAGTAGTGATTTTTTCTTCTTTGGTAAGTCACTTTTATCCGCACTTACTACTTCTCACTCTTGAAGTGTGTGTAGTGAGTTGTTAGTCTAGGAAAGTAAGTGGAGTGAGTAGAGTAGGAGGAAGAAGAAAGTAATAGGAAGCTAGAGTAGTTTGAATCTTAGTCTTGTTGAGTCCTTGTAGTTAGGAGAACTTCTCAAAAAGTATAAAACCCAAAAAATCGACTTTCACAAGTTACTTGTTTTCTGAGCAAGTATCGTGAGAAGTCTTCAACCGAGTATCGCGTTCTGATAAGCAAAGGGATTGGGAGCAGCGCAGAGCTAGAGAGAGTGGTAGAAGATTTGGGAAAGAGCCTCTAAGGTGAGCAGTTCAATCTGCTACTTATCTTCATCAATCAAAAATTAAGTATCAATGTCAAACGATTTGCGGCAGGTATCGTGAGGGTCTTACAGGGTTTAAAAGGTATATTTTGGGTGGTACAGAGAGTGAGGAGAGGGTAGATGAGCTCGGAAAACACTTGCTTCCATTCAAAATCCAAAAAGACTCCAGCAAAAATATGAAAAATTGTCAAGTATCGTGTTCTCCCGCGGTTGAGTATCGCGATACTTCCCAAGTATCGTGGCCTCCTGTGGTTGAGTATCGCGATACTTCATAGAGATCGTGTATCGTGTTTGACCGATCGTGATACTTCATAGAGATCGTGTATCATGTTTGACTGATCGCGATACTTCATAGAGATCGTGTATCGTGTTTGACCGATCGCGATACTGCATCGTGTTTGACCGATCGCGATACTGCATCGTGTTTGACCGATCGCGATACTTCATAGAGATCGTGTATCGTGTTTGACCGATCGTGATACTTCATAGAGATCGTGTATCGTATTTGACCGATCGTTTATCACGTGGCTCAAAGTATCGAGTATCGCGTTTGTTCAAATATCAAGTATCGTGTGATCCTCGATCGCGATACTTCACAAGTATCGTGTATCGTGCTATCTCAAGTATCGTGTGATCAAGTATCGTATATCGAGTATCGCATTTTTGGAGTATCGAGTATCGTGTTCATCCAAGTATCGAGTATCGTCATATTGAGGTATCGTGTCAAAAGGTCGAGTATCGTGAACTTTTTGGGTTAAGTATCGTGACTTGAGATTTCATAGTCAATCTTTTCCCAACCAAATTTTTTTAGAATTCTGACCTTTAGTGAGGAACTCTAGAAGCCAAAGATTGGCAAGGGCTGATTAGAGCTTTTAAGTGGATGAACCTGAGATCTGGAAGAACCCTAGGAAGCCGAAGAAGTGTAATCTCTTCTATAGGTAGTGTAGCCAAGCCAAGTAGCCGTTCACATTCTTCTGAAACCTCTAGTGAGTCAGAAGAAGAAATTCCTATGGCTTCAGAGGATATGCAAAACACTGTGCCAATGATTGGCATGATGTCAATTATTGAGGGAGAATATAGGACATCTTTGGAATATGTGAACACCAACCAAAATGATATACCTATCTACTTAGATGGGCTAAACAGATCAGTGGCTAGGCTGAAAAAGGCTTCAGAGGCATACATAGTGCCTAGACCAGCAGTCAAGTATGTGGGAGGATTTTATATGGATAAAAGGGACATCTAGTATGTGGTTACCGAACACCCTGAAAACATTAATGAACTTGGGGAAGAAAACAATGCTCATAACCCTAATGGTGAAGGAAATGAAGAGCGAGTGACCACACCTAGAGGGAGATCTACTGTTGTTAGGGTTTGGAGAGGAGACCTTATTCCCCAAGGTGACTCCTTAATGGATGTGTATTTGATTAATGGAATGGAGCATCTCCTCAGAGCCCACTCTTCAATATGGGAAGCAGCCCCCAATCCAGTTACGGTATATGAGTTACAAGATTCGGACTTCCCCACCATCATCACTTATTTGGACAAAAACCAGAGAACGTATTGGCACCTAACAGATTCGAAGAGAGCCGGGTTGAAATATTAGAACATTCCAGTGTTTCCCCTGAGGGATCAAGCCACTACTTCACAAAACCCACATGGAACCTCTAGAATGATTCATTTCAGAAGTCAGGACAAACACAACAAACTCAAATCCCGGTTAGACCACATGTGCAGTTTGCTATGCCTGCAAATAACCCTCATTATCGGCCTCAGCCACCTGTGGATCCAAGGAATGGAATTCCTGCCCCAGTTAGACCAGCTGTAGCAAGAGGACCTGGTATACCCATTGGAAGACCAATTTTCCCTGTGATGCCTAGACTCCCTGAAGGAGGAAGAAGATTAAGGCCAATTCAAGTGGCCAAATGCATGAGAAATCACTATGATAGCTCTAGTGAACCTTACAATCATATAGCTGAATTCAAGCAAGTAATCAGAGCCGAACAAGTAGAAGATTTTTTGATCCAATATGAGTCTTTTGGTCTAACTTTGACAGACACAGCTTTAGCTTGGTTCCAGCCATTAGATCCTAACAATTTTCAAAATATGGAACAAGTCTATCAAGAAATGATTGAGGAATTCACTAAGTCTGGAATTAAAAACAACTCGTCATCATTAATCCATAGCTTTAAACAAGCTCCTACAGAATCAGTGAGATTGGTAGCAAGAAGATTCAAGCAGTATGTGGATAGATGCCCAGTGGAAGATAGACCCACCCAAAACAAAATGGTGTCATTATTTTTGGAAGGATTATTGAATGGATCATTAAGATCTCTGGTGTACGTGAAGAGAGTTCAAACCTTGCAAGAATGCATGAAAGAATGTATTGACCTAGAGGACAATCTAGCTCAGGATCTGAAAATACCTCAAGGTAGTATAAAGAGTGAAGATTCAGCAAGCAGCACATCGAACCCTAAGAACAATGTTGAGGAAATAGCCGACCTAGTAGCAAAGAAGATGAACGTCCAAGGACAGAGGAACTACCCCAACAAGCCAATGAGAGTGCCCATGCTTAGAAGATGTATGCATTGTGGAGGAGATCATCCATCGCATTTGTGCACTAGGGGAATAGTCCTACCACCTGCTTATGCTTACAATAGACCACCCGGGCCAGGCCCTTTACAATATTGTAGCATAGAACAAAAATACACAAATCACAGCACAGAAAATTGTCCTTACAATAGGCAAGCAAGACCAACACAACCTGTTATGAGACCTTACGGATACCCTCAGAGAGATCTAGGAGGAGAAGCCTTTAGATATCCCACTTATCTGCAACAGGCACTTGTACCTTATCAAGGTTACAATCAACCACAAGCGGTGTTAGGACAGCAACCACCCCATCCTCAGAATGTTGTCCCAGTGAAAATAGCTCAACCTGAAGAAAACTTAGAGAGAACAATAGTCCCAGCCACACCATTGACTAGTAATGAATCATATGATTCATCCTATGACCATAGGCAAGGAAACTACCCCACTTATGAGAGCTCTATGATAGAATATGGACAAATGTACGAACCATATGCCTATGGCATGGAAGTGCCAGATAGTTCCTACGGATATGAGCAGGATTATGTGTCATTGATGTACACAGCCCCTAGGGCACCCATACCCCCCGACCTATGAACAGACCGCCTGTACCCAGAGGACCATGTTATAGATGCGGAGGTGATCATTATATCAGAGATATTAAACCCACCACCACCACAGCGAGTCTGGGAAGGATACTGTAGTGATTGTGGTAAAGAACACCTTTTCAGAGATTGCCCCAAGAACCCCAACAAAGTTAACTCTAATGTGTAGATTAACGTGATAGAAGTGATAGAATCATCAGGAAGCAATAAGGAGTACATTGTACCATTGAAAGAAATAACTAGAGACAAAGCTAGAGAAACCCCAGACAAAGTTGAAGAAAATGATCAAGGTGAAAGAGAAATGAACACACCTACACCTCAAGTAGTTGAAGACTCGGAAGATCCTGAGAGAAGTGTTGTAAGCAAATGGACACAAAGATGGAAGAACCGTAGAGATAGGATAAAGGAAAAGAAATTACTACAAAAGAAGGAAATTGGGAAGAGAGAACAAAATCTAAAAGAGAAACAAGAAGAGGAAGGAGAAAATCGGAAGGGAACGTCAAAGAAAGAAGAGGTAGGATTAGTTTTAGCAGATCCCATGCCTGAAGAATTAGCCATGTGGATTCAGGCATACAAGGCACGAATGAGAGCAGGACCTACCATAGAACAACATGAAAGAGAATATCCTAGAGGTGACCTAGAGAAAGAGAGGTTGGAGATTTGCAAAAAATTAATAGAAGTCGCTCAACAGACCTTAGAAAAACCTGTTTTTCCATTACCCAATACACGAATTTCCAAAAGAGAATTCCAAGAGTGTGTCATCCCTAAGGAACCCAAGAAACCCGAAGCAGGTAAGACACATATTGGAAATTACTGTGAGGATAAAAGGGAAGGATCCATTGTTCCCGAAGTAGAAGGGGAATGGCCTAAAGATTTGTGGGCAAGAGTCCAAGAAGACAGATGGAAGAAAGTGGAAGAAATTGAACCACCCTTTGAAGAGTTAGAAGCAGAAGATGGAATAGAGAATTCAATACCTGAGTTGAATTCAGAAGAAATATTACCAATTGATCCAAGTAACGAAGAAAATGATAGTGTAAAGGTTTTGCCAAATTACACATGAGAGTACGAACATAATTCAGAGGTATATTGCATTCCCTCAATAAGGAAAAAAGAAGCTAACCCATCAGTCCAAACATCGGATATCATACAACATCTCAAAAAAGTAAAAATCCCTTGTACCCTAACATTGGAAGAACTTTTGAAGATCAAACCACATTTGAAGGAGAAACTGACCAGTCAATTGGAGATCAAGACGGAAGAAAAAGAGATATATGATGAAGTAAACACAGTAAAGATCCCAGTCGATAAGGTTGGAGATTTTAGAGAGGGAGATGAAGGAAATACTTGCCTTCCAATTACCTATAGGGGTTACACCACCAAAGCCATTTTAGATACAGGAGCTGGAGTAGGAATAGCAACTAAAGAAATCTGGGAGAAATGGGGAAAACCAGCTTTAAGACCCACACGCATGAAGATACAAATGGCAGATGGACACACTGAACGACCCTTGGGATTATTGGAACGAGTAGTTTTCACCACTTGTGGAGTTGAATTCGAGCACACCTTAGCAATTTGTCAATTTGAAAGGCCTAGCAATTATGAAATGATACTTGGAAGACCTTTCATGAGACAATTAAAGGTAGTGCAAGATTGGGGAAAAGACGTTGTATACCTACAGCATGAAGGAACCACCACAAGAATAAATCTCCACACATATACATATCAAGATGTTCCCCCCTTCCAATGGAATCAGATTCATAAGGAGGAAGATAATCAGTCAATTCATAGTATAGGTTCAAGTGATCAATCATGGATGAATGAAGACACTCATCTATGGATATGCCAAACTGCGAAAAAGGAAGAAGATAGGAGGAAAGGATGGCAGCAAAAGCAAGGAGTTGCTAGATCAGTACAAGATCCAGCCTATATGCCTCAAATATGGGAATACAAGGATTTTTTGCCTAGACATATAAGGATTTGAAAGGAGTAGATCCATCTATATGCGCACATAGAATCCCTATGACATTTGAAGCTAAACCTTCCAAACAAAGACCTTACACATATAACGATGTTTACTCAGCGAAGATTAAAGAAGAGATAGATAAGTTGTTAGAAGCTGGGTTCATATATGAGATCGAACACATGGAATGGGTATCACCTTTGGTGGTCGTACCGAAAAAGAATGGGAAGTTAAGGGTATGCATTAATCTGAAAAAAGTGAATGCCGCCACCATAAGAGACAGTTACCCGTTGCCCATCACGGATCATCTTTTGGAAAGAGTGGCAGGGAAGGAAGTGTATAGTTTTTTGGACGGCTTTTCATGCTATAATCAGGTAGCCATTGCTCCTGAGGGCAAGCATAAAACAGCCTTTGCAACTGAATGGGGAGTATACGCCTTTAGGTTTATACCTTTCAGCCTAACTAATGCCCCAGCCACCTTCCAAAGATTGATGTGTCATGTATTCAAGGAGTTCCTGAGAAAGAGTATGGAGGTACATGTGGACGATCTATGTACTTATTCAGCTATACGATCAGAGCATATCCCTGAACTAGGAAAGACCTTTGCCAAATGTCGACAATATAGAGTATGCCTCAACCAAGAAAAATGTGTCTTCATGGTTCGCCAAGGAAAGATATTGGGACATATTGTCTCTAAAAATGGAATCTCAACTGATGAAGACAAAATCAAAGTAATTCTGGATTTACCGAGACCAAAGATTGCTAAAGAAGTACAAGCATTTATGGGACATTGTGGATACTACCGAAGATTTATACATATGTATGCCATAATTGCTAGACCTCTTTATGCATTATTGACGCAGTTTAATTGGACTGAAGAATGTGAAAAAGCCTTTAATGAATTAAAGAGTCGATTGAGTTCAGCACCAATCCTTCGAGTACCCCCCCACAAAGCAGGGGAAGCTTTTACAGAGCTTAGATGACATTACAAATTACCGTGGGCACTAGTCCCCTTCTCTTGTACTTTTCTTTATTTAATTCAAGTCCGGGAGAGTAGGCTAATGCCGAACTTCCTTTATATTAACAAAAAAAATCCTTCGAGTACCTAATTGGAACAAACCATTTCATATCCACGTAGATGCTTCTAAGTTTGCCATTGGTTGCATCTTAGCTCAACCCACAGATGCAGGAAAGTTAGATCACCCTATAGCCTATGCCACTAGACAATTGAATCAAGCAGAATGCAATTACACCACGACTGAAAGAGAAGGCCTAGTAATGGTGTATGCAGTAAAGAAGTTTTGACACTAGTTATTGGAAAACAAATTCAAATTCTTTGTTGATCATTGATCATCAAGCCCTACTGTACTTAGTCAATAAGCCTTGTAATACAGGACGACTAGTACGATGGTTTCTATTGTTGATGGAATTTGATTTTGAAGTAGTATTCAAGAAAGGAAATACCCACATAAGAGCGGATCACCTATCAAGAATGACACATGGGGAGCCACCCATAGGAGTACCCGATGATCTGCCAGACACGTACCTGTTTAACCTCGAAGTATGTCCCCAGTGGGCACAAAAATTGATCCCCATACTCACGCATGGACCTAAAGATGGGATGACACCAAACCGAACTCAAGACCTATGGAAGACTAAAAACCTTCATATCATTGCTGGAAGTTTGTATCACCAAGACTCAAATGGATTACTCATGAGATGCTGTTGAAGCTCAAAGTCAAGGACAAAGCATGGAAGCACATCAAAAGGTGGACACACAAGGAAAGGGAGCAAGTAGGGAGCTCCAAGAAGTGTATGTCAAATTTTCAGAGGAATCCCCTACAAAAATAGTGATTTTCATCACTAAAAACCATTGTAAATACCATTATCTATTTTTTGTAACTCCATTTTGTTCAAGCCGAGGAGTCCTCGAGCTTGAGGAGTATTAGAAGTACCATCGTACCAATTTTCATAACTTTTAGACTTCGTTTGAGCCCTCAAATAAGCCCTGGAACCTAATTTTTAACTAGGTCGGACACTAGGTCTGGACAGGGCCAAAACTAGTCAAAAAACTATAAAAAGAGCTAGAGAGCTCATTTTTGGGGTTAGCTTGTTAGAGAATAGAACTTTGGTAAGAGAACTCTTTTGCAATCTAAGCTTTCCATTGTTCCTCTCTTTGATCTTACATTGTGCGCGTGTGTGTGTATGTGTGTGCATGTTTGTGTGCTTTCACTCACGCACTTGTGCCTTCACTTGCTCGTGGTCTTCATACCGGTCCTCACGTCTCCGCGGATTGACAAGTAAAGGAGGTGGTGCTTACACTTGAGCTACACCAAATTTTGGCGCCGTTGTCGGGGAGAGAGCTTCGAGGACGAGCGTTGTGATGGTAAGATCGTAGATTTGCGACATTGGAAGGTAAAAAAACTGTCATTTCAGTTCATTTTCTGTTTTTTTCTCTTCATCTTCATCATCATCATCATCTCCACCTTCTTCCATCTTCTTCTTCATAGAAAATTCTTGTTTTTTAGTGCATTTTCACCATCTTCATACCATTTTTCATGCATTATTGTGTGGGAAGGAGTTAGGAGAAGCAAGGGAGAGCAAGCGCTATGTTTTTTTCATGATTTTCTGCTCATACGGAGCTCGCCATAGCCGGCGCTCAGAAATTTGAATTTCCCGCCAAAAAACGCGATTCTGTGATGAAAATCGCGATTCTGTGAAAATTCAAAATCTTTGAAAAATCACGATTTTCTGTTTTCCTGCCTAAAAGTTGGCTGAAAAAATCACGATTCTGTGGTCATTCTCAGAATCGCGATTCTGTGATTATGCTCAAAATCGCGATTTTCATATAAAAAGAAAACACGATTCTCTAAAACACGATTCTGTGCTCAAAATCGTGATTTTCATATCAAAAGAAACACGATTTTCTAAAAACACGATTTTCAGCGGGCTCAAAATCGCGATTCTCACAAATCACGATTTTCAACCAAAAACACGATTTTGTGAAAAAGGCGATTTTGAGAAAACACGATTTTGTGAAAAAAAAAACACGATTTTGTGCTCAACGTCGCGATTTTCAGAAACACGATTTTGTGCTCAACATCGCGATTTTCTTGTCGAAAACACGATTTTGAGAAAATACGATTTTCAGTGGGCTCAAAATCGCGATTCTCACAAATCACGATTTTGTGCTCAACATCGCGATTTTCTTGTTAAAAACACGATTCTGAGAAAACACGATTTTGTGAAAAAACACGATTTTGTGAATCACGATTCTCTGAGTCAAAATCGCGATTTTCAAAAACACGATTTTGTGCTCAACATCACGATTTTCAGAAACACCATTTTGTGCTCAACATCGCGATTTTCTTGTCAAAAACACGATTCTGAGAAAATACGATTTTCAGTGGGCTCAAAATCGCGATTCTCACAAATCACGATTTTGTGCTCAACATCACGATTTTCATGCCAAAAACACGATTCTGAGAAAACACGATTTTGTGACAAAACACGATTTTGTAAATCACGATTCTCTGAGTCAAAATCGCGATTTTCAAAAACACGATTTTGTGCTCAACATCGCGATTTTCTGAGTTCACAAAATCGCGATTCTCTGAAAGTTCACAAAATCGCGATTCTCTGAAAGTTCACAAAATCGCGATTTTCTCCAAAGGTCCTGTTTGCCTGTTTTGACCCCCAAGAGCCTGAATTGGCATAACTTTTTCATCCAAAGTCCATTTTTTGAGCTCTATAGCTCGTTGGAAAGCTCGTTTCAAATCCTACACGACCTCAACTATTTTTTTCAAGAATAACGCGTTGATTTTGAGATAGGATAATTTGAAGTTGACCCTCAAGTGGGACTAGGGAACCAAGGGAACTCCAAAGAATTTTGAACCATACCAAGGGGAAAATTTGGACTCTTGACTAAAGCTTATGAACCTGAGATCTGGTAGACACTTAGGCAAGGATAAACAAAGCATTAGATCTTCTGAGGCTAGTGTCAACCATACATCCAAGTCTTGGGCACAACAACTAAGTGGTCATCTTTTACTAAGTTCAGACAAAAGTGATTCAGAAATGTCTTTTAGTATGGGAAAACCTGCAGGTGGCTCAGGGACGGCCCATCTACAAACACCAGAAAGGTCCCTATAAGACACAGTTGGAATATATTCGGACCAACCAATTAGGTGCTCGCATCTATGAGGATGGTCTGAGGCGATCAGTGGTCCAACTCAAAAATCCAGATCAATCCTTTGGACTTGAACACCCGGTGGTCAAGTTCGAAGAGGGTTCATACATTGATAAGGAAGGAACCATGTATGTGGTCACCAACCTACCAGATAGGACTGATGAGTTTGGAAATGTCATTCCTGAGAATGAAATAGGAGACCTAGAACAAGGAAATGTAGGACAAGGACCCCAGACTCCTAGAGGTAAGTCAGTTTTGACCCGAGTGATCACTCCAGACTGGATCCCTCAAGATAACAAAAGCATAGAACTATTTTTGAATAGAGAAACAGAGGAAGCCTTTTGGAGATTCAAGCCAGATCAACCTAGCCAATTGGGCATAGTTATCATCTATGAATTCAAAGATCCTGAGATACCAGGCAAAGTTGTCTACCTGGATAACACATCAGAGAAGATATTCTTGGTAACAGAACATGATAGACATGCATATACTTGGAAGAATGAATTGATTTCCCCCCCACCAAGATCCAATGTTTCCCATGGCCTCCAAGGAGTAGGATCTTCCCACGCCCATGAAGCCCAGAGAGAAAGAACTAGAGAGAGACCTGAGGTAAGTTTTGCACACACCGTGGGCAGGAATAGACCAGGATTTGAAAATGAAAGACCTGAAAGAGAGAGACATCAAGCACATAGGCAAAAAAGAGATGAACATGATTTTCCATTGCCTAGACCCCGAGAGCACCCAAGAACCCTTAGACCCACTCAAGTGATCAAGGCAATGAAGAATTATTTTGACGGGTCAAGAGATCCTTATGATCATGTGGCCGAGTTCAAACAAGTGTTAAGAGCTGAACAGGTTGAGGATTTATTCACCCAATACGAGGCATTTGGTTTGACTCTTAAGGGCACTGCCTTGGCTTGGTTTCAACCATTGAGTAGTCGCAACTATCGCGATATAGGTCAACTGCTAGACGAATTCATTGTAGAATTTTCCAAGAGTGGTATCAGGCATAACACATCATCCTTGATCCACAGTTTCAAGCAGACACCCCAAGAAACAGTGCGACTAGCAGGTAGAAGGTTCAGACAGTACCTAGAAAGATGCCCTACTCCAGAGTTACCCACACCAGCTAAACAAGTGGCTTTGTTCTTAGATGGCTTACTGAGCACAAAATTAAGATCATATGTGTACTTGAAAGAGCCTAGATCCATAGAAGAGTGCGTGCGGACGTGCATCGATATAGAAGATAACTTGGGTGAGGAGTTAGGATTGTCCAAACTCTACAAAGATTCAGATAGTTCTACTAGTCATACTTCAAAGATCTCCACAGAAATAGAAGAGATAGCTGAGCAAGTTGCCAAGAAGCTGGGAGTCCAAAATAAACAAACACAGAGAGTCACTCCAGTGAATCGGTGTTATACTTGTGGGGGCGACCACATGGCTAATGTATGCCCAATGCAAAACCAAAACATTAGAGAAAGGAATGCTCCATATTGCACTATTGAGAGAAAATACACAAACCACACGGCTCAAGATTGTCCCTACAATAGGCAGGCTGTTAGACAGAATTATCAGCAACCTTACCCACAAGGTAGGTATCAGAACCAATACCAACAGCCATATTATAGACCACAACAGCAATATCAGGTACCATATAGGCCACAACCTGTCTTGGGAAACCAACCACCAGCTCCAGCCAACGTGATTCCAGTCAAATATGCTGTGGGAGAAGAAAATCCAAATAGAGCATTGGTGCCACTAACCCCATTGATACCAGATAATGACTCTCATGCTCATTGTTCAGACTACTCCCATGAAGGTAGTCCACATGCTTATTACACAGAGTCACCTGAACATAGTGAGATTTACTCGTATCAATATGAGGTACCACCTATGGAGCAAAATTGGGAGCCAGAATACTCCAATGTCATGTACACAAATCCTAACCCTAGGCCCCAGTTGAGACAAATGAGACCACAAGCCCCTAGAGGATCTTGTTTCAGATGTCAAGGTGACCATTTCATTCGTGACTGTCCCCACCCACCATCTCCGAGTCAAGGACAGGCTATCACAATACAGGCTTTTTGTCCTGAATGCGGCAAAGACCATCTCCCCAGAGATTGTCCAAGAAACCCCTCCAGTGCACCCAAGATTACACCCATTAATGTGGTAGGCTTAGTGGCAGATTCAAGTTCAAGTAGTAGCAATGTGGCTCCTATACGCTGTCACTAGAGCACAAGCCTTAAAACAAGATAAACCAGTAGAACAATCAGAGTCGGGTGAATCGGGAGAGCCTAGTAAGAGGAAAACAAGAACATGGAAGGATACCAGAGAGAAGGCCAATCGCAAGTGGAATAAAAAGTTATCGGAACTAGAAGAAAGCTTAAAAGAAGCGAAAACAAAAATAGAAGACATTGCATCTCAAATCCCCTCGCATGCCGAAACTCCATCCACTCCACCTCATCCCACCCCACCACCCATTGTAAATAGACCACAACCAGGGTCTGTTCTTGCACTTCCAACCCCAGAAGGCTTGGACATGATGTTCAAAGCCTACGAGGCTCGACTTCAAGAAGGGCCTACAGCTGCAAATCTAGACAAGAGTTACCCTAGAGCGGATTTGGAGATTGAACGAATGAAAATGTGCATGAAAATGGTAGAACAAGCTCAAGCTATACTTGAGACTAGTCAAAAGTTCAATCAGACAAACTCTGTCAAACCAGATTTGCATTTCCAAGGGTTACTAGAAAGATTAGAGCAGTTGGTAAACAAACCACAAGTCTCTTTACCTCCACAGGCTCAACCAGTTATTGGAAGAGGAAGCTCACCACCAATGGGAGCTTATGTTCCTAATTCCACAGATGTTGGAATACCTCCTTCAATTCAACAGTACTCTCAAGAGTTCTTGCGGGAAATACAAGAAGAGAAAATGGGCCAAGGAGAAGGGTAATTCCCCTCCTACTCCTGAGATTGATGATCTTCATGATCAATTTCCCCAAGACATTCCATCTATTTACGGAGATGAAGCAGAACAACAAGAAGACGAAAGGTTAGATTTTGAATCTAATACCTTAGAAGAACTGCCTCAATTTCCAGGCCCATGGGAATCTGAATCTCTCCAGATTAGAGCTCCCACAATACTAGTAAGAAATGAAGACTTAGTGGTTCCAAGGAACACGGATGTCGTGAAGAACACTAAGGTTCAGTGTCATCTCACTATAGAAGAGCTCCTCAAAGCAAAACCTGAGCTTTGGAATCATGTGAAGGATCAGGTTCCAGAACTTGATTCCAACATGCCAAAAGCAGGCTCCAAGCAAAGGGTACCAGAGATACCTCTAGACAAAATAGGGGACATGTGTGAGGGTGAAGAAGGTAATACTTATCTTCCAATCACCTACCAAGGTTACACAACCAAAGCAATCATAGATTCAGGTGCTGGTGTTGCTATTGCGACCACCTCCTTGTGGAAGCAATGGGGCAAGCCCACATTAAGACCAACTAGAATGAAGCTTCAAATGGCTGATGGTCATTTTGAAAGACCTCTAGGATTGCTAGAAGGGATCACTCTAACCACTTATGGTGTAGAGTTTGAGCACACATTTGCTATATGTGACTTTGAGAAAAATAATGTCTATGAGATGATCCTAGGAAGACCCTTCCTACGACAATTGCAAATAGTACAGGATTGGGGAACTAACTCCTTGTACTTACAGCACTTAGGGGTAACCACCAAGGTCAATTTGAAGGATTACACCTTCAGAGATGTACCACCCCTACAGTGGAATTCTATCCACAAAGTGAAAGAAGATTCCATCTCTGTGCATTCTGGAAGTTCACCTGATCCATCATGGTTGCATGAAGATACTCATTTGTGGATGTGCAAGGTCGCAAAGGAAGAGGAAAAACGTTTAAAGGCAAGAGAAGAAGGAACTTCGCTAGGAGAGAGACCAGTTAGAGACCCAGCCTACACACCGATGATCTTTCCAGATGAGGAGTTTGAGCCTCATGGCTGGCCAGAAATCTTAGCCACCATGGACATTGCTGTCAATGAGGAACAGTGGACACCTCATTGTGATGAGGAGGGTTATGATATCTCAGTTTTCATGTGTCAACCCTTGCTAGAAGAATGTGACCCTAGTGATGTCATAGAAGAAGAAGAGAATGACGATGATCTGGAGTCTATTGTGATGGATAGTTGCTTTAACTCAGAGCAGCACTATCTAGAAGATATAGGAGTGTTCACCCAGAAAGAAGAAGAACCTCTCACAAGTATTAAAACAGTAAACTCAAAGGATGGAAGTGAGAGTAGTCAAAAGAAAAAGAAAAGAAAAGCAGTGAAACAAGAAGAGGAGGAATCATTGTTTGAAGTACCAGAAAACTTCAAGAAATATGAAGTTGACGACCGCAAAATTTTGGTACGAATGCCTAAGAGAGAGGCCATCATAGGAGAATCATATGATAATAAAGAAAAGACCAAGAAGATTGTAGTGACCATTGAAGAGAACGAAGAGAGATGCACATATATAGGAGATGACCTAAGTGCAAGAGAAGAAATGGAGCTCATAGCTCTATTAAGGGAATATAGGGATGTGTTTGCATGGCACTATAGAGACTTGAAAGGGGTAGATCCAAGAATTTGCTCTCATACTATCCCCATGAATGCTGATGCTAAGCCCACCAAACAGAAGCCCTACACATATAATGATACCTATGCAGCCAAAATAAAAGAAGAAATTGATAGGTTGATTGAAGCTGGATTCATCTATGAGATTGAGCATACCGAATGGGTGTCCCCCATTGTTGTGGTACCCAAGAAGAACGGGAAGTTGCGAGTGTGTATTAACCTTAAAAAAGTTAATGCCGCTACGATTAGAGATAGTTATCCACTTCCAATCACAGAACACCTATTGGAGCGTGTTGCAGGCAAGGAAGTTTATAGCTTCCTTGATGGATTTTCAGGTTACAATCAAGTAGCCATTGCCCTAGAAGATCAACACAAAACAGCTTTTGCTATAGAGTAGGGAATCTTTGCATTTCGTGTGATGCCATTTGGGCTCACCAATGCACCTGCAACATTCCAAAGGCTCATGTGTCATGTCTTCAAAGAGTTCTTGCGAAAGAGCTTAGAAGTGTATGTGGATGATTTATGTGCTCATTCCCAAGAAAGAAGGTTTCACATCCCTGAGCTCAGACAAATCTTCAACAAGTGTAGAGAATATCGAGTGTGTCTGAACCCAGAAAAGTGTGTGTTTATGGTGCGTCAAGGTAAAATCTTAGGTCATATTGTTTCTAAGAATGGAATCTCAACAGATGAAGATAAGGTACAAGCCATAGCGGAGCTACCAAGGCCAAGGAATATTAAAGAGGTACAAGCCTTTATGGGCCATTGTGGATACTACCGTAGGTTTATCCACATGTACGCGATCATAGCTAGACCCCTTTATGCCTTGTTGTCTAATTTTGAGTGGAACGACGAATGCGAGAATTCTTTCAACGAACTCAAGAAACGTTTGTGCACAGCACCAATACTCACCACTCCTGATTGGAATAAACCATTCCATGTCCATGTGGATGCATCCAATCATGCCATAGGATGTGTGCTAGCACAACCCACAAGTGAAGGAAACTTAGATTTGCCCATAGCATATGCTAGTAGACAGCTCACTGCAGCTAAACGGAACTATACCACAACTGAGCGAGAGGGTTTAGGCATGGTATATGCTGTGAAGAAGTTTAGACACTATTTATTGGCCAACAAGTTCAAGTTTTTCACTGATCATCAAGCTTTGTTATATTTGGTCAATAAACCTTCTAATACTGGACGCTTAGTAAGATGGTTCCTCTTACTAATGGAATATGACTTTGAAGTTGTTGTCAGGAAAGGGAGAACCCACCTTCGGGCAGATCACCTTTCTCGCATCACTTCAGGAGAGTCACCGCAAGGAGTGTCTGACGAATTACCCGATGCTTATCTGTTCAATTTAGAAGTTGTTCCTAAATGGGCAAATAAGTTGGTACCAGTCCTAACCTTTGGCCCTGCAAATAAGAATGTGAAAACATCACAAGAAGAAATTGTAAAATCACAAAAATATCACATATTAGCAGGAAGCATGTATAAACAAGATACTGAGGGTGTATTAGCTTGTTGTGTGGAGGATGATGAACATAGTAGTTGGTTGCAACAAGCCCATGAAGGAATGCTAGGAAATCACTATTCTAAACAACGAACATTGCAGAATCTAAAGCGTTTAGGAGTGTATTGGCCTAGCATGGACAAAGAAATACATGAGTGGATTAAGAATTGTCCAAGGTGCAGAGAGAGACCCCCAGTGGAGTATGCGACCCTTTATCAAGTGTCATTAATTCCAGATTGGAGTGCTCCATTGGTAGAGTTTATGAGATCGGGAAGATTACCCAAAGAGGCTAGTCTAGCAAGAAGAAGAAGCATGGAGCAAGAGGCTCAAGGCTATGCCCTAGTAGGAGACAACCTATACCGAAGAGGCAAAGATGGTTACTTAAGACTGTGCGTTCACGAATCAGATTATTTGAAAGTCTTAGAAACTGCACACAGCGGTGTTGCAGTTGGACATTTTGGTCCTGACCGAGTGATCAAGACCATTCTATTCTCAGGACTTTGGTGGCCCACTCTTCATATGGATGCACATACCTATGTGAAGAAATGTGACACATGCCAACGTGCACAATATCCAGTTAGAAAAGACGAGATGCCCTTGAGGCCAATGATGGGAGGACGTGCATTTTCGAAGTGGGGCATAGACTTCATAGGTCCTATTAACCCCCTAGCTAGAAACTCCCATGCAGAGTACATCATTGTAGCCATAGATTACCTTACAAAGTGGGTAGAAGTCAAAGCCACAACAAAGAATGATGCTCAGACTACGGCTAAGTTCTTATTCGAGAATGTGTTCACGAGATATGGACTACCAATAGAGTTGGTGAGCGATAGAGGCACACACTTCTTGAATGAAGTCATTGAAAATCTTCTCCAAGAATTCTTGGTGATACATAAGAAATCTGCCCCCTATCACCCACAAGCTAACGGACAAACCGAGAGTACCAATAAGATCCTCTGTAACGTATTGACAAAATTGGTAAATAATAAACGCTCTGATTGGGACAAACAACTTCATCATGCTGTTTGGGCTTATCGAGTTGCCTACAAAACGGTACTCAACGCCACCCCATTTCAGATGGTCTTCGGACAGAACGCTGTGCTACCATTAGATTTCTTAATCCCTGCCTTAAAAGTAGCACAAGAGTATGAGTGGAATGGGCATGAATTGTCCTCTAGGATCTTTGATCTCGAACGCTTGGGTGAGACGAGGCTACGAGCGGCAGCAGGCATCTACGCTGCAAAGAAGAGGCAAAAGGCATACTTTGATGCACACATCAAGGATAAGGGATTGAAAGAGGGTGTTGGAAGCAGTCAGAGGCACAGACGCCACGGAAGCATGTGAAGACGAAGCAGGGAGCCAGTCGGATCATTTTTTCAAAACAATTATATTTTTATTACTTCTTCAAACATCCAACAGTGATTTTCATCACTCTTGTAACATATGTAATATAGAGAAAACCCCAATTTTGTAATCCATAGCTCCATTTTGTGCAAGCCGAGGAGTCCTCGAGCTTGAGGAGCTTAGGTAGAATACTCGTACCAATTTTCGTTATTTTTAGACATCGTTTACCCTTCCAAATAGCCTCTAGGACCTATTTTTTAACTAGGCCGGTCATTAGATGTGAAACCGGTCAAAACTAGTCTAGAAACTATAAAAAGAGCTAGAGAGCTCATTTTTGAGGTTGGTTCATTTTTGGTTAGTGTGAGCATGGAGCTAGTTTGAGCTTGTAAGAGTATTCTTGAGTAATAGAGCTAATTCCCACCTTCCATTGTGTCTTGCTTGTCTCTTCATTGTGTGTGTGTATGTGTGTGTGCATCTTGGTGCTTCTCACCTTCACTCTCACATCATCTCACGTTCACGATCTTCATATCACTCCTACCTCTCCCTCGGATTGACATTAAGGAGGTGAAGCTTCTTAACGTGGTTCTCATCATTGTGCTAGAGCAACACCAAATTTGGCGCCGTTGCCGGGGATCGAGTCTAGGACGAATGTGTGATGGTAAGAGTATAGCAAGAAGAGGCGTTGGAAGGTAAAAATTTCAGTTTTTGTTGTTGTTTTTACTTAGCTTTTAGTGTTTTTCACCTCCCCCACACTCCATCTTCATCATCGCATCATCATCTCCATTTCCAAAAAAATCAGAAAATTCACCATATCCACCCTTTCACCTCATTTCCCCTCATTTGTGCGTGCGAGAGAGCGAGAGAGAGTTTTTGCGCTTGTATGCACTTGTGTTTTCTTGAGTTTTCTTGCAGGTACAGAGCTTCAGAGCATCAGGAAAGCTTCCAAAAGGTAAAAATTTCAGTTTCTGTCAGAAATTTCCGACTGTGTTGGACCATCGCGATGGTCCGCCAAGTTCGGAATTTGGAGAAGGCGACCACACCAGCGTGAAGAGCACACCTGCGCCACTAGGAATCCATACTCGCATCCCAAAAATTCGTCATTTGGTGGACCATCGCGATTGGCTCGGACCATCGCGATTGTGTCACACCATCGCGATAGGCTCACGCCATCGCGACGGCTCGGCCGGACCATCGCGACGGTTCGCTTTTTCGGACCATCGCGACGGTTCACTTGAGCCATCGCGACGGTCCACTTGGACCATCGCGACGGTTCGTTTGAGCCCGTACCATCGCGATTGGCCTATGCCATCGCCACGATAGTGCCACGTGTCACGTTGAACCATCGCGACGGTTCGTTTTTTTCGGACCATCGCGACAGCCCAATATCGGACCATCGCGATTGGCTCAAGCCATCGCATCGCGGACCATCGCGATGGTTCACATCGGACCATCGCGATTGTCCACCGTTGACCGTTGACCGCGCCATCGCGATTGACCGCCCGATCACGCCATCGCGACGGTTCATTTTTTGGACCATCGCGACGGTTCGACCTCACGCCATCGCGACGGTTCGCTTTTTCGGGCCATCGCGATTGTCCAAATCCCACGCCATCGCGACGGTCCACTTTTTCGCGCCATCGCGATTGTTCGTTTTTTCGGACCATCGCGACGGTCCCAGACCATCGCGATTGCCCACCCCCATCGCAAATTTTGGACTTCAATTTTTGACCAAATTTGAGGGTATTTTTGGAAAATTTTTGGACCATTAGACTCATAGGAGACCCCTTAGCTCATATTTGAAGGAAAATTGGATTGTCAATTTTTACCCCCCAGGACCTGAACGCGTGTAACTTTTTCATCCGAAGTCCGTTTTTTGAGCTTAATAGCTCGTTAGAAAGCTCGTGACGAGTACTACGTGACCTCAACTGTTTTTTTCATAAAGAATACATCTATTTCTGGATAGGCTAATTTGAGGTTCACCTAGTTAGGGACTAGGAAGTCAGGGGGCACACATTGAAAATTTGAGCTTAAAAGGTGTATATACTCAAGTGTTTAATCATCTTGTGAATTGGTCTAACATTGGAATTTTCCAGGTCTAGCAAGGGCAATCCAAGGCAAGCAAGCAAGGCAGTGAGGACAGCAGAGCTTGGGAAGCACGGCTTCTTGGGCAACAGGGCATCAGAGCAACCAGAAAAGACGACTCGAGGTTGGAAGATTACTCAACCCCCTCAGTCAATTTTTAGCTTAGGCTAAACGGTAGTTGTGGATTAACGACGATAGGAACGCCTCAAGTTCAAGATACCTAATTCTTTCAAGTTTAAGACTTAAAGTAAAGGTGTGTGTGACGCGAAAACCTAAAGAAAAGAACATAAGTCTGACGGAACGAAAAACTTTAAATCATCACGAAAGTCGAACTCCTGACGCATAAATTGAGACAAGAATCCAAAGAAAATTGAAAAGGAACCAAGAATTAATCACAAAGAACCATTGACGATCTAAGTGTGTAATTGAGTGAGCTAGGAAGAAAATTAATGAACCTTAGATCGGGCAAACATATAGGTAAGTCGGATAGAAGAAGCCTTAGATCATCGGAGGCTAGTGTAAGAACCACTGCACGATCTTGGGCTCAGCAATTGAACAGTAGTTATCCCTACGAGTTGAGCTCAGAATCAAGTGAATCAGAAATGGCATTTAGCACTGACAGACCAGCAGGAGGGTATAATGTAGCATACTTAGAAAAACCTGAAGGACCCTATAGAACGCAGCTAGAGTTTCTCCGAACCAACCGATTAGGTGCTCGCATCTATGAGGATGGTTTGCAGAGGCAAGTGGTGCAACTGCACAACCCTGATCAACCCATTGGATTGGAAAGACCAGTGGTGAAATTTGAGAGAGACGCGTACATAGACAAAGAAGGAACCATGTATATCTTGAGTACGCAGCCAAACGATACTAATGAGTTTGGCACAATCCAATTAGAGACAGAAGGGAAATTTCAAGGAAAAGAACCGTTAGAAGAACCTAGAACACCTAGAGGGAAATCCGTATTAACAAGAGTACTCATCCCAGATTGGATCCCTCAAGATAACAGGAGCACCGAGTTGTTCATAAATAAAGAGACAGATGAAGCCTTTTGGAGGTACAGAAAGGAAAACCCCAGTGAGGTAGGCATCATTACAATCTATGAATTCAAGGACCCAGATACACCCGGAAAGGTTGTATACCTGGATGAGACTTCAGAAAGAGTCTTTGTGGTGCCTGAGCGCGCTAAAAACACATACACATGGAGAGGTGAACTGATATTCCCTCCACCTAGAACAAACGTGAATACAAGTCAACAAGGGGCAGGAACATCCTCAGCCCATGGAAATCAAAGAGAAGGAAATCACGAGAGACCGGAAGTAAGCTTCATTCACCCCACAGGGAGAGATAGAACAACCACGAACACTAATAGGACGGATAGACAAAGAGAACATGGAATACCAGGTGGTAGAGATGATTTTCCTCTACCTAGACCACGTGAACACGCAAGAGTATTGAGACCCACGCAATTAGTGAAATCAATGAAGAATTACTTTGATGGGACAGGAGATCCCTATGACCATGTCGCAGAATTCAAGCAAGTACTAAGAGCAGAACAAGTGGAAGACATGTTCACGCAGTACAATGCATTTGGACTAACGTTAAAGAATACAGCTTTAACTTGGTTCCAACCACTGCAACAAAGGCAATTTAGAGACATCCATCACTTTTTAGAGTCATTCATTACTGAATTCTCTAAAAGTGGGGTTAGACATGACACGTCTTCGCTTATTCATAGCTTTAAACAAACCCCTCAGGAAACAGTAAGACTGGCAGGTCGTAGATTCAGACAATATGTTGAGCGATGTCCAATGCAAGAGCTACCCTCACAAGCCAAACAAGTATCACTGTTCCTAGATGGCTTGCTGAGCGCTAAACTACGCTCCTATGTGTACCTAAAAGAACCCAGAACGCTAGAGGAATGTGTAAGAATATGTATCGACATCGAGGACAACCTAGGAGAGGAATTAGAACTCTCAAAGGTCTATAAGGACTCAGATTGTTCTTCTCTAGCATCCACAAAATTGTCTAATTCGATAGAGGACCTAGCAGAAAAAGTGGCCCAAAAACTAGGAGTTTCTAGTAAACAGGTGCCCAAGCTACCTACAAATGTACGTTGTTACACTTGTGGTGGAAATCATTTGGCAAACATGTGCCCCAATGCACCTCAACCTCATGTCAACCCTAGTGGCCAATATTGCACAATTGAGAGAAGATACACAAATCATACAGCTCAGGACTGCCCATACAATAAACAAACTGTGAGACAGAACTACCCGCAAACATACCAGCAGCCAGGTAGGTATCAAGGCCAATACAGTGCTCAGCCTTATTACTATAGGCCTCCCCAGAACTACCCATACCAGGCTCAACAAAGACCTCAACCCGTCTTAGCTCAGCAGCCACCCCCACCAGCGAATGTCATCTCAGTCAAATATGCGGCGGCAGAAGAGAACCTAAGTAGGGCCTTAGTGCCTTCTTCACCCCTGATCACCGAAAGTGACCCAAACTCAAACAGTTTTGACTCTACTCATGTAACTAGTCCACCCGCCTATTACACGGAGTCACCAGAGCATGTGGAGACATATCATTATGATAGTCCACCAATGGAACCTAGTTGGGAGCCAGATTATACTAATGTGATGTACGCAAACCCAAACCCACGGCCCCAATTGAGACAACAGAGACCACAGGGCCCTAGAGGACCATGCTTTAGGTGCCAAGGAGATCATTTTATAAAGGATTGTCCACATCCCCCAATAGTAAGGCAATCGCAGTACTATAGCATCCAAGGCTTTTGCGCCGATTGTGGCAAAGAACACATAATCAAAGATTGTCCTAAGAACCCAGTTAACACATCAAATGTGACATCGATCAACGTGATAGGTATTGTAAACAACGCAGATGGATCCAACCCTACATACGTGCCTATCCAAGCTATAACCAGAGCCCAAGCGCTCTTACAAAACCAACAGCTTAATCAAGAGAAAGTAGCCGAAACTAGTGAAGTTGCAGAATCGAGTAGTAAAAAGACAAAATCTTGGAAAGATTCTAGAGAAAGGATAAAGAGAAAATGGAGTAAAAAGATAAGTGAGTTGGAAGGAAGTTTAAGAGAATCTAGAGCCAAAATACAAGAATTGGCTTCACAAGAATCAAACCAAGAAATCCCAGCTCAGAAATCAGGATCAGTCTTAGCGGAACCCATACCGGAAGATCTAGACATGATGTTTCGTGCATATCAGGCTAGAATAAAAGAAGGACCTCAAGTAACGGAAATGAGTAAAAACTACCCTCGAGCTGACCTAGAGATTGAGAGAACTAAACTTTGCATGAAGATGGTAGAGTTAGCACAAGCCTTGTTCGAAGCCTCTAGATATCTGAATTGGAACAACATGGCAAAACCAGAACTACACTTTCAAGGACTAATGGAGAGGCTAGAACACTTGATTGAAAGCAAAGAGAAAAAGGATCAGCATAGGAACCCTATTATCCCAGAGACACCGAAAAGGAATCCGCCATCCCTGTCTCAAGTACCCAATACAGAGAGTCAAGATAACCTATCTTCCATACATAAGTACTCACATGAATTTTTGAGAGAAATCCAAGAAGAGAAATGGAGAAAAGAACAAGGAACTCATCCTCCTATTCAAGAAATAGACGATTTGCAGGAACAATTTCCCCAAGACATCCCCTCTATATATGATGATGTAGAGGTGGAACAACTGAGTGAACCCACAGGATTTGAATCTAATTCTTTACAAGAATTACCTCAGTTCACAGGGCCTTGGGAAGCTAAGTCTATTAGTATGAGAGCACCCACGATAATAGTGAGGAATGAAGAATCAGTGATCCCTAGAAATACGGAAGTGATCAAGAATACGAAAGTACAGTGTAATCTCACTCTGGAGGAACTGTTAAAGGTAAAACCAGAATTGTGGAAGCACGTAGCAAATCAATTCCCTGAGCTAGCTACCACACCCTCTCAGATAGGATCACAGAGGAAGGTACCAGAGATACCCGTGGAAAAGATTGGAGACGTAAGCGAAGGAGAGGAAGGTAACACATATCTTCCAATAACCCATCAGGGCTACACCACGAAAGCCATCTTAGATTCAGGAGCCGGAGTAGCTATCGCTACTACCGCCTTATGGAAACGTTGGGGTAAGCCAGCACTCAGACCCACCAGGATGAAGCTACAAATGGCCGATGGACACATAGAAAAACCGTTAGGCTTACTAGAAGGCATATCTCTCACCACTTGTGGTGTAGAATTTGAGCATACTTTCGCCATTTGTGACTTCGCGAAAAATCATGCATATGAGATGATATTGGGACGACCATTCATGCGTCAGTTGCAAATTGTACAAGATTGGGGAACTAATTCTTTGTACTTGCAACATTTAGGAGTGACTACCAAAGTCAATCTTAAAGACTATTCACATAGAGATGTACCCCCAATACAATGGAATACCATCCATAAGACACCAGCAGAGACGGAATCCGTGCACTCATTAGAATCAGATCCTTCTTGGTTGCATGAGGACACCCATTTATGGATGTGTAAAGTAGCCAAACAAGAGGAAGAACGATTAGAAACCAGGACCTTAGGTGCAGAACAACATCCACGAACCCTTCAAGATCCAGCATATGCACCTGTAGTATTCCCAGACGAGGAGTTTGAACCCCATGGTTGGGCGGAGATACTAGCAACCATGGATGTAGCCATCAATGAAGAACAATGGACACCCCACTGTGACGAGGATGGCTATGACATTTCAGTTTTCACGATAGAGCCAATCATGTGCGATGCAATTTTAGAAGAGTGCGAACCAAACACTGATGCATTTGAGGATGCAAGCGATTTTGATTTAGAATCAATTATCATGGACCCACCCTTTGCATCAGAGGAAGAATATTTCTACGAAGTAGAGACTCATACTCAGAGACACGAGGACATCACGAACGAGGTAAGGTTAGCCACAGAAGTGACCACTAAGAGTGAAGGCACGAAGAGAAAGAAGAAAGAAACCATGTCGGAAAAGGAAGAATCTTTATTTGAAGCACCCGAGAATTTCAAGAAATATGAAATTGAAGATAGAAGAATCATGGTACGAATGCCTAATAGAAAAGAGAAGGATGGACAAGTATATGATAACCGGGAGAAAACCAAGAAAGTCATAGTTGCCATAGAGGGAGAAGAAGAAAAATGCACCTACATAGGGCACGATTTGACGACTGAAGAAGAAGAAGAGTTAGTTGCCCTATTGCGCGAATATAGAGATGTTTTTGCTTGGAGTTACAAAGATTTGAAAGGAGTAGACCCAGATATATGTTCTCATAGAATCCCTATGACTCCAGATGCGAAACCGACAAAACAGAAACCTTACACGTACAATGATAATTACGCTGCGAAGATTAAAGAGGAGATAGATCGGTTGATAGAAGCAGGATTTATCTATGAAATTGAGCATACCGAATGGGTATCCCCCATTGTGGTTGTGCCCAAGAAGAATGGAAAATTGCGTGTATGTATTAACCTTAAGAAAGTTAATGCCGCCACGATTAGAGATAGTTATCCTCTTCCTATCACGGAACACCTATTGGAAAGAGTTGCTGGCAAGGAAGTTTACAGCTTTCTTGATGGATTCTCAGGCTATAACCAAGTAGCCATTGCTCCAGAAGACCAACACAAGACGGCTTTTGCCACAGAATGGGGCATATTTGCATTTCGTGTGATGCCATTTGGCTTGACAAATGCACCCGCTACTTTCCAGCGACTCATGTGTCATGTTTTTAAGGAGTTTTTACGCAAGAGCTTGGAAGTTTATGTCGATGACCTATGTGCGCATTCAAATGTAAGGAAGACACATATTCCAGAGTTAAGACAAATATTTGACAAATGTCGGGAATATCAGGTTTGTTTGAACCCAGAAAAATGCGTTTTCATGGTCAGACAAGGCAAAATTCTAGGACACATTGTGTCAAAAAATGGAATCTCCACGGATGAGGAAAAGGTGAAGGTAATTGCAGAATTACCAAGACCAACTAATGTGAAAGAGGTACAGGCATTTATGGGCCATTGCGGTTATTATAGGAGATTCATACACATGTATGCAATCATAGCCAAGCCTTTGTACTCTCTTTTAACCAATTTTGAGTGGACAGATGAATGCGAAAATTCATTCAATGAACTTAAACGACGCTTGTGCTCAGCACCTATATTGACTACCCCAGATTGGAGTAAGCCATTCCATGTACATGTGGACGCATCCAATTATGCCATAGGATGTGTGTTAGCACAACCCACGAGTGAAGGTAACATAGATCTCCCCATAGCTTACGCTAGCAGACAATTGAACGCAGCAGAAAGAAATTACACCACGACGGAACGAGAGGGATTAGGAATGATCTACGCAGTAAAGAAATTTAGGCACTACTTGTTGGCCAACAAGTTCAAGTTCTTTACAGATCATCAAGCCCTATTATATTTAGTCAACAAACCATGTAACACAGGACGATTGATACGCTGGTTTCTATTACTCATGGAGTATGATTTTGAAGTAGTAGTCAGGAAAGGAAAGACGCATCTTAGAGCTGACCACCTCTCAAGATTAACCTCAGGAGAAGCCCCTCAAGGAGTAGCGGATGATCTACCAGATGCATACTTGTTTAACCTTGAGATAGCACCAGAATGGGCTAAGCCGTTAGTCCCTATTCTGACATACGGACCCAAGAGTCCTAGGATAAAGATCAAAGAAGGAGAGATTACCAAATCTCAGGGGTACCAAATAATAGCAGGAAGCATATATAAACAAGATAATCAAAAGATTCTTGCTTGTTGTGTAGATGAATCAGAACATGCGAATTGGTTGCAATTAGCACACTTAGGTGCACTAAAGCAACATCATTCAAAACATAGAACACTACAGACTCTGCAGAGATTAGGAGTATATTGGCCCTCTATGGAAGCAGATGTCCACAAGTTGTGTAAAGAATGTCAGGTGTGTTGTGAAAAACCACCAGTAGAGCATGCGACATTATATCATGTGTCTCTCACACCAGACTGGAGTGAACCTTTAGTGACCTACTTGAGGACGAACACATTCCCTCAAGGAATGACCTTAGCTCGACAACGTAGTCTAGAGCAGGAAGCTCACGACTATTCACTTATTGGCGCTAATCTATACAAACGAGGACGAGATGGATATCTAAGACAATGTGTTCATGAGAGCGATTATCTGAGAATACTAGAGACTGCACACCAAGGTGTTGCAGGAGGTCATTTTGGACCAGATAGGATAATCAAAGCCATCCTCTTCGCAGGATTATGGTGGCCCACTCTTCACATGGATGCACATACCTATGTAAAGAGATGTGACGTGTGCCAAAGAACTCAGTTTCCTACTCGTAGAGATGAAATGCCAATGAAACCCATGATGGGCGGACGTGCATTTTCTAAGTGGGGTATAGACTTTGTAGGACCCATTAACCCCCCTGCAAAAGGCACACATGCGGAATACATTATTGTTGCTACAGATTATCTGACGAAATGGGTAGAGGCAAAAGCCACAAAAAAGAATGATGCACACACGACTGCAAAATTCTTATTTGAAAATGTCTTTACAAGATATGGATTGCCTATAGAGTTAGTGAGCGATCGAGGCACTCACTTTCTAAATCAGGTCATTGAATATTTGTTACAGGATTTTATGGTGATTCACAAGAAATCTGCACCATATCATCCTCAGGCCAATGGTCAGGCTGAAAGCACTAACAAGATACTATGTACCGTACTGACGAAACTCGTGAACAATAAACGTTCAGATTGGGACAAACAGCTACACCACGCTGTTTGGGCATATCGAGTGGCCTACAAGACCGTACTCAATGCCACTCCCTTTCAGATGGTTTTTGGTCAGAATGCAGTGCTTCCTTTGGACTTCTTGATACCGACCCTTAAGGTTGCACAAGAACATCAGTGGACCGGCCATGAATTATCAGCAAGAATAATGGACTTGGAACGATTAGGAGAAACCAGGCTGAAAGCAGCAGCAGGAATATACGCAGCGAAGAAGCGACAGAAAGCATATTTTGACGCACATGTGAAAGAGAAAGGTCTAAAAGAAGGAGATTTAGTTCTAGTATATACGCTGAAACAGCACGCGCGGAAGTTAGAAAAGCGAGGTTATGGACCTATGATCATTAACAGACTTTCGACTAGTGGAGCAGTACAGTTAGCCACCTTAGAAGGAGATATAATGCCTAATTACATTAGTGGCTGCAGAGTCAGGTTATATCAAGAACCTCTTACTGAGGACATGCTTAGACGACTCACGTTGGCAAAGAAGCGTAAGGAGGAAGAAAATAGAATACGAGCAGAAGCTCAGGCAGAAGCCATAGAACGCATTAAGCGCATGAAGCTAAAAAGACAAGGACTAGGGAGAGAACATTATAACCATCTGGAAACATCACCCAGATACCCCATGGCCATGTGTCAAGTAAAGTCAACCACTCATCCTAGCATAGTGGACAGGAGACCATTCCTTACAGTCAGGCTAGAGCACGGTAACCATAGCCAAGAACTCAGGGCTTTGATTGACTCAGGTGCTGCGACTAGTGCGATTAGATGGTCCCACTATAAGGATTCAGGAATAGAAATGCGGCCAATTGAGGCATACCTCATAGGCCTAGGAGGCATGGAAACCCCTTGCATGGGTGAGGTGGACCTTCCTATCCTCATTAAGGATATGACCATGACAGCGAAGCTATTAGTGTGCCATGATGACGACCTGATAGAACCCCTAATCCTTGGCCAAGATTGGCTATACGATCACTCAGTGGACCTAAATCTTAGACAAGGCTCCTTACAGATTGGAAACTTAGAGCAGAAGCGAGTGATACCGCTTGACTTCCCTAACCGCACTCCGCTTGACGGTTGTGACCCTAGACCCTATGAAACGCATGCGACGGAAGACCGGAAGATCTTTAATCAGACCAGTCACGTTACTTCTACACCAACCTCCTCGGGCTTGGCTATAGACAGTTGTCAGTCAGAAGGACGACAGGAGATCTTCCCTGGGACTTCCTGCAAACTAGAAGAGACAGCTACCCAACAGCAAGGGCAGAAGGGCACAATCAGAGGTCAGGTGGGTTGCATCAGCGGCCAAATGAGCACGACTCCCTACGGTGCTCATCCTTCCAAGCTTGTTGCGGACTGGCCTAGATTAAAGTTACAAAAGGCATCACTTCCTGATGGGCAGGTCACGCAAGTGTTGGAACTCCCTTCTTTTCCAAAGCAGAGTGTCCATCCGACCTCTCAACCCCAGCAACAACGGAGTCAACCACGACAAAGGAACCCAGACCGACGGCAGTATCAGCAGACTCAACAAGGAAGGCAGTTTAGGCCTCCCAAAGGAAGCGGCACCAGACAAATATGGGTGCCAAAAGGACAAAAAGCACCAAAGAACTCCAACCAAGCAGAGATCAACAAACAAAAGGCAGAACAGAAACAGAATCGATATCCACCATCCCCTCGACCTTCTTCTACAGGTCCAAGCATCCGACAAATGTGGATCGCCAAGAAGTACCTTACCCATAGACCCACGCCCACGCAAATTTGGGTACCCAAACCATGTATCATAGCTCAAACCATATGCCATGTAATATATAATCCTTACAAACCTTTTCATCCCTCGACACCACCACACCCGATACCACCTTTTACCCCTCAGCAGAAACCCACCACCCACTCCAAGATCCTTAGGAAATGGATACCGAAACGTGTCCAACCGTCCTCCCTTAACCCGTTGTCTAACTACCCCCCGACTAACATACAACCTTGTACTCAATTACTAACCTTTAAACCTTGTATAAATTCACACACCATCATCACACACCACTCGTAATCTCATCTCACCAAGAAATGTATGCATGATCTGAAACATATAGGTGTCTAGAGACCTGCACTAGTGCTGCAAGAAACATTGCATCCATCACCTCACAACACTTGGCTACACGGGTTACGCATCAGTTATGGAAAGGGATTGCGGTCTCACTTTAATGGGATCATGATTAATTTCCATGCTAATGTGTTAATCTTTTGTAGCAGATCTTTCTCACTAGCGCACCAGCCACAATGCAAACTGACGAAGGAACATCAGGAGTAGGCCCCAGTGTAGCAGCAGTACCACTCAACGTGCTACGAGCAGAGTCCCACCCTACTGCTCCACCACCGGAATTTCAGGGATTTCCAGGGCCCATGCCTATCGATAACCCCCCTATGGGCTACACCGAAAAGATACACAGGAATTCTCATTGGTTTCAGGGCCTGGCAGGACCCCTCGCGGACGCAGACTTTATCTTTGAATCCTCTCTGACTTTTGATGACCGCACGTGGGGAAAGTACCAGTTTTTCTCCAGAGAATTCGAAGCCCTACAAAACACCCAAGATTTAACTCATGTTTGGGCCAGAGCCGGTTTCACAGAATATTTCAGTGACCCTCTACCCAAACCAGATTTTTATAGGTGCTATTACTTGATCACTACCTTACTGGCATCAGAGAATAAGGACATCCCAGGAACCTTCATCTTGCCTACCCTAGTGGATGATCCACCTTACAAGAGATTTTATCTCTCTAAGGACCTAATCAGAGCAGCCATCAAGATTCATGGAACCCACACTCCCACAGACCGAGAGAGATTGATTCCAGAACCAATGAAACGTGGGGATGTCACGAAGTGGGAAGAGATTTCGGCCATTACACCTGAGTTGTCAAAGCCACTAAGAATATGCATGCAACATTTTGCCTTTCCAGCTCAGGACAGGTTTACCATGCCACACAAAAGAATATGGTTTGGATTATATTTGGCATGTACGGGACCTCAAACAGTTGACTTGGCAAGTTGGATCATAGATCAGATGTACCTGGCACAGCACAGATGGGAGCGTAAAAAAGTGCTTAACGGATGTTGTGCACTCACAAGAATTGTGTATATGTGTTTGGCTTATGACTTGCCCATCGAGCGTGCATTGACAGGAGAGGAATTGAAAGCATTCAAGAGCACAGCGAAGAAAGCTAGGAAGCCCAGTAGGACACGGGCTGGTAAGCGCATGCGAGGCACCATCCCTTGCCTCCAAGTGCCAGACTCGCCGTCACCACAACCCTCTCCCGAGCGACCACAGACAGAAGCTGAGCCCACGGTACAACCTATTCGCATACGGTTGTCCAGACCAATAATTACGGAGGCCACCACGAGTACCGCCGCACCTCAGGCAGCTACCACCACAGAACCCCCAACCACAACCGCAGAAGCTCCCACCACCATTGGTGCGGAAGCGTTTTCTTTCCCGATACCACATATGGAGACCGACCCCATAAACACGACATTTGATTTTGAGATGCCTGATGCATTCTCAAACGAGTTTCAGTACTCAGAAGCACCCCTGTTCTCCCAGGAATATGAACGTCCCAGCTACCCGACTACGCCGCGAGACTTGCCACAGGGACAAGCTGTGTCGGGCTCTGAAGAAGAAAGAACTGAAACAGACGACGATCAAGGCGACGATGAGGCCAGCCAGGACTCACAAGAGGAACAGACAGAGGGCCAAGGCCAACAGACTGACACACACGGCGACACCAGCACATATGAAGATGAAACTTTTGAAGCCGCAGCGTATACATTGGCCATAAAGAAACTATATCGTACCATGGAGAAAGTCTGGGCACGAAAGAAGTTAACTGAAGAGGAGAGCCAGGCATTAATCGAACAGGAACTCATCTCAGGAGGATTCGAAGACGCCTATATCAGAGGTTTCCGAGAGTTAGTCCAATCACTTGGCTCCCATGAAGCACTCAGATTTTTACAAAGAAAGCAACTACCACAGTTCGATCCCCGCCGAGTGCGACTACTCTCAAAACCTGGGGAGTATATTCGTGTACCAACAGGAGCCCAATCTTCAGCACAAGCCAGGGAGGCACGCCTCGCCCCCGAACGTTCAGTAACCGCAGAAACCATTCTTGTAGATTCGCCACCCCGTACCACCATTGTACATACCACTACAATCCTTGAAATAACCTCCACCCCTTCGACCCCTCTTTCACCTCATCCTTCACCAACCCATCCTGTATCACCCGCACACCCACCTGCTTTCCCCATATCCACACCTGGACAAAGCAATATAGCCCCAACCTCTTCTTTACCCATTCATACCACCAGGCCCACACCCAGCCCTCTGCATCCCTATATTAACCCCTTCGCCCCTTCTTCCTTCCCAGCGTTTCCCCCACCTCTAAGAACCCCATTTCCCTTCCTAACCCCGCTAACCTTCTCACCCGTCTCACCTCCCCAACCTGCCATAACCCCTATTTCCCCGTTTCACCAAACTATTCCCACCATCCCCCCTGTAAACTACTCTACGTTTGTAAATCCCGTATTCACACCTACGCAACCACCCCCAATCACACCACTGTTCACAGTCACAACATTAAACACGTCCAATGGCATGGACATATCACCACCCACCTCACCACCACCCACTACACTCACAGCACCCTCATATTTAGGCACTTCACAATTTTCCACAATCACCACTGCATCCACAGTCCCAACCCCGATTCCCATTCCCACTGCATCTACCATCACTGCATCCTCATTTAGCACTTCGCTACTGCTATCGCCCACTGTAGGCACAGCATTTCAACACATGTTCGCATGTATGACGCAAGTCCGAGATGAGTTTGCATCACTCGGCACCAATTATCAACAGCTGCAGAAAACGACGAACGACTTGCAAACGCAGCTTAACTTGTTGTCAATTGAGAACGCCTCACTGAACAGCCGGTACCAGGAGTTACGCGAGGCTTATCACAAGTTAGAAATAGAAAGTGAGGAAAAAAGCAAAGAGGCCACCGCGGATTTAGATAACCTACTTAGAGCCCAGACTGTCCGCAACGCGACGCTTACTAGAAATATGGGCTTATTAAGAAGACATTTAGCCGCAGCTAAAGAGGAGAACCAGCGACTCCAAGAGCAGAACAGAGAAAACCTGGAGGCGGCTTTAGATCATCCAGACAAGCCACTAAGTCCGAGCAGATTCAAGGCCATCCCATCTGAGTCGATGCGGGTGTTGCTAGACGACCATGTCAGATTGCTCGAGGACTATGATCGGATGAATGAAGAGTATCAAAAGTTAAAGGAAGATCACAAACTGCTACAGCTCAGAGAACCAGCCACCCAACAGGTACCAGTAGCAGCGGAATTACCAACGCCTGTGGACCCTGCCCCTGAAGTTTTAGAGGAACTCAACGCACTCCGGGCCCAGGTAACAACCCTTGAATCTAGGATTGCCATCTATGAAGCACCACCACGGCCAGACTCCCCACCTGAGCTACCAGCTGAGGAAGAGACTGTCACTATCCCGGTGGAGGAGACCTTCGAAGAGGCTTATGAACCGATACCCATCCCAGGCGGACGCGTCACGGCCGAAGGCCAGATGACCTACGAACTACCTACCCCCGCGTGGATGAAGACAGTAGAAGAACTCGGAACAACACACTCGGCCAGAGTAGAGGCACAGCTACATGCCATGGCCATAATTGAAGAAAAAATTTTACAATCACCATTCTTTGCTCACATGGCCCCGCGACGATACATATCCGGGCATGAGCTTCAGTATAAACCATACTTTATGTTAATGGCAGAATATCAATTAACCATAGAGAAGGAAACCGGCAAGAAACCTACGCATGCAACTCAATTCGAGCCAGAGGACTTGCCACCAAGGGCGCAGAGAGGTGAAATCCACCAACCAGACTGGCGCAAAGATTTACTGCAAAATTATCCAGAAATGATGAGCACGTGGGTAAAGGCGCCTCTTCACTTAAAATTTAATCCGTGCTGGGGACCAGTACCACGACGCCGCTCTTGGACTGCCTTCGCTATAAAGCTACAGAACAATAAGCAGTGCCAAGACTGGCTGAACTACCCCTATTTCAAGCCACCAGTCGCGTTACCCACAGTTGGCTATATGATGGCGACGATCCGCCACTGGCTCCCTCGATTAAAACCTATGGATGATATAGCCGCGCAAATGACTGTCAAAATCTTTGACATGATGCAGATGGTCTTTAAAGTCTTCCGGCGCATCAAGGCTCCCCATGTCAACACCCCGGGCTTTGAGCATGGCAATTTGGATTTAGTCTATGATATGAGCACAACGCCATCACTCCGGGTGTGTTACGCCTGGCACTGCAGGATCAAATATCTACCGGCCTGTTACAAGCAAACATTCGAAGAAATGTTCACCACCGGTTTTTGGGAGTACCATTCAGAAGTTTTCATAAGCAGGCCGACACATTTACTGCAATTATTCGCCTGTGAACGAATGGTGTACTCCACACACTATCAGCTCCCACCACCAGACGAGCCGCAACCTATCGACTGGGAGAAACTCGAGGCTGATCTAGCCCGAGGTATTCATGTATCAGAGCACACCCTCGCTCAAGACCTCCTACAGAATTACATCCGGCAGACCTCACAACAAGGTTCTGTCAGGGACGACAGAAGCGAGAGGGAGGGGGGTGTTGGAAGCAGTCAGAGGCACAGACGCCACGGAAGCATGTGAAGACGAAGCAGGGAGCCAGTCGGATCATTTTTTCAAAACAATTATATTTTTATTACTTCTTCAAACATCCAACAGTGATTTTCATCACTCTTGTAACATATGTAATATAGAGAAAACCCCAATTTTGTAATCCATAGCTCCATTTTGTGCAAGCCGAGGAGTCCTCGAGCTTGAGGAGCTTAGGTAGAATACTCGTACCAATTTTCGTTATTTTTAGACATCGTTTACCCTTCCAAATAGCCTCTAGGACCTATTTTTTAACTAGGCCGGTCATTAGATGTGAAACCGGTCAAAACTAGTCTAGAAACTATAAAAAGAGCTAGAGAGCTCATTTTTGAGGTTGGTTCATTTTTGGTTAGTGTGAGCATGGAGCTAGTTTGAGCTTGTAAGAGTATTCTTGAGTAATAGAGCTAATTCCCACCTTCCATTGTGTCTTGCTTGTCTCTTCATTGTGTGTGTGTATGTGTGTGTGCATCTTGGTGCTTCTCACCTTCACTCTCACATCATCTCACGTTCACGATCTTCATATCACTCCTACCTCTCCCTCGGATTGACATTAAGGAGGTGAAGCTTCTTAACGTGGTTCTCATCATTGTGCTAGAGCAACAGAGGGAGATCTAGTGTTGGTACACACACTAAAACAACATGCCCGTAAGTTGGAAAAAAGAGGATACGGACCCATGATCATTAATAGAATTCCACTAGTGGTGCAGTTCAGTTGGCCACTCTAGAAGGAGATATCTTGCCAAACTATATTAGTGGCTGTAGAGTCAAGCTATATCAAGAACCTCTTACTGAGGATATGCTAATGAGACTCAACACTGCTAAGAAGCGAAAAGAAGAAGAGTTAAGAGTGAGAGAAGAAGCACAGGTAGAGGTCAGAGAGCGTATTAGGCAAAATAAGTTAAGGCGATTAGGCCTAGATGTCAACTCAAAAGCCCCAAAATATCACATGGATATGTGTCAAAAGTCAGGCATAGCGACTTCTCAGGTCATTGACCAAAGACCCTTTGTGACCATAGAGATAGGACAAGGGAAGGGCGCAAGGACGGTGAAAGCATTGATTGACTCAGGTGCAGCAAGTAGTGCAGTTAGACTTTCCTACTGCCAAGACTTGCAGTTGAACATCAATCCCATAGAAGCTTATCTCATAGGATTGGGAGGTGTGGAAACCCCTTGTTTGGGCGAGGTGGAACTTCCCATCTACCTTCAAGATGTTCCAATGAAAGTCAATGCGCTAGTATGTCAAGATGAGAACCTTACAGAACCACTTTTCTTGGGTCAAGATTGGATCTATGACCATGCAGTTAACTTAAACCTAAGAAGTCAAATTCTTCAAGTTTGGGTACATGAACAATGCATTACATTAGAATTAGAGAACTGCATGCTCCTAAATCATGGCACCACACACTCTCTTAGTTCTTCCAAGACTAATCATATGAAAGAAGATGTTGTATGTGTCAAAAGCTCTATGATGCAGAAGGAGTCAATCGTGGAAGACCAGTTTCGAAGGCGGGTGGATCTTTCTTCTTCTCCAAAGAATCAAGTAGCCACAGTAGTGAGTCCACCACACAAGCAAACACAACCGTTCACGACAACTGCTACATCAAATAGAAAGACACCATTCGATAAAAAAGCAGTTCAGAGCATGAAGCAGATATGGGTACGCAAAGGAGAGCAACCACCAACCTTGCCCCCACAAATTCCATCCATGCAAACCAACTAGGCCAGAAGACGAAGGAAGCAGCTCAGACAAGCTCAATCACAAGGTATCCAACAAGTTTGGGTGCCTAAGAAGTTAGCTGCAGCTCAACAAGGGCAATTACAGATGTGGGTACCTAAGAAGCTCCTACATCCACAACAACCTTTGTTCTCCCACATGCAAAAGGTTTCAACAAAGAAGCCAAAAAGAGAAAAGGGTAAGAACCACGTACAGAGACCAAAGGAAGATCAAATCAGCTCTTCAACATTAGTAGGAAGACATGCAAAAAGGATATGGGTTTGGAAGCCAAAAGTGCAAGTAGCCTCCACCGAACCAAAGCGTCAACCACACTGGATACCACAGTTCAAAAAGCATCCAAAGAGAAAGACGCCTGAAGTGACCTCTACAGTGCCAAATGATGTTCTAAAATGGACTCCAATAAGGAGGATTACATCAGTTCGAGACTCAATGGATACCTCCACCAAGGTCAGCATCAACCTCCACAAATAACATCGAAAGCCTCGAACGAGCAACAACCATGTGCTCCTTGCACAACCCTGTCTTTTGCACCATTCAGGTCATGCATTTCCAAAGTATGCATTAATATAGGGCCACATTACACGGCCATGCATAGACACACTTGAGAATCCCACGCACAAGAGCACAGTGACATATGTCAAATATTTCTATTGATACTAACTTTTGTGTTCTTGTTTTGTGATATCCTTTTCCTCAAAAAAAAAAAGGGAGAAAGAAAAGCGGGAGAGAGCTTATTCCCAGGTTTGGCTTATGAAACATGAATGAGTCATGCTTAGTTGAAGGTGGAACTGTTGATTACTAGGCATTTATCAATTTGGATTGAAGAGTGTCTCGGCCAGCAGTGAGATTATTGCTGCCTTATCTGGTAGATGACAAGCATTTGGCATGAACATGGCATCTACAACTATGATTTTCTCTTACCATGGTAGGAATGAAGAGCTTGAAGGTCCGCAACTTGAGTGATGCTTAACTACTTCATGTACCAGAGCATCCAAGGAAATATCTGCAAAGGGTAGTTCTAGAGGAGAAGACTCCTGCATATGGTGAGCTAAAGAGAATATGTGAAACTCAGCTTGGTGTAGTTACCTGATGTTGCTTGCCAAGGAATATAAAGAAATTCAATTCTCAGTATTTGACAAATGTTGCTTTGAAAAGAGGAGAGGAGATCCACCACTCAAAAGATCTCATCAGTGGACAATCAACATGGACATTCATCAACAATGTTCCATCCCAAAGGCCGAGTGTACAACACGAAGAGACAAACATCCATCAACCTTCTCCATGGTAAGTATCTTTACTCTAGAAACACCATAACCATGATAGCTTAGGAAACCTCTTCGTCAGCATACCCTTGAGCACTTAGCTCAAGACCCGCAATTTTTGCACCATGCTTCTTCCAATGCATTTTCCAAGTAAGCATGCGTAGGGCTACATTACAAGGCCGTGCACAAGGCACATACTTTTTTCAACCCAGGCACGAACACACTTACCCATCATTCATTATGGGTTATGAGTAGTTGGCATGACTGCTCTCAACATCATCTTTGGAAGAGCTAGCGGACGTTATGGGAACAACATCCATATCTCGGAAGCAAATTGAAGCCAGTAGTTGCTCCAAATCACTCTTGACAACCTCTTTTGAGCAACTTGCAGTTTTGAAAGCTCACACCGACACATTCTTGCTGGAATCCAAGGAACCAGCTCATACAACGGATGGACACCACCTCTCAAAGCACTACATGGAACAGCCCTTCCAACAAGGGTCTGTCAGGGATGACAGACTCGAGAGGGGGGGGAGTGTTGAAGCTCAAAGTCAAGGACAAAGCATGGAAGCACATCAAAAGGTGGACACACAAGGAAAGGGAGCAAGTAGGGAGCTCCAAGAAGTGTATGTCAAATTTCCAGAAGAATCCCCTACAAAAATAGTGATTTTCATCACTAAAAACCATTGTAAATACCATTATCTATTTTTTGTAACTCCATTTTGTTCAAGCCGAGGAGTCCTCGAGCTTGAGGAGTATTAGAAGTACCATCGTACCAATTTTCATAGTTTTTAGACTTCGTTTGAGCCCTCAAATAAGCCTTGGAACCTAATTTTTAACTAGGCCGGACACTAGGTCTGGACAGGGCCAAAACTAGTCAAAAAACTATAAAAAGAGCTAGAGAGCTCATTTTTGGGGTTAGCTTGTTAGAGAATAGAACTTTGGTAAGAGAACTCTTTTGCAATCTAAGCTTTCCATTGTTCCTCTCTTTGATCTTACATTGTGCGCGTGTGTGTGTATGTGTGTGCATGTTTGTGTGCTTTCACTCACGCACTTGTGCCTTCACTTGCTCGTGGTCTTCATACCGGTCCTCACGTCTCCGCGGATTGACAAGTAAAGGAGGTGGTGCTTACACTTGAGCTACAGATGCGTAGAAGAAGAGGAACAGGAAATGTGGCTTCAAAAAGCACATGTAAATCAATGGAAAACTCATCTAAATGTGAACGGAACATTGCAAACACTAAGAAGATTGGTCATATACTGGCCAACCATGCAGGGGGATGCGCATAACTATATATTAGCCTGCCCAACCTATCAAGAACGGAATCTAAAAGAGAACTCCACTCTATGCTACTCCACTGTAGCACCAAGATGGAGCATGCCTCTGGTGAAGTTCTTAAAGACCCAAGAGTACCCAGAAGAAGCCACTTTAGCAAGAAAACGAGCACTTGTTGAACAAAGCAAGGACTATGCTCTTATAGGAAAACAACTCTTTAAACGAGGAAGAGATAATCATTTGCCAGTGTGCATTCATGAAGACGAGTATCTTGCTGTTTTAGAGATGGCACATACGGGAGCTGCAGGAGGACATTTCTCTGCAGATAAAACAGCAAAAATGATTCTCTTTGCAGGAATGTGGTGGCCAACTTTACATCAGGATGCAGCCACATATGTTCAACGACGTGATACATGTCAACGAACGAAATATCCAATTAGAAGGCATGAAATGCCACTAAAACCCATGATGAGTGCCAGAGCTTTTACTAAATGGGGAATAGACTTCATAGGACCTATTAGCCCCCCAGCTAAAGGATCCCATGCCGAATATATAATTGTAGCCACAGACTATCTGACCAAATGGGTTGAAGCCAAAGCAACCAATAAAAATGACGCAAGAACTACTGCCAAGTTTCTCTTCGAGAACATTTTCACTAGATTTGGACTACCGATAGAAATTGTGAGTGATAGAGGTACGCACTTTGTGAATGAAGTTATAGAAGCCTTACTGAATGAATTCTTGGTAATTCATAAGAAATCAGCCCCTTATCACCCACAAGCCAATGGACAAGCCGAAAGTTCTAATAAAATCTTATGCACAGTTCTCACAAAAATTGTGAACAATGGTAGATCTGATTGGGATAAACAATTACATCATGCTTTATGGGCATTCAGAGTAGCCTACAAAACCGCCATAGGCACTACTCCTTTTAACTTAGTGTATGGACAAAATGCTATTTTGCGAATTGATTTCTTAATGCCCACTCTCAGAGTAGCAACAACTTATGAGTGGAATGGACATGAACTCTCAGCTCAATTGGATCAAATAGAGAAGTTACATGAAACTAGGTTACAAGCTGTAGCAGGGATTTATGCTGCTAAAAGGCGACAGAAAGCCTACTTTGATGCTCATATTAAAGATAAAAATTTGAAGGAAGGAGATTTAGTTTTGGTATATACTCTGAAACAACACGCTAAGAAGTTGCAGAAGAGAGGATATGGCCCGTTGATCATCAATCGTATATCTACGAGTGGAGCCATCAGTCTAGCAACCCTAGATGGAGAAGTACTACCAAACTATATCAGTGGGTGTCGAGTGAAAAAATATCTAGAACCATTGACTGAAGAAACAATGTCACGATTAATCAAGGGCAAGAATAGACGCATCGAGCAGGAAAGGATACGAGAAGAAGCGAGATAGGAAGCACTAGAACGAATCAAAAAACGAAAAGAGTGGATGAGAGAGAGAGATGAGAGATATCGCCAAGGAGAGGAACTCATCCCAATGGCTAATTTTAGAGCCACTGAAAACCTAGGTCAACTGAGGACACAACCATATTTGAATTTGGGAGCCGGAAAAAAGGAATACCACTTAGTGGATGCTCTCATTGACACAGGAGCAGCCATAAGTTGTATCAAACTTTCATTGACTCAAAAACTCAAGGAGGAATTATGTCCATCAAAGGCACAGTTGATAGGAATAGGGGGAACAATTACTCAATGTATGGGTGAAGTAACCTTACCTCTACATATTGGAAACATTACTATGGAACAAAAGCTCTTAGTATGTCATGATCAGGACTTACTCGAAGACATAGTGTTAGGTCAAGATTGGATATACGAATATGAGGTGACTATCCAATTAGCCTTAGGATATATCTCAGCCAAGATAGGACATCGAGAGGTATTCAGCATGTTAGACGAACGACCAATCAAAGCCACGGACATAGCCCCGAGAGCTCATTTAAATAAACATGATGATGAATGTATGTTCATTAGCACTATGGAAATCCCTTCATCGAGTACTTCAAGTGAGGATACACGGAATTCTGCTTGCACACCATCCTCTAATCTAGCAAGTCACAAGAGTGTCATTCTATCTGAAAACAGCCTTAGCAAAGAACCAAGCACAAGAGAGACTAGTTCTCCAGGCAATCATAAGTCGGCACCTATTAGAACATACCCCATTCCTTACACTCGACAAGCTTGGATAAGGAAGGACCAAATGGATGCATATCTTCAACAGAAGAACTACTTGCGACAGCAGAAGAACCCACAGAACCAATATGAAAATCGCTCTGGATATTCAATTCCACAAAGAATTGCTAAAGTATGGATTCCGAAGAAGGTGATAGCCGCCCAGTCAGACCGCACACAAATATGGATTCCCAAGTCATGTACTCAAAGGACAATCATTAAAAAGGACGAACCAATGAACAAGGAAAATCAGTATGATCTAAAGGCAAAACGACAGAAGCTAAACTGCTACAAGACAGAGCTAGAGTCTACAGACAATTCACTTGTCATTCCAAGATTAAAAAAGCAAACAAAGCAGAAGCACCAGATGAAAAGCATCACAATCACCAGGAGGGTTGGGAACACGATTTCTCCCAACAAAATAAAGTAGATTTGGATGCTGAAAGACAAAGCAAGCTGTATACATCTGCCAAATAATTCAAGTTGCACGCATTTGGAGTTACCAGAATCCAAAGTATGCATGATAGGGCCACATTACAAGGCCACCCATTCGGCACAATATTCTTCTATTTCAGGATAGTGAAGCACATTTTCCTCTTGGGAAATAGGAGAGCACTTGTACATAATTTAAAGAAAATTACAAAAAAAAAAAATTAATAACTGCTTCGGCTATGAACTAACTTTTCTGTTTTTCTTTCAGACAAAAACATAAAAATATCTAAAAGTATGAAAAATCCTAGGTATTACCTTTCTCACACCCACGGGGAAGGGACGACACCATTCACTCGGAGCAATGTCAATCTTATGAAGGACAAATGAAGGAGGATTTCTGATACTATCTGGCCACTAATTCATACTCTATATTGAGTGCAGATGGCATCTACTAACTCCGAAGAGACACAAGTGGAAGAGGTCCAGCTTCTTCCCTTGGAATCCATAACAAAAGCAAGAGGCCATTGGTTTCTGGATGACCAACCGGTGTCGGACCTCATTTTCATGGCTACCATCAAGATAATGGACAGGGATCACTACTTCCCTATTATGTCCCAAGACTTTAAGACCATCATACAAGGATTACCACGCATGACGGATGTCTGGACACAAGCAGGAATAGATGAATTTCTCAGACTACCTATTTATCTGCCAGATTTCCAGAGGTGTACGCAAGTTATGAATACACTCCAGCCTGCACCAAATAAGATATCAGTTCCTGAAGCAAGAGTACTGGACAAAGTGGGTACATGGAAAACAATTTAATTCACGCATGAATTGATCAACAAAGCTTTCGGATGGAATCAAGAAGGGCTCACTAATGTCAAGGAGGAATGTCATGATCCAAAAAAGAGATCCTTTTTGGATATCAACAAAACTGATATTGAAGAGGCTATCCGCTTAGTGCATCAGCACTTTTGTTTTCCTAGTATGCATAGATACACAGCACCTCAAAAGATCGTGGTACAACTGCTTTCACATGCTATGAGGCAAGTTGGTAATAAAGTAAATATGACTCCATATGTTCAAGAACATATATTTGAAGCCAAGAAGAAGTGGGGTCAGAAAAAGTTTCTCAATGGCAGTTCAGCTTTGACCTTACTCATCTATGAGGCACTTGATATGAAAAACTGCCTACATGAGATGCCAACCTCGGAGGGGCTAGCCAAATACGCCAAGTCAGCTACGGTTCCCAAGAAAAAGAAAGCAGCTATCATTGTTGAAGAAGTAGGAACCAGTTCACAGAAACCCATGAGGGGCACAAAGCCCCTTAGAGAGGAAGAAGCCCAGGTTACACCTCAATCAAAGAGGACACATACTTTGCCGAAGATTCTGTAGCCCAAATACCAATCACCAAGAGAGACCTCTCCGCAGCCCTAGAAGAGACACATCAGTACATGCAAGGGCAAGTAAATCTAAACATTCAAGGTCATCATTATAGACAAGCAAGTCAAGAGAAGCAACAATGGAGTAAAGAAAAGACCCCAGAACAAGCCGTCAGATACAAAGCACTAGGCTTAGAAGACTCGAGTTCCAATGAAGAATCTAGTCCTGAGAAAGATACTTTGGACATAGACATAAGGACAGAAACTCACGAGGAAGAATGGACAGAGATTAATCAAGTTGAAGTCACACCAGACAACCACCAAGAAAAGGCAAAAAACATAGAAGAATCCATTGAACCCGAGCATCTAATTCAATTAAATGATAAGTCAAAGATTAGTATCAAGGAAACTACACTATCGAATAAAGGAGTAACGCCACCTATCAAGGAAGAAATGCAAACTCCAGGGGATGAAGATTCAGACCTACATAAAAATAGATAGAAAATTGTGATTGAAGTACCGGATAATACACCTCAAGGCAAGATGGACCATGTGGAGGCTGAGCCAAGGATACAACTCCACATTAGGTAGCCCCATGACACTACATTACATGTAGCACAAGGAAAAGATGTGACAACAGGAGCAGAACCGATTATTCCTAAAACATGGTTAAATGTGGATGTCACACAATTAAAACCTGTGGTCAATCAAATGATACAAACGGCCATGGATACACAACAACAGATGATGGATACAGATGCAGACTACGACAAAGCCATGAGGGGAAAGAATCAGTTCCAAATTATGAGTGAAACAACTATCTGCACAATTAATCCAGGCACAAAAAGAGATTGCCACCAAAGGAACTGAGTTACTTGAGGTAAAAACACAAAACTTCAAACATGACACATTCGCTTACACTCAAGCAGAATTTGAAGCTACACAACCTGTTTGGAGAAGGAAATTTTTGGAGAGAAATCCTACACTACGGGTGCATTGGCAAGCAGCACCACTGTATTTTCTACAGGTAAACCCTTCTTTTTGCCCAATGCCACATCGCAGAGAAGCGCGCGAATTTTTGGAGATGCAAAAGACCGGTGTAATCAATAAACAATGGCTAAACTATCCACTCCTTCCAAGTCCACCACATAATTATTTACCTACAGAAGAGTACATGGTAAAAACAATCAAATTTTGGCTGCAGACTTATGCTACCGTACCAGATTTAACTATCAAGCTGACCAATAAAATACTCAGTATGATACTTACAGTATTGAAGGTCTTCAAGCATGCGGCATATACATTTCTGAACTTTATTGGAATTAACCAGGGAACAGATATCCTTGTTTTTTATCTATCCATCATGCCTAGCCGACCTACAATAATGGCTTATTACTCCAGACTCATGTTTTTGCCAAGTACCTATATGCAAACTTTCGAAGAAGCGTTTTTTACAAGCTTTTTTGAAATAGATTCAGAAATCTTTTTGAAGATGTCATCCAACCTAAATGCAAGATTAGTGGCACATGAACTTAGTTTTTTTGCTGACCATAGACACCCACCTAACGGTGGAGTAAAGGCAGAACAGTGGAAACAGTTAATGATATGTGAAGCCAATTTGCTTAATGAAACAGAGCAGAAAGTGTATAGAACATACTCTCGTCGACTTCCAAAGCCTGTCGGAGACGACAGAATTCAGAAGGGGGGCAGTGTTCAGGGAGAATCAAGCAAAAAGAAGAAAAGAAGAAGACAACGAAAGAAGCTTCACTAAAAAGGTAATATTTGAAGACATATCTCTGCAAGACGCCCCGCAGGGGCGCAACACCCATCTCTGCACAAAGCCCCGTAGGGGCACGCATCAAGGAAAAGCACGTAAGTGGAAGGAGGGACCAGGGCGAGAAAAGTATCCATGAAGATGTGCAAGAAGATAATTGGCAGGTACTAATCCTTCCACTGACAGCGTGCGGTGAAAAGAAAGTAAACAGGCTCAAAGCAATACAACAGGGTCACATGTGTGCAACCAGGACAAATCAGAGGACCACAAGCAAGACATAGGTCACTGGTGGCGTGCGTGGCAACCCAACTGAATACAGCAACCCAGATATGTGATATACGGAATACCAAGGGGAAAAACAGAAGCAAAGGACATAGATCGGATAAAATAACAAATTCTCTGATGGTCCTTATTGCTTCTCCGACCACTGGGTGCGTGTATTCAGACCTCTTAAAGCAAGCTGAAGACAGAAGCAAAGGACAAACCTCGGATAAGATAACCAATTGTCTGACGGTCCTTATTGCTTCTTCGACCACTGGATGCGTGCACTCAAAAGACTTAAACAAGCAGCCAATGAGAAGATAAAGCCTGTCAAGGGACGACAGAGATTAAGAGGGGGAGAATGTTGCAGAGCAAAGAGAGCACAAGGCAGAGAAAAAGAAGGGCCCCAAAATTTTCCGATTTGGACACCTTATTTTTGTATTATAACCATTCTTGTAATATATTTTCCGATGTAAAGGCACTAGGGGAGTCCTCTAGATGCATCCCCATGAAGATTAGTAGCTTACCCATGTAAATTAGTAGGAAATTAGCCTTTTAGTGAATAAAGTACCGGTCTCTTGTGTGAAAGGACCATTTTTAGGGCACAAGTATATAAGTCAATTTGTGACTTTTTGTAAAGACTTTTTGCCATTGTGAGAATCAAGAGCACAGAAATTCGAATTTGTGCCTTCTCCTCTCTGTATCTTCTTCTTTGTGAGCTAGTATGCATGTGTGTTGCTTGGAAAGAGTGTAGGGAAGTGTTGTCTATCCATGAAAGTGTTTTTTTACTGTTGTTAAGGTGTGTGCGAAGTGTAGGAAGTGCTGAAGTGTAGGAAGGTCTTTCCCGCGACTCAGTATTTTGCTCATGATTTGAAGTAGAAGCGTCAGAATTGAGTGAAAATACTGCCATTGGATGCGTCTTCTCGAGAGCTTCGAAACGCATATGCTATTCACTATATTTGGAGTTCGGAGCTGAGAGAAAAGCTCAATTTACTATTGGCTGCTATTCCAAGTATCATGACACCATGACTGACAGTTGAAGCTTGTTTGGATTAGTCTTTGCCTTGTTTGCACTCTTTGAGCAACTCATTTGCATTGATTGTCATTTGAATGCATGTCTTCATACACTCGGCTAGGTTTTGATACTCATCGGATTGATAATTCTTGTTGCCTCCACAATGGTCCTATTCCTTCTTTTTGCTACTCCATTTTGTTCTAGAGTATATATGTTGGTGATTTCTCTTTTGATGCCTCTATCTTGGATATATGCATCAAACTCATGGGAGAAGTATTCTCCCCCTCCATCTGACCTTAGCCTCTTTAATGTTTTCCTTATTTGATTTTCAACAAGAGCAAGATATTTTTTGAAACAATTGAACACTTCATCTTTGTGCTTCATAAAATAAAGTATGGTCCATCTGCTACAATCATCAATGAATGATACATAGTACCTGGATCCTGAAATTTAAGGGTCTTTGCTAGGTCCCCAAACATCTGTGTGGACTAGGTCCAATAGATCACCATGAATGTAACCTTTCTTCATAAATGGTTGTCTATGAGACTTCCTAAGTTGACATGAATTGCATTTATATATCATATGTTGCTTAAATATATTTGGCAATCCAAGCACACTCTGATCCCTACATATTTGCTTTAAACTTCTGTCACCTATATGAGCTACTCTTTTGTGACACATTTCTAATTCTAATAAGGTTTGTCCTCCATAATTGAAAGGTGCTATATTTCTAGTATCTTGTACTTTAGATGTAAAGAGTCTACCTCTCTTTTCTTCTTTGGGCTATCTTCTTGAATCCTTGTTGAGGATCTTCAACAAATGCTCCATTCCTTGTAAACCTTACTTGCAAGCCTTTTTCTACAATTTGTCCAACACTTATCAAGTTCTTGGTTATGGTAGGTACATACAATACCTTACTGAGTAGATTCATGTTTCCATCTAAAGTTTTCACATTCCCAATCTTTTCAACCAAGTGCCTTGTATCATCTCCCATCTGAACCTCATGCTTGTTCGTTGGATCCTCCAAGTCAGATAGCAATGCCACATTTCCTCCTACATGATTTGAACAACCAGAATCTATATAAAACACATGCGCATCTGCTTTACCTTGCCTCACGGTCATGTTCATTAACAAAAGTGAGTCTTCTTGTGCCTGCTCTTCAGTATAATTGTTGTAGTCTCTTCTTTCTCTATAGCCTCCTTGATTATTGTAGTTGTTGTAGTTATTGTTATAGTTGTTGAAGTTGTTTGATCTTCCTCTTCCATAGCTTCCTCTGTTGAAGCCTCTTCCTCTCTGATTCCTTGGGTTCCTGAAACAATTCTCAATTGTGTGGTTAGTCAGTCCACATATGGCACATGGAGAGGTGCTTTGGAATCTCCCCCTACCTTGTCTTCCTCCTGTGCCTCTTCCTCTTGTACCTCTACCTCTTCCTACAAAGTTGGCTTGCGAGGTACTAGCTTCATCATCAGATTTCTTGCCTTTACCTTTACCATCCTTACTCTTGTTCTTATCAGTGTATAGGGTAGAGGATTGATTACCTTTTGAGTTGTCATTATTCTTCACAAGCTTGGCTTCATGAGTAAACAGTTTTCCCATTAGAGTATTGAAGTCAGGTACCTACATGTCCATGTATAGATCCATTGAAGTAGTGAATGCTTCCCACTTGTCATCTGCCTTGATTCCATTGATCACTTGTCTCACAATTTGCTCATCATCAATGACTTCTCCAATGCTTCCAACTTGATCAGCTAAGTCCATTTTGGTGACATAATAAGTCACATTCTGTTTGGGCATCTTCTTGAGTGTTGTGAATTCCATCCATAGTTGATTCTTCCTTGCTCTAGTGCTTAAAGAAAAGAATGCTTCAAGTGCATTCCAGGTTTGTTGTGATGTCTTACAGTTTCTAATATGTGGGAGTAAGAAATCAGAAACTAAGTTGAGAAGGTATGACCTGGCCAATGCATCCTTTGAACACCATGTTGATAACATTTCCTGTTCTTCTTGAGTGGGTTGCCCTTTGCTTCTAAGTATTGGCATTGACTTATCTCCATATATGTAACCATAAAGATTTCTACCTTGTAGATATGCTTCCATTCTAATAGACCAAGCAGATTAATTACCTCGATCCAAATTTTCAATTGATGATGGGAATCCATCTCCCATGTTGAGTTAATGATTGCTCTTATACCACTATGAGGAGATGGTTAGATACACTCTAGAAATGAGCTAGTGTTGCACAAATCTTGCTCTACACTTGCCAATGTTACTTCAGGTTACCGTAGTAGACACCCTTAGCTTTCCAAATATGCACTTGGAACCATAATGTGCCTTGGAGCATCATCTTCAAATAGTTGCATCAGAACAAAATACTTCCAAGATTGAAGAGTTGTAGAAACTTGCTATTATGGACTATAACATGCTCAGTGTTTCACTTAGAACTCACTCATTGATTACCTAGAAATTTTAACCATATCTAATTGGACCCCTAAGCTTGCTATAGGAAGTTATTTCACTTATTTAGGATGAGTATGTGTTGAGAACTAATCTCAAGAAGTTAAGGGTGTAATCCCGACATTTTAGGAAGCACTGAAAGTGAGAGTATAGCAGTAGGCAGTAGTGAGCATGAGATAGTTGCATAATCTGAAACAAATGTATATTGTATTGAATGTATGATACAAAGGAGATGTTGTAGGCTTACTCATACATGTGTGGACAAGGTGTGTCCACAATCTTGCAGCTCAATGTGTCCTTCTTCTGCTCTGCATTCCGCGACTAAAAGTCATGAGTTTTTATAGATGAATTTCAAATTTGAATTTGGAATCTGCCACCTAAAAGTGATCCTATCTTTTAGGCTCCTAATTAATTTGATTCCAATCACTTGTTTGTTGTGAGTTACAACTCGTAATACTATGAGATTCTCTCTGAAGTAAACCTTTGATCTTTTGGTCAAGCATCAAGGCTTGCCAAATGTACCAACACACACACACATACACACACACACACACACACACACATATATATATATATATATATATATATACACACACACACACACACATATATATATATATATATATATATATATATATATATATATATATATATATATATATATATATATATATATATATATATATATATATATATATATATATATATGTGTGTGTGTGTGTGTGTGTGTGTTTGTTATATAGTAATACTTATATATATATATATATATATATATATATATATATATATATATATATATATATATATATATATATATATATATATATATATATATATATATATATATATATGTGTGTGTGTGTGTGTGTGTGTGTGTGTGTTATATAAATACTTATATATATATATATATATATATATATATATATATATATATATATATATATATATATATATATATATATATATATATATATATATATAATGCCTTTCGATAGTGAAATAATTCATTTTGGACTTTTCCAATTACATTGTGGGGATAATACTTAGAATGAACAATTAAGTCATTTAATGCATGTAGGAAAAATTTAGGGATGAAAAGTTTAATATTCTCTCTTTGAACCTTATTTGCATCATGTTTTTTTGTTGAGAATTGAACGTGAAGATGAAAGAATTAGCAAAAATTATGTATGAGAAAAAGGTAGAGCATGCATAAGAGAATAAAAGTGTCTCTTTGACATTTTTGTGAATCATGTTTTAAGTACCTCGCTTAAGGCTGTACATTTGGTTCATTGTAAGAAAATTCCTTGATTTTATTCTCCCTCTAGAATTTCTTAAATTACAGGGCTCAAAAGTGATACTTGGAGGGGATTTGGAACTAGGTCATGTCTGGCAGTATTGGGCAGATTGAAAACTTGAATAAAAGTGTCTCCCACAAGCTTAAACTAATTCCTCACCGTTTTTGAGTTATGAGGCTTGGAGAAGTGATTTTAAAGCATTGAGAGCAATCCTATGCATTGAGAAGTGATTATACATTTGCATTGAGACCAATCCTACATAAGAGTTATATTCTTTTTCTCAAAAAAGTAATGACTATTCGAGCCCATGCATATGTTTTTCTTATGCGTGCTTCTTTATGCATTCAAATCTATTCATGATTATGCATTCACATGTACATCTTTGTGTATGTGAAGTGTGTGTTTTCATGTGTGAAACCAAATAATTAAAAGCAAAAGTTGAAACGAATGGAAAACGTAAAACAAGAACTTTTATAGATAGCGATGCAAGGTTGACGCCTCATTTATAAGCTATTAATTGTATATGGATTGTAAACCTTGAGCTTCATTAGATAAGATTTACTCTATTTGATGCTTTTAATTCATGTTGCTCATTCTTACTTGAGTTTTTGTTCTTTGGTGCATTGAGACAATCGTTCTCTTTGAGATTATGGAGGATCGCTACTATATATATATATATATATATATATATAATGAGGCTCGTGTTTCTTACCTCCAAAAACAGTTGGAGAGTGAGCACATGAATGAAGGTGATTCTATGGACAGTTTCCTAACGAAGATCAAAGACTTGAAGGAACAGTTGATTTCTGTTGATGAGGTTATACCAGATAGCTCACTTGTGCAGACCGTTCTGAATGGTCTTCCTGATTCATATCAGAGTTTTGCTTCTACTCTTTGGTTGATGGTGAAAGGCAATCCAAATGCCTTATCATTTGAGGAGTTAGTCTCTGTTCTGTTGTAGGAAGATCAGTCTAGGCAGAGCAGGTCCATTATTCGAGTTGCAGATCAAGCTTTCCTGGCTAGTCAGAAGGGCAAAGGAAAATGGAGCTCTTCAACTAGTAAGCAAAAATCTGCTAATTCTACATATTCGAAGAAGGAAGATAAAGACGAGAAGAAATCAGAAAAGCAGAAATTGTTTTGTAAGTACTATAAGGGAATGATCATATCATAAAGAACTGTCCAAAACTGGCTGCTAAAGAGGCAAAGAAGAAAGAGGTTGGAATGGTTGTTGCAGAGGGCCCTACACCAAAAACAGAGTCTGCTAATCTTGTGCAGGAAGAAGAATGGGTGTTTACTACTGTTTGCAGTTTTGACCCATCTTCTCATGAGTAGTGCATGTCTGCAGTAGACTCGGATGTTTGGTATTTTGACAGTGGGGCAACCAAACATATTACCTTGCAGTGCATTTTCTTCTCTTCACTCGAGCCTGTCCCTACAGGGAATACTGTTACATGTGCCAACAACTCCTCTTATCCTGTTATGGGAGTTGGTAAGATCATTTTGACTACTGCTGATGGTAGTTATTTCACTTTGTCAGATGCTTTATTTGTGCAAGGGATCAAGAAGAACCTGTTATCAGTTTCTGCATTAGCCAAGATTGGCTTGGTTGTGAAATTTGTTGATGATAGGTGTACAGTTCATGATCTGTCAAATGGCGATGTGATTATTGCTTCTGGCATTTTATGTTGTGGGCTAAATACGCTCATAGACTATGAAAGATCTGTAAATGATTTGGCATGTGTAGTAAATGATTCTCAGGCTATGTCAGATGCAAAGCTTTGGCATGCATGCTTTGGAGGTGGACAGTATAGTGCTTGTCCTAATGCGGCAACTTCTCAGCCTTTGCAAGTTTCATGTGATCATGCACATAATTCCATTTCTGATGCAGATGTACATGATGCACTTATTGATGAGAGAGCTGATATTGAGCTGGCAAGAACTATGCCAAAATGGTTGGTGCAGACCTTGCGTGATAGTAAATTAGATGCACCTCTGTCGTATCGTACTCAATCAAGCTCTCATAGTGCCTCTTTTCCATCAAATTGTTATGCTATGGCTGCATCTAGTCTCTATGATGAGAATGAGCCTGTTTCGTTTGATGAAGCACAAAATTTAGAAAGTTGGATGGCTGATATGCAATCTGAATATGATGCAATAATGAAGAATGGTACTTGGTCTTTATGTGACTTGCCTCCTGGCAAGAAGGCCATTGGCACTAAGTGGGTATACAAGCTGAAGCGTAAACCTCATGGTACAGTTGACAGGTATAAGGCTAGGCTTGTTGCAAAGGGTTATGTGCAAGAAAGAGGCATTGATTTTGATGAGACCTTTGCACCTACATGCCGTATGACTACTATTTAGAGCATTTGTGCACTTGCAGCCCATCATGGCTGAATGTACATCAGTTGGACATTAAAACTACATTTCTGAATGGTGACTTGTATGAAGAAGTGTATGTTTTTCAGCCCCGTGGCTTTGTGCAGAAAGGGCATGAAAACTAGGCGTGCAGGTTAAAGAAGGCATTATATGGTTTAAAGCAAGCACCACGTGCTTGGTATGAAAAGATACATGCCGATCTGATTGCACATGGTTTTGAGAGCAGTCCAACTGAAAGCACCTTATATGTTAAGCGTGCTAATGATGTGCTTCTGATCATTGTTGTCAATGTTGATGACATGCTGCTCACTGGTCCTATTGAGAAGCATATTGCTGATTTTAAGACTGATTTGCATGCCTCATTTGAGATGTCTGATTTGGGGCATTTGCATCAGTATTTTGGCATTCAGTTTATGCAAGTTGATGGTGGAGTGGTTTTGTGTCAAACAAAAAATATTGACACATTATTGCAATGTTTTGGCCTTGAAGACTGTAAGCCTATTGCCACTTCTATGGAGACAGGTTTACTATTGAGTCTTCATGATGTTGGAGATGCATTTGATGTTGTCCTCTATCAGCAAGCTGTTGGATGCATGATTTACTTATGCATTACTAGGCCAGATATTCAGTTTGCTATCTCACAGATGATCAGGTTTATGCATTGCCAAGGTGTCAAGCATTGGCAGGCGGTTAAGCACATCTTTCGCTACTTGAGTGGTACTCGGCTACTTGGGTTGTTTTATCCCAAGGGGGGATCACTACCGCCAAATTTGCATGCTTTTTTTGACTCAGACTGGGCTGGTTGCTATGACACTTGTCTGTCCACTAGTGGCTTTTGCTTCATGCTTGGTAGCTCATGTATATCTTGGTTGAGTAAGAAGCAGCCTACTGTGGCCGCTTCCAGTTGTGAGGCTGAGTATAGGGCAGCTTTCACAGCTACTGTTGAGTGTGTGTGGCTCAGAAGCCTATGGTTGATTTGGGTGTTGGTCAATCTTCTGCCACCACCATCTTCACTGACAGTCAGAGCGCATTGGCAGTTGCGAGGAACCCTGTGTTCCATCCTCGCACTAAGCACATTTCCTTCCTTAATGGTAAGAACCATGATGAGGCATATCCTGTTAGGATGAACTCAAAGACTTCAAATTGGGTTTTGCATTATGCTATTTCTTATGCTCTGAATATTTGTTTGTACTTAGTTACATGGTCATGAGGATCTATAGATCCTTCATATTGGTTTTTCACACAATTTGACACCTGATATGATATGAATCTTCTCCCTTCGTCATTCCATTCATTCAACCTTCTGTTAGGAAATTCATCCACTAGTTCTCCTTCTGTTAGGAAATTCATCCACTATGAAATTCAACCTTTTGTTAGTATTAAGTGAACTTTAATATGTTCTCTCTCTTTGTGGCGCTACAAGAGTGTGATGTCTACTATTTCTTGGATTATTTGGTTGTTCTAAGTTATGATCCCAAGTCCCTTTCTTTGAACACTGATCTAGATTATTTGTATCATCACGCTTGCTTGTAAATACATATATAAATCATTTTCTATGCTCATACTTGCAATCCTTAAACTAAGCCACTAGTATCCAGTTTAAAGGATTTTCTAAGTTTCTCAACCTAATGAGTTCCTAATGAAATCCATCTTGATACACAAAGGCTCCAAACCTAATTGTGTATAGGTACTTGAAAATATTTCTATAATCTCCTTAGTCATAAGTTATTGCTTCCTCAATATGTTCCTTGATGTATATTTGTGACAAATATGTGCTTTGACCCTCCCTACCTTGATCATGATGTGTTAGATGTCTTATTTTTTTATTATGTCTAGTGGTAAGTCCACCTTAATCTCATCATTCTAGGCTTTTTTCCAAGTAAAACCTAATCTCTTCTTTCTTCCAGTGTACTCGACTTTTAGTTTTCTTTTCTTTGAAAATTCTCTATCAAAAGCTCCTCAAAATGGAGAAGAATTGAATCCTTTTCATTTCCAATTGGAGAATTTGAAATCTTGATCCCAATTGAAAAGTCACGATTCTCTACACAGAATCACGATTTTCACTTAGAATCATGATTCTCAATTTTCCATTTCTCTTAGCTATTTGATTTTCAAAACATCAACGTTCTGTGCTAAAAATCGTGTTTTTAGCTGAAAATTGCAATTTCTAGAAAACCACTATTCTCGATTAAGAATCACAATTTTAACAACCCCAAAACATTGATTTTCTTCAAAACACGATTCCCAATGAGCATTGCATTTTTTTCAGTTGCAATTTTGTGCAAAAAAATTGTGTTTCTCTATGAGGAGAACATCATGATTTTTTTGGTATTCAAAATCTTTTTTTTTTGCACAGTCATGTTTTTTCACAATTATAAGTTCAAAATTCTAAAATACATATCCCTCACAATTGTGATTTCTCTATGATAATCATGATTGCTCACTATCATGATGTTTTACGATTGTGAATAGACAATCGTATTTACGTAGAGAATCGTGTTTTTTATTTTTTCATAGTCTTGCAATTTTTTGTCTTTTAGGTTTAAAAAAAACACCTTTTTGTTCATTTTTGTAATCTTTTATTCCTAACATCTCCACCTTTTTATTGGACTTATAGGAAGAAAGATCAAGCATATAACGAAACTAAAGAAATGATGCTTCAAGGAATTGGCAATTCTGCTATTTTCCTATTTGCTTCATTTTTCAAGCAAAAAACATTCAACTCAATCGAATATTAGCATGAAATAAGCTTACCTTGGCTTGAGTTGCAAACGAATACTGAAAAACTAAGTTTTTTCTTCGAGCTTTCAAAATCGTAATTATTTCTCACTCTCACTAAGTCACTCTTTCACACAATGAGCATTTTATTCTGTAAGTCCCATTTTTATATTGTTTGCTCACAATTGCAATTTTGAATAGAAAGTTTTATTTGACTCTAGATTGAAATTTGGTACTACTTACCCTCTATCCACCCTATGTATTTCCAAGTTTTCAATTTTTGGTCAAAATAGCCTCCCATACAAGATCATGATTCTTTGTAGAAAATTGTTTTCTTGTGTTTGTCATTGTTTTTTGCATTTTTTATCAGCTTTTCTGATGGAGAGTTGACTTGAGGTCCAATAGTGCTCTTCTTCTCTGCTTTGCTTGCAAATAAACAAAACATATGTTTATTATCAAGAAAATGATTTTTAGGTCAACACAATTTCTTTCTTCATTATTTTCCACTTTTTTCCTTTCTTACTCTCAGAGATGATTATCCAATGTATGCTGATAAGTGATCATTGTTGGAACAAGTCCATGGCAAGTCCAAGTGATGGCTTTGGTCATCAAAAGGCTTAGAAATTTAAAGGAAATGTAAACTCCTTGTATACTTCACTTGTGAACTACCTCTTGTAATTTTTAAAGACTTTACTTGATGTAAAAGTAAAGGAATCTGAGTGTTTGAGTCCACTTGATGAAAAAGGAAAGAAATGCCACAAATTTTGATTAGGAGAGTAGGAGAATCAATCACCAAAAGATTGGAGAGTGATTTTAGGCAAGATTCAAATTCAAATCTTAGCTCCAAAGATGATTATAAATCTTTAGTCGCGTTTAGAAGACCTCCATGAGCTGAGATTTATGCCATATCAAGGTGTGATTTCAAGGAACACATATGTATCAGTAAGTCCATTGTATTTTGAAATCAATATACTTTCATTTTCATGATCATTTGAGTTCATATTTTCATGCTCTTGTGAAGTGTATTGTTCACTACCATATCTCGTAGTTTTCTCAGCTAGATTATAGAGATTATTTCTCTAAGCTTGGTTTATCATTTTGACTCATTCAACTTGGTGCAGTTAGTTCTCTACGTCTACTGAATACTCACAAATTTCCATTGCAATTGTGTTTTTCGATCATCAGCTATGTTCATTTGAAGTCGACTATATCACTTCATTTTCTACTTCTCTATCAACACTACTCTTAGAACAGTCATAATCTATGAGCTATTTCTCACTGTGTACTTGACCGTTTTCCATGAGTCAAAGCTTATTAGAATCAGAAAATTTTTTAGTATATGCTTACAAAATTTCATAAGCATTGGAGTCTTTAATCTTGAGATATTTTCATTTTTCTACTCACGGGTCTGAGTACTACAACCCATGAAAATCGGGATGGTCCTATGACTTGCTAAGTTCTTCTCTTTCTATGGTTAATCTTTTTTTATCCAATCACTCATTTTTGTTAACTTATAAAGTTTGTAAGAGTTACGCAAAAGGAATTAAGTTAATTGCTGATATGGCTAGAGAATTGTTCAAAACTTTGGAGAGGTGTATGAACATAAATAGCAAGTTTTTGGCCCTTGAATCTACTTCAACTTATCTGTTTTGATTCATCTTTTTGAGAGTGATCTTCCAAGGTACATAGGGTGTCTAATACATCCTTTTGCAAGCTAAAGGGGCCCACTACATATCTCTAGACTTCATTTTGCAGGTGTAGTGCAAAGTTTTTGCAGCACCACTTCATCTTCATCAACTATAAATCCATTTCTTCACAGTGGTATCAGAGCAATGCATTTCTTAATGGATGGATAATAGAAGAGGTATATATGGCAGAACCACCTGGTTTTGAGAATCACATATATCTTGACTATGTGTGTAGACTTAATAAAGCTTTATATGGACTAAAACAAGCCCCAAGGGCTTGGAATCACATGCTTGTAAAATTCTTGCAGGACAAAGATTTCAACCTAGCAAGGCAGATCAATCACTATTCATAAAAAGGAATAATTTTGAAGTCATCTATTTGTGTGTGTATATAGATGATATTATACTTACAGGAAATGATACAGATGGCATGAGGAGAAACAATGAACAGATGAGAGAAGAATTCAAGATAAGTGATTTGGGTTCACTTACCTACTTCCTAGGATTGGAAGTTGTCTACAAAGATAATGGTTTCTTTCTCACTCAAAGAGATTACATTAAGGACATGTTGGCAAAATTTAAGATGTAAGATTGCAGGACTGCAGATCACAAATTAAGATCACATGAAGGTGAACTCATAGAAGATGTGACACGTTATCAAAGCCTTTTGGGTAGTTTGAACTATGCCACATTGACAAGGGTTGATATATGTTATCGTGTGAGTGTGCTAAGTCAATTTATGCACACACCCAAGAAACTTCACATGGAGGCTGCCAAGAAGATACTCAGATATCTCAAAGGAACCATGAATGAAGGGTTATCTTACCCTTATGTATCTAATTTAAGTTTGAAATTGTGCTCTGATGCACATTGGGTTGGCTCCAAGGAAGACAAAAGGAGCACCTCAGGTTATCTTAACTTTGCAGGTTCAAAACTTTTTTCATGGTCATCCAAGAAGCAAGCCACAGTTTCTTTCTCTTCCACAGAGGCTGAATACAGAGGCCTTGCCATAGCTACTCAAGAAGCTATGTGGATGAAGACACTATTCACACATCTTGGTTCGGAGATTGGAACTCCAAAAAAATTTTGGTGACAATATGAGCTCTATTCACTTAGCTGCTAATCCACTTTTTCATGCAAGGACTAAACATATTGAAGTTCATTATCACTATGTAACAGAAACGATTGTGAGCAAGGAGATTCAAATATCATATGTGTCCACTCATCAACAATGTGCAGATATTCTAACCAAAGCATTGGATGGTACAAAGCTTTGCAAAATTCAAGGTTGTGATTGGTTTGTAGGTAATCTTGGAAGATTGAAGACCTCAAGATCACTTGACTTGAGGGGGAGCTATTGGAACAAGTACATGGCAAGTACAAGTAATGGCTTGGGTCATCAAAAGGCTTAGAAATTTAAAGGAAACGTAAACTCCTTGAGGAGTTCACTTGTGAACTACCTCTTGTAATTTTTGAAGACTTTACTTGATGTAAAAGTAAAGGAATATAAGTGGTTGAGTCCACTTGATGAAAAAGGAAAGAAAAGACATGAATTTGGAATAGGTGAGTAGGAGAATCAATCACCAAAAGATTGGAGAGTGATTTTAGGAAAGATTCAAATTCAAATCTTGGCTCCAAAGATTACTATAAATACATGGCTCTTTAATTGCATCTAGAAGACCTCCATGAGTTGAGCTTCATGCCATATCAAGGTGTGCTTTCAAGGCACACATATGTATCAGCAAGTCCATTGTATTTTACAATCAACATACTTTCATTTTCATGATCATTTGAGTTCATATTTTCATGCTCTTGTGAAGTGTACTATTCACTGCCATATCTCTCAATTTTCTCAGTCACATTGCAAAGATAATTTTGTTTGAACTTGTTGCTTCATTTTCACTAATTCAACTTGATAAAGTTAGCTCTCTAAGTCTACTATATACTCAAAAATGTCCATTGAAATTGGATGTTTCGATCGTCAGCTACGTTCATTTGAAGTCGACTATATCACTTCATTTTCTACTTCTCTGTCAGCACTACTCTCAAAACAGTCATTTTCTCAAAGCTATTTCTCAGTATGTACTTCACCATATTCCATGATTCAAAGCTTGTTAGAATCAGCACACTATCTAGTATATTCCTAAAAATATTTAATAAGCATTGGATTCTTCAATCATGAGATAGTTTCATTTTTTTGCTCACAAGTTTGAGTACTGCTATAGCGCGTGAAAATTGGGATGGTCCTATGACTTGCAAGTTCTTTTGTCTTTGTGTGGTTCATCTTTTTTTACCAAGTCACTCATGCTTGTTAGCTTATTAAGTGCATAAGAGTTCCCCAAAAGCAGTTAGGTTAATTGCTACCTTGGCTAGAGAATTGTTCAAAACTTTAGACACGTGTATGAACATAAATAGTAAGCTTTTGGCCCTTAAATCTACTTCAACTTATCTATTTTGATTCACCTTTTTTAGTGTGATCTTCCAAGGTACATAGGGTGTCTAATACATCCTTTGGCAAGCTAAAGGGGCCCACTACATATCTCTTGACTTCATTTGGCTGGTGTAGTGAAAAGTTTTTGCAGCACCACTTCACCTTCATCAACTAGAAATCCATCTCTTCAGAATCATGAAATCTCCCATAACATTGTTAAAGTAGGATTTTCTAGAAGATGAATCTAAAAGCTTATGATGAAATATTGCAATCTCATATATGGAATTAGAGAAGATAACCTTTTCAACAAGATAAACGAAGAAATCTCTTTCCAATATTAAAACACACTCACATTTTCATCTTTTCCACACTTGGTGATTCAAAATTATTTTGAAAAGCATTTGTTACCATGAACTTGGAAGGTCTAGAAGGGTCAGAAGCTTTGCTTCAATTATCCTTGACAACGGGACCAAAAAATGTATGTTATACTTTGTACTTATCTTCTCCATGATAAAGAGTATCACAACCTCAAATACTTTAATTGTCACTCTAGGCGTGTGCTAAACTCCTAGCCTCTTCTTTATCAATGGAATCCAAGATTTATTATCAAAATATCACCAAAATAAGATATTCCATAATTGTTATTGATCATTCTTATTTTTCATGTAGATTTAGTTCAAAGTAAGCTTTTCCTTTGTTTCTTGTGTCTAAAGTGTGCTATTTTGCATAATAAACACAATATTTAAATAAGAAATTCAACCTTTAGTACTTGTACCCCTATGATGAGAGATGGTGATTCTAAAGGATTCAACAATACTTTACTTGATTAATGGAGCTTAGAAGGTAGGAATAGGCCCATTGAAGCATGAAACACTGAAAGAATTACTAATCACAAAGATGAATCCATGAGAATCTCTCACTTAATCCACTTAAAATCACCATTAAAGCTTAATTATGAAGAGAATTATAAGAAGGAAGAGCTCTCAAGTTCTCATTAACTCCAAAAATTACAAGTGTCAAAACTGACTTATCTAGCTTCTTAAGTGTCCCTTTTCACACTTGTAATATGTCCTTTAAACTTTTTATCTCGAGAGCTCAAAAGAGTTCTACAAAAATTAAAAGACATAACTACATATGAGGAAGACGCTTCCTTATATTTACAAAATTTGGGATATTCCATTCTAGTAAAATAAAATGTTTCCCATTCTTTACTTTACACAAAATTCTTTCCAACACCTCTCTAATTTATCATGCAAAATTCTCTAACTTAAGTTTGAGGATTAAACATTTAGGCTCAGACTTAAGTTTGATCTTGTCAATCAAATATTAACTTCGAGCCAAGTATCTTGAGAATTTCTCTAGTCTAAGATAAGCAAGGATCAAAGTTAAGTTAGAGTCTTTAAGCTAATATTGTGAGAAGGTGCAACTTAAGTTCTTATCTTGCTAGCCTCTTTGCCTTTACTGACCTTTGATTGAAAGAGGCTAAACTTAAATTTGTATCTCTACTCCTTTGAGTGGACAAAACTCAAACTTAAAATCAATTCCTATATATTCATAGCACATTTATTATATTATAAGGGATGGTCGAAGTTGATTTCACATTTATAAGCATACAAGTAAAACAAATTGGAACTAAAATTGAGTAAGAGAGTTTTCAAGTATGTAATTTATTAACAAAAATAGTCTTGAACTTAAGTTTGAGCCTCTACCAATAAAAAGTTAATACTTTGACACTCCTTTGGTCATTTGATAAAGGACTTGAACTTAAGTTTGAGCCTCTATTATAATAGATTATAAAAGGGCTTTCAATTCAAGAGGTTCAAACTTAAGTCTACGCCTCCACCACTCAAAAGACTAGAGGTTGATGTAGGAGAGACTGAAACTTAAGTTTGAGCCTCTTTGTGTATGATTGAAATAGGAGTTAGAGAGGCTTGAACTTAAGTTTGATCCTCTATTCAACTTGGAAGTTAGAGAGACTCAAACTTAAGCATGACTCTCTATTCAACTTGAATCGAGGAGTCTCCAACTTAAGTTTGAGCCTCTATTCAACTTGGAGTTAGAGAGGCTCAAAGTTTATTTTGAACCTCTATTCAATTTGGATTCAGGGGAGTTGGAACTTAGGTTTAAGCCTCTATTCAACTTGGAGACAGAGAAGCTTGAACTTAAGTTTGAGTCTATATTCAAGTTAGAGTCAAAGAGGTCCAAACTTAAGTATGAGCCTCTATTCAACTTGGAGTTAGACAGGATCAAACCTAAGTCTGCGCTTCTATTGAACATTGAGTAAGATAGACTAGAACTTAAGGTTGAGCCGCTATTCAACTTGGAGTCCAAGAGGCTTGACCTTAAGTTCGAGCCTCTAGAATTTTGAGCAGAAGAGCTTCAAATTTTAGTTCAAACTTGTACCTCTATTGAAAAAGAGATTGGGAGAGGCTCCAAAGTAAGTTCTAAGCTCTTACTATAAGACTAAAATATACTCAAATGTAAGTTGATCAACAAAATCAAACTTAAGTTTGAGTCTTCACTCTTTTGAGTTCAAGATGCTTAAACATAAGATCCAACCTCTTATCTTGATAGCTGTTCTAATTTCTTATGCAAGAGGCCATAACTTAATTTTGAGCATCTTCTCCTCAACAACGTTTTGGCTTAAATTTATGTTTGAGCGTGTGAATCAGTGTGTCAATCAAAAGTTAACTTTGAGTGTGTCAATCAAAAGTTAACTTCGAGCTTGGTATCTTCAAACTCTCTAGGATAATGAGGCTCAAAGTTAACTTATAGCCTTTACGCTAATAATTATGAAAGGCTCGATCTTAAGTTCTTATATTTTTAAGCTCTTCACTTTTATTGACCTTTGATTAAAAGAGATTTGAACTTAATTTTGAGCCTCTATTCAACTTGGATTTAGAGAGACTCAAACTTAGGTTTGAGCCTCTATTAAACTTGGATTTAAAGAGGCTCGAATCTAACACTACAAGGAATACGGGCGTATAGCGACGGTTAAGGCGACACAATTTCGTCACTATAAAATTGCAAAGTGCATCGTACTGAGCATCGCACGCGGACCGTCGATTAAACAACATTGGAAACGACGTTTTTTGCGACTTGTGGCACGATGAGGTCTGCGATGCTCGCATAGATTGTCGCTAACACGACGGTCTTAAAAAGCGTCGCATAAGCGACACTTGTTTATGTTGCATAAGTGATGCTTTTTGGCATCACATATGCGATGCCAAAACATGTCGCTTATGCGACGATAACTAGATGCGTAGCATCGCTTACACGACGGTGTGTTGACGGAAAAAAATTAAAATGTTGGAGGCTCTTCGATCGGCATTTTCACGCATCTAATCGAAGAGCTCTCCAATGTTCGCAATTGCACTACGCTTATGAGCTGAAGCAAGTATATGCAGAATTGTTGTTTTTCCTAAGCTCTCTCTTATTGTCTCCCTCTGTTTTTGTTTCTCTCTTTCTACATCTTTCTCTCTTTGAATTCTCTCTCTCTCTCTCTCTCTCTCTCTCTCTCTCTCTCTCTCTCTCTCTCTCTCTCTCTCTTTATTGCAAGTTATTCAAGAAGCTAACCAAGCAAAAAGTATGGCTAACAACCACATAAAAAGACTTACATGCATGCATTATTGCATATATATATATATATATATATATATATATATATATATATATATATATATATACATATACACACATTAACATATATGCAAATACATGTATATGCACATCCACATGCATGCACATTCACATGCATGCACATGGATGCAAATGGAAATGCATCCACATACACATGCATGTTTCATACATATACACATGCATATACATACATTATACACATATATATGCACATACGTACACACACATATACACATGCACACACACATGCACATACCTACATATACACATATGCATGCACATACACACATATACACATAGAGTTACACATATACATGCACATACATATACACACATATACACATGCACACATGCATACACACATATCCACTTACACATACACATGCACATACATACATATACACACACATACACATGCAAATACTTACATATACACACACAGAAGAATGATGAATCTAAAGCTTACTTGGAATCCTGGGTTTGGTTTTATTTTACGGACGTCCTTATGCATGAACAGTAGCCACATAATGCCTTCATTCATAAAAAATGTTATTATGAAAGTATTATTGTAATTAATACACATGTAGCATATGATCTCATCACATAAATATTTAATTAACGTTTTCCAACAAACTTTAAAATTACTCTTACAAGTCTCATTGCCAACGGAGTGCTTTTGCCATGGGAGCTGGACGTAGACCGAAACATACAAAGGCCTTCATTCTCCTTCCTCTGGGGCTAGCCGTCCTCCTTCGTCACCGCTCCTATTCTTGAACCTTCCGATGGAGGAGCTTGCTGCTATGATTTTTGGTTGTGACAGCTATGGAGAGATGAACATCAATCCATATGGCTGGATTGATGGGAAGCAGAAGACACAGTTTCCAGCTCAAGTTCTTTGCTTAGATTTAATAATCTTTGATATTACATTAGGTCGCTGTCTGAGGTGTAATGAGGTTTTGTTTACATGTAGGCACGCATACGGTTGAGTTGTCAGTGTGCACCATTGACAGAAAGAATATACAAGGGAGCATTAGCAGCGAATTATGTGAATTATTCACAGGAGAAAATCCTATTTGAGTTAAATCATGTGCAGATAGATAAGCTTATATCTCTTTTCATGAGAAACACATTGAGTGTCAGTAGACAGGTTGTGGGTTTACAACGTGGGTCCATGTCAGGGGACAAAGGAGAAGATGTTGACGGTTGCATACAAAGGCCTTCATTCTCCTTCCTCTGGGGCTAGCCATCCTCCTTCATCACCGCTTCCATTCTTGAACCTTTCGGCGGAGGAGCTTGCTGCTGTGAGTTTTGGCTGTGACCATGCGACTTACAATGAATGTGTCACACAGCTTCTGTTTGGTATACTTTATCTATCCTCTTACTTTCTATCACAGATATACGTCTCCCCTTTAAACCATAATGCATCATATCATGGTTTGGATTTCTTATTTTGAGATTCCATTGTGCTTTCGATAGCATGTTTTCCCACGTCCTGGTCATATGGACACCATTTCCTTCTGTGCCCTTATCTCTCTCTCTCTCTCTCTCTCTCTCTCTCTCTCTCTCTCTCTCTCTCTCTCTCTCTCTCTCTCTCTCTCTCTCTCTCTCTCTCTCTCTCTCTCTCTCTCTCTCTCTCTCTCTCTCTCTCTCTCTCTCTCTCTCTCTCACTCTCTCTCCCTCCCTCCCTCCCTCCCTCCCTCTCTCTCTCTCTCTCTCTCTCTCTCTCTCTCTCTCTCTCTCTCTCTCTCTCTCTCTCTCTCTCTCTCTCTCTCTCTCTCTCTCTCTCTCTCTCCTCTCTCTCTCTCTCTCTCTCTCTCTCTCTCTCTCTCTCTCTCTCTCTCTCTCTCTCTCTCTCTCTCTCTCTCCACATATTACTGCATGTTCATGTGTGTGCATGTTTTTGGTATGTTCAGGCCTTCGAGCTTCTCATATCAGCTATGTAAAGAATATCCGACCAGGGATGCCACTATTTTTGTTTGATTACATTGATAAAAAGTTGCATGGTATTTTTTACGTAGACAGCTATGGAGAGATGAACATCAATCCATATGTCTGGACTGATGGGAAGCAGAAGACACAGTTTCCAGCTCAGGTTCTTTGCTTAGATTTAATAATCTCTGATATTACATCAGGTCACTATGTGAGACGTAATGAGGTTTTGTTTACATGTAGGCACGGGTACGAGTGAGATGTCAATGTGCACCATTGACATAAAGCATATACAAGGGAGCATTAGCAGCGAATTATGTGAATTATTCACAAGAGAAAATCCTATTTGAGTTAAATCATGTGCAAACAGATAAGCTTCTATCTCTTTTCATGAGAAACTTGTTGAGTGTCAGTAGACAGGTTGTGGGTTTACAATGTGGGTCCATGTCAGGGGACAAAGGAGAAGATGTTGACGGTTGCAGGCTTGAATGTTCACTAATATGTGGGCTTTTGGACAGCATATTAAAATCAAAGCCATTGATTCTTTACGTAAAACAGAGGATTCTAGTATTGTTGCTGCTTTCAAGCAAGTATCACGTGCTAGCTCAAAAGACACGAACCTTATAGATAGAGAACTTGGTTATGTAGGAACTATTGTTGGTATCTACGAAATTTCATTTCGTACATTCAAACAGGTAGAAAAAAGTTTATATTTTTTATGATAGAGTTAGTTACTTTTTTAAGCACCTAATAATAGGTTTTTGTTGTTATATATATTTTAAGCAATATGAACTTCTTCAAGAAGTTTTTTATATGTTCTGATTTCATCTATTAAGTACATGTCTTTCAAGCCAACACTGAACCCTGTTTGGAAAGCCATTCATGCAGAACATTTTGAAGGCATGTTAGGAACTGAAGAGCAGTTTTAGTCCCTTTTTGATAGCAAAGACTTGGGACAATTCCTGTATGGCAATCTGTTAACCATTTATTGCCAACAGGACACTGCATTATCTCGCTGTCATGCACAACTACACTGTTTAAATATGTGTACTCTACACCGGGGGGAAAGGTCATATTTAAGACCTGTATCCCTATCCACAAAGGAGCTTTTATACCCAGTGCCTTAATTATTGTAGGCCTGGGAGCAAGAGAGTCACAATACATATTTAACATTTGAATTTCATGTTTTAGCAACCAAAAATGATTTTCTAAAATCAAATGGCTTGAAAGGATGCCATCCTGAGATAATTTCAGTAAAGCTTGGCGTCCTTGGGTAGATATTAACTGATGAATTAAATCCAACAATTCAGAAATCTCAGCCTTCTCTCTCTCGTTCTCTTCTTGCTCTCGCGTGTTAATCCCGACACAAATGTGCCGGGAGAAATCAAACTTTTTTTTTATGTGTGTGTATGTGTCTTTGTGTGTATGTGTATGCATGTATGTATGCATATGTGTGTGTATGCATGTGTATATGTGTGTATGCATCATTATGTGTGTATGTTTGTGTGTGTGTATATGTGTGTGTATGTGTATGTGTTGCAATAAAAATGCATGATTTCTTCAAGTTTAAAATAGTATTTTATGAGCTAAAGAAAAAAAAGGGGCTAACAAACATTTTGATGATGGTACGTAACTCTATCATGGTCTTATAAACTGGTAACATTCCAAGTGTGAAGCATGCACACTGTTGTATCAAGTTTGACAATGATCCTTTGCTTCCAGCCCCTATCATTGCCATCATGGAATTGGATGGACAGCTATGCCTCTCAACAACGGTTGGTATTTCCCCAAGAACACGTTGAAATTCACAAATTGCTGATCTTCTAGCACTGATTTCTTCAAGTAAGCTAAGAAGATTTTCTTGGTAACCATAGTCAAGGATATCACTATGACATGGATTGATAAATGTTCTTGGAATGAGTTCCTCTTTTCCTAACAAGACTAATCGGATCTTCCTTTCCAAAGTGAGAACTCTCTGAGAAGACAATCTGCCATCATCTACAGCAATATGAACTTCTTCAAGAAGTTTTTTATATGTTCTGATTTCATCTGTTAAGTACATGTCTTTCAAGCCAACACTGAACCCTGTTTGGAAAAGCCATTTATGCAGAACATTTTGAAGGCATGTTAGGAACTGAAGAGCAATTTCAGTCCCTTTTTTATAGCAAAGACTTGGGACAATTCCCGTATGGCAATCTGTTAACCATTTATTGCCAACAGGACACTGCATTATCTCGCTATCATGCACAACTACACTGCCTAAATATGTGTACTCTACACCAGGGGGAAAGGTCATATTTAAGACATGTATCCCTGTGTGAATGCATGTGTATGAGTGTGGATGCATCATTATGTGTGTACGTGTGTATGCATCTGTATGTGTGTATGCATGTGTATGTGTGTGAATGCATCATTATGTGTGTATGTGTCTATGTGTCTATGTGTGTATGTGTGTGTATATGTGTGTGTATGTGTGTGCACGTCTATGTGTATGTGTGTATGTCTATGAGTGTGTATCTATTTATGTGTGTGTATGTGTCTATGTGTGTGTATGTGTCTATGTGTGTATGTGTATGCATGTATGTATGCATGTATGTATGCATATGTGTGTGTATGTGTGTGTATGCATTATGTATGCATATGTGTGTGTATGCATTATGTATGTGTATGTATGCATGTGCATTATGTATGCATATGCATTATGTATGTGTATGTATGCATGTGCATTATGTATGCATATGTGTGTGTATGCATGTAAGTATGTATGTATGTATGTATGTATGCATATGCATATGCATTATGTATGCATATGTATGCATATGTATGCATGTATGTGTATGTGTGTGCATGTCTCTCTATGTGTGTGTATGCATATATGTGTGTGTATGTGTATGTGTATGTGTATGTGTATGTGTATGTGTATGTGTGTGTATGTGTCTGTGTATGTGTGTGTATGTGTGTATGTGTGTGTATGTGTATGTGTATATGTGTGTGCATGTGTATGCATTATGTATGTCTATGTCTGCATGTGCATTATGTATGCATATATATGTGTGTGCATGTATATGTGTGTGTGTATGTGTGTATGTGTGTATATGTGTGTGTATGTGTGTGTGTGTCTATGTGTATGTGTGTGTGTGTCTATGTGCGTATATGTGTGGGTGTGTATGCATATGTATGTGTGTGTAAGTGTGTGTGTGTATGCATATGTATGTGTGTGTAAGTGTGTGTGTGTGCGCATACTTGATCTTTCTCTTTGCATCTCTCTCTCTCTCTCTCTCTCTCTCTCTCTCTCTCTCTCTCTCTCTCTCTCTCTCTCTCTCTCTCTCTCTCTCGTTCTCTCTCTCTCTCTCTCGTTCTGTTGCTCTCGTCCAGATCTCGGCACAAATGTGTCGGGAGAATTTGAAAATTTTTTTTAACATTCCAGAGCGTCGCTTATGTGATGCTCTAGAAAGAACGACCTCGCTATCCAGTTTGCCCGTGTCGCCAATAACGTCGCTAGGCAACACTACTTGCGACGCAGAGATTCAACGTCACATAAGCAACGCAAGCATCGCTTATGCAACGTATCCGCTTCAAAAAAAGAAATCGAAAACATCACCATCGCTCATCGCATAAGCGACCCTAGTCGTCTTTTTTTCAATTCGGGGGCGTCGCTACGCCCCCCTATTTCTTGTAGTGTAAGTTTGAGCCTATGTTGAACATGTAGTCAGATAGGCTCAAACTTAAGGTGGAGCCTTTATTCAACTTGGAGTTAGAGAGAGAGAAAAAGAGAGAAAGGGAAGAGAGAGAAAATTTGATTCTGGCTATTGGCTGCTGCACATCTACAAAGTGTAATTGGAAATGCAGTTGATATAGAAAACAAACCACCTATAACAACTTCTACTGATAGAGAAAGAGAGCGCTAGAGAGAAATAGATAGAAAGAGAGAGAGAGAATCCTGTTGATGGCGATTGCTGCTATGCAGAATAGAGAGAGACAAAGAAGAAGAACTTTATATAAGAAAAATGAAATAAGAACCGTGCTTTACAATCGTGGTTACAAGATACGATCGTGTAGTAGTACCACGATACCCTTGGAATAAGAGGTAAATAGATTAAGTTGATGTTGAACAGGAAGGAAAATTATTTAATGCCACACAAGTAGAGAAAACCTTGGTGTTGAACAGGAAGGAAAATTATTTAATGCCACACAAGTAATTGATAAAGCCTTGGTAGGAGCAGCAGACAGCAGTTTTGAGTAAAACATCCCATGTTCACTAACTATGATTTTGCATCTTCTCCAGCCAGTCAGGAGCAACACCATTGTTTTTGTTAACAATGGCTTCCTTGCACTCTTTCACATATTCATTTTGCTCTCTGCCATTTCTGACAACCCCAACGAACTTACGCAGCTTCTTTATGGAATTAATGCACTCATCGACATCAAGGTGAAACCTTCGCCAACGGTCATGCAAGCTGCGGTCCTTGACGAGATCCCGAAGCTCATCTGGACGGATATCGTAGAAGAGAGGAACTATCCGGAAGGAGGGGTCACCATCTGACCGGCGGATCAGTGCTACTAGCTCTTTCATCGGCCATGGATGTTGCATGTAGGTCCTGGAGATTTGCACTACACCTAATCTGCAGCTCTTCAGGGCGTCATTGATGCGATCCTGCACGCAAATCCATATCTATCAGCGTTTGCACAGCAAACATTGAACTCGAAACACAGAAAGCTACAAGGTTGTTTCGTGCCGATGCACACAAATAACTGTTAGACTTCATGTTGACCAAACGGAAAACATTCTGTACGTATATGGAAAACAATATTGCAGCCGTGCATTCCGCTCCAAAAGATAGGTGAGATCGTTCCTTAATATCTATACACGTTCACGGGAGATAGGACGTTCATGGAAACAACAGACAGAAATGTGGCAGGCATGGAACAACAACAGTAGAAGTAGAATGAGCTACATCAAATGGTTCTCCAGGAGGGAGGCTCTCAGAATGCTCGTCGAAGAACGTGTCGCAACCAATGCAGGTGTGGAGTTTATTGTGGAGCGCTCTGATTGCGTCTTTCTCCGCGGGATTCTTTCCCGTGTGCGATAGGAAGATCATCTTATCAGGTCTGCAACAACAGTATTATGAGCACAAGGAATTTACAATGATCAATGATTATAAGGTCTGCTAAAGAAAGAAGAGACAGGAAATGAATGTGTGTGCGTGTGTGTGTTTGTGTCTACGTGTGTGTGTGAGAGAGAGAGATAGAGAGAGATGGTCTATACTAAACATACCCGGCCGCCATGTTACTAGCAACGAGGGGGCAGCGAAGATTCTGATGAAGATCGGCTAGATGTATCTGCAGACTGCACAAGATCGCAGTGAGAAAATCAAAGAAGAATGCAATGAAGAGGATGAAGCGGGATACTCACAGTATATTACACACCCTCATCGATGTTATGATCCCCTTTTATATGGGGCATCTCCATGAAAGTTCCATGAAAGTTCCATGAGCTGGTCAAACTACATACTCACTCCCCTTTTTTATGGGGCATCTCCATGAAAGCATCATGAATTGGTCAAACTACCCACAATTTGCCTCTTGAGGATGCGTAAGAAGAAGTTGTCCTACCTTTTCACGAGCTCGTTTCTTATAGGCTTGTGAAGCAAAAAAATACTTCGTATGTGGGATTTTTCTCGGAGACCACGTCAAAAAACCCATTTTGGTGTAGCGAATAGCATTGAACACCGTGGGGCTGATGGCCTGGGTTCGATTCCTGTCCGGCTGGACATTTCAATTTCCTTGTCATTTCAACTTTCCTTGTACCCTCAAAAAAAAAAAAAAAAAAAAACAATTTTGTAGCTTTGTTTTAGTTTTCTTTTCTAAAAACAAACCCCGTCCGGCCCCAATTCATAGGGAGCAATTGTTGACCCGCCATCCAACATGGCTGAAGATGTATTACTTCTCTTTGTAACTTCAATTATATAGTAGACGACCCAAACCCATAACCATAGTGCCTTAGAAGTAAGGTAGTGTTTACATATGGTACATATGAGTGGGCTAGCTCATTACTCGCATCTTTCCGTGTGCATTCGCACTTCAAATCTATTTGTTTTTTTCCTTACTTGTTTGTGCATGTGAGAAATTTGAGAGCCCATGGAAGCTTGTGCTTTTTCCCTTAGTAGCCAAAGAGTTGTTTTTACTTGCTTATTGAGTGGCAAGCGACATAGATGTTCTCGGAAATTTGAAGGAAATGAAGAACAAACCAAGTCTCTCAAGGATCGATGTTAGCTCTTCTCAAACATCAAGGCCGGAGGAAGCTTATTATAAAGCTAAGTACTTATCAACTTTTTCTTTGATTTTAAATGTTTGTTTGTCTTAGTTTTTCACTAGCTTTGCCTGCATACATAATGGAAACTTGAGAAAGTACTTCAATTATGGATATGGTTCAAATGTGTAAATAAATGTAATTGGTAGACATACATTATTTGAAAGGAGATCAATTTCAAGGACATAAAGCACATTAATCACTTACATGCATCCATGCATTGAAAATAATGATTGTATGTGCATTTTCTCTTGGAAAGAGATGGTGTCAATACAAAGCTTTCATATCTTGGCACATCACGAGTTTTGGTTTCATCAAAAATCTTCCAAATGCACGACAAGATGTGCATTTGCATGTGGATGCTTGAAAACAAAGCACATGTTTGTGCACAAAAAGGATCATTTAAGCATGAAATGCATGAATTCTCTGCATAATAAAAGCACCAAGTTGCTTGGATTATGTATGACATACATGTATTTGCATGTGGGTACATGCATGAACCTTAGGGTTCACTTTTTATTTTCTTAATCAATGAGAATACTTAAGTGAACAATCTTCAATAAATAGCTACTTTGTGAATAGGAAAAAGACCTTTAGGAGGAAGGAAATCTAAGGTATTTGCAAAATTATGCTAGCTAAATTTTGCAAGCCATATATCTAGAGATTCCTTCTCATGCAAAGATTTTGGATTATGACATTGAATTGATGCCATAGAAGAACCTGGAATATTCAATGCTAATTCTAAATATGATAAAGATACTTAGATGGTTCCAAAACAAGCTTTTAAGTGAGATATTCTAAGTAGATAGGCACCCAAATGCATCGAATGTCTTCAATGACATAGATGATTTCTTGCAAAAGTTTTTCAGATCACATTATTAAACTAGATTAGGGAACTTGCAATAGTACTCCTCTAAGTATAAGAGGTAACTAGAAGCACTTGCTTGAGAAATTCTCCAATGGAGTTCATGATTAGACATCCTAAGTAGGATGGCTCGAAGTTGATGCCATCAAACACAATTTGACATCAGAAAACTTTGAAGATTCCCTCCTCTTAGAGGAACTTCCAAGTTAATTTATGGTTTCATTGAATCAAGAAATTTACATCTTAAGAAGAAAGTCGAGAAAGGTTTTCTTTAGAAGATGCAATGGTTCTTACTAGAGGAACTTAAAGTTCTTAAGATACAAACATCAAATGAAATAATGTACCTTTAGAATGTCATCATACTTTCTATAGTTGTACTTCAACTAATTTTTGAAACCTAAATCCACCTTTCCTAATAGAAATGAACATGAACTTGCATTTTTCATGAACAAGAGAATTCATTCCCAAAGATCAAGAACAAATTCATGAGTATGTTAGGAAAAGTGGTCGTCCATATACCTCTAGAAGATGTTTTAATGAACACCAAAACTAGAATTCTTTTTAGTAAGTGTTCTAGAAACTATCAAGTCCCACACAAGTGTAAGAGTGGTTGAATATCCCAATGATGGGAAGAGTCTTAGAAGTCACTCTCTTGTTTTGAATGAAGCCATGGATTTTTTTTTTGAGGAAAAAGCCTTTTCAAAGCAGGGAAGAAAGTATGAAAGCTTGTCAAAGAATCGGTAGGATTAATTCCACAAATAGAAACTTGAGAAATAGATGATGGGGTAAAAGAACACCTTTTAGATGTTGAGAAAAGAGGAAATTTCTAAGAGACCAATTCCATGGCATGCTGAAGTCAATGGAAATTGAAGACACATCAAGATCACAAAAGATTTTGAGAAGATAAGTTGCAACAATCAAGTGGATAGAGCATACCAAACCTAAAATTCTTTAAGAGAAGTGAAAGTGCAAATAAAATTTAGAAACCTTAAACTTTATTTTGTTGCTCTTGGCTTATAGACCATTTAAAAAGGATCGTGTCCAAGAGTATAAAGGAAAGAAATCCTAAGTTTGTAAAGACTTTATAACTCCTTTTGAGTAAATCTTGTAATCTCTTTTCTTTATCACTTCTCTTCCATGTCTTCATTTGGAGTTTCCATGGTGTTATTGAGGTGTCTCAACCTATATCACATAAGATAAGTGTTTTGACCTCCTTCTTGTGTGTATTTCTTGATTATAAGTGGTTTTATGTAGGACAATCATCTTCTTGAGTATGTGCACGGACCCCATAGTTTTTGTGAGATGAATATCCATATTCTTAAAAGGGAAAAGATACTTAGATTGAGATTTCAAAGTGGATCTTGCACCACTAGATGTTACTTAGGTTGTGATCTAGCGGATCTAGAATAGCATAGATACAACCCTTGATACAACAAAAAAACCTCTTAAAGAGGGAAAACATTCTCCGGCACTCTATACGTATAGGTATATGTATGCGTATATTTATATGTATATGTATATGTATATGTATATGTATATGTATCTGTATATGTATACGTATATGTATTTGTATATGTATATGTATGTGTATATGTATATGTATATGTATGTGTATATGTATATCTATATGTATATGTATATGTATATGTATATGTATATGTATATGTATATGTATATGTATACGTATATGTATATGTATATGTATATGTATATGTATATGTATATGTATATGTATATGTATGTGTATATGTATACGTATGTGTATATGTATATGTATATGTATACGTATATGTATATGTATATGTATATGTATATGTATATGTATACGTATATGTATATGTATATGTATATGTATATGTATGTGTATCTGTATATGTATATGTATGTGTATACGTATATGTATATGTATGTGTATATGTATATGTATATGTATATGTATGTGTATATGTATATGTATATGTATATGTATACGTATATGTATATGTATATGTATATGTATATGTATATGTATATGTATATGTATACGTATATGTATATGTATATGTATACGTATATGTATATGTATGTGTATATGTATATGTATATGTAATACATGTATGTGTATACGTATATGTATATGTATATGTATATGTATATGTATATGTATATGTATGTGTATATGTATATGTATATGTATATGTATATGTATATGTATATGTATATGTATATGTATATGTATATGTATACGTATATGTATATGTATATGTATACATATATGTATATGTATACATATATGTATATGTATATGTATATGTATATGTATATGTATATGTATACGTATATGTATATGTATACGTATATGTATATGTATACGTATATGTATATGTATATGTATATGTATATGTATATGTATATGTATATGTATATGTATATGTATATGTATACGTATATGTATACGTATATGTATACGTATATGTATATGTATATGTATATGTATATGTATATGTATATGTATATGTATATGTATATGTATATGTATACGTATATGTATATGTATATTTATATGTATATGTATGTGTATATGTATACGTATATGTATATGTATACGTATATGTATATGTATATGTATGTGTATATGTATGTGTAGATGTATATGTATATGTATATGTATATGTATATGTATATGTATATGTATATGTATATGTATATGTATATGTATATGTGTAGCTCAGTGATGAGTAGCACCTCCTTTAATGTCAATCCGGGAAGACGTGAGGATGGTATGAAGACCACGAGCAAGTGGGAGCACAAGTGCGTGAGTGAGAAGCACATAAGCATGCACACACATACACGCACACGAGCACACACGGTAAGAACAAAGAGAGTAAGACAATGGAATCACTTCTATTGCAAGGAAGTTCTCATACAAGCTCAAACTACAAGAAGCTAGCCCAAAAATGAGCTCTCTAGCTCTATTTATAGTTTTTGACTAGCTTTGGCCCTGTCCAGACCTAGTGTCCGGCCTAGTTAAAAATTAGGTTCCAGGGCTTATTTGAGGGCTCAAACGAGATCTAAAAATTATGAAAATTGGCAGGCAACTACTTCTAAGGCTCCCCAAGCTCGAGGACTTCTCGGCTTGTACAAAATGGAGCTACAAAAAGGTGAAATGATATTTACAAGGTTTTTTAGTGATGAGAATCACTTGAAAATGATGTAAGGGTTTTGAAAAAAATGAAGGGTTGCCTTAGTTCTAGATCTGCATGTGTGTTCGTACTTGCTTCTTCCCGTATGCTGTCAACACTCTCCCCCCCCTAGCGTCTGTCACCTCTGACAGACCTTTGCTCTGCGGGTTGATCAATATAGTTCTGGAGAATGTCAGCTCCCACCTCATGTTCTTTGATTCGCAGCCCTCGGATCAGGTCTCTCTGCAGGGTATCCCAATTGACTGGGCCCGGTATGTCTGTCTGTGGCGTTGTGTAGAGTTCTGAGTGCATCGTTTGTTCGCATGCAAAGAGGTGTAACAAATGGGTGGGCCGTGGCGCGAACACCTCTGAGTGTGCTTCCCAGAACCCCGTGGTGAACATTTCATCGAACGTTTGCTTGTAGCAGGCAGGGAGATATCTGATGCGTGCGTGCCATGCATAAGCCACTCGTATGCTCGGGGTTGTGCTCATATCATATAGCAGGTCGTAGTTACCATTAATAAACCTGGGAATAGGAGGTTGAATACGGCATACATTGCGAAAAGTTTTGAGTACGACCTGCATCATATCGAAGATCTTGAGCATCATCTGGGCAGGGACGTCTGGCATGGGGTGGAGACGTGGGATCCAATGTCTGATGGTAGCCATCATGTAGGCTACCGTAGGTGTGCCGTTGGGGGGTGCAATGGCAGGGTAATTGAGCCATTCTTTGCAATTGGCATTGTTCTTGACTTTGATTGCAAATGACTTCCATGTCCTTCTCCGTTGTACTGGTCCATAGCAATTGTTATACTTTAAATGCATGGGTGCGTGGTCCCATGTTCGTAGCATCTCGGGATAGGTCTCCAATAGCTTTTGCCTCCAGATGGGTTGATGTATTCTCCCTTTGCGCGCCTCCTCTGGAATGTCCTCAGGTTCAAATTGCGTTGCGAAAGTTGGGTACTTGTTGGTCTTACGTTTGATCTCGGCGTTGTAGTCTGCCAACAGTACAAAGTATGGCTTATATTGTAATTCTGAGCTGGTGATTAGTCTTCTAGGGGCCAACTGTCTGAAGTATTCTGATTGAAGTATGGTTTCTTCAATGGTCTTCATGGCCAACATCTGGTAGGAGATACGTTCTTCATGAGTCTGCCCCATTTCTTCTACCTGTTTCATCCATGCCGATGGGGGTTCCTCATAAGTGTCCTGTCCCTCCTCAGTGATTGTGCCTCTTGGAAAAGGTTGAGGCTCATAGTTCTCGTCATATGCTTCCTCCACTGGAATAATAACTTCCTCTTCTTCCATGGGTTGCTCAGGTGGGGAAGGAGGTCGTTCATATTGTAACAACTTGATTTTTAACTCGGCCACCTGCTGACGTAGCTCTAGTACTTCACTGGCTACTGATAATTCCGGCTCTGGTGAGGTTGCAGCATTGGCCATCTCCTTGTGTTCTTGTTGGTGTGGTGCAGGCACTTGGGCTTTCTGTAGGTCTTTGACTTGGTCAGCAAGCTGATCATGAGCCTCCATGAGAGTGGCATAGGTTTCTAATATTTGTTGTATATTCTCCGAGGGAATAGCTTGAAATTTAGCCGGGTCTATGGGTGCTCCCGGGGTGTTCTCCATGGCAGCCTCGAGGTTCTCTTGGTTTTGTTGTTGAAGCCGTCTGTTCTCTTCTTGAGCTGCTGCAAGATGTCGTCGTAGCAAGGCCATGTTTCGTTGAAGCCTTGCATTGCGGCCCATTTGATCTCGCAGCTGTTCCTCCATGGCTTTGCTCGCTTCCATATGCCTCGCTTCCAGTTGCGCATTTGCATGTTCGAGGGCGGATATTTCGCTTTGTGACACCGTATGACTGGACTCCAAAGCATTGACACGCTCTTGGAGTGTTGCCGAGAGGGTGCAAAGCTCTTTGTTATTTGCTTCCAATAATTTATATTCCTGCTTAAGCTGAGTGGCAGCTTCGAGCATGGTGTCGAGTGCAAGACTAAATGAGGTGGATGTAGGGGTAAGGATAGAAGATGCAGGGGGTTGGGAAGTGGGAATGGGAAGAGTGGATGTTGTGCCTACAGTGCTTGGAAATGGCGACGTGAGTGAAATGATATGTGGTAATGTTGGGATAACAGTGGTGGTGGGTGATCCTGTGGATGGTGAAATGTCCATGGGATCGGACGTGAGAGTGTGTGATTCGTGCACTGTGAATACAGGAATGGTGGGTGGTGTGATAGTGGTGGCAGTGAATGTGGGGGAGTGGGGTTGGGAAAGGGACTTTTTATTATAAGTATCCACCTGTTGGAGTATATTTACAAGGTTTGTCCAGAATGAGGGTTGTGTGACTTGGGTTGAGTGTGAGTCAGTTGCTAGGGGAGTGGCGGATAGGGTTTGGGTGTGAGTGAATGGAAAAGGATGGGATGAGGTCTGGCTATTGGCAAGTGGTTGTCCAAGGGCGGGGAGATAGGAAGGGTGACCTATTATGGTTTGATCGGTGGCCGGATGACCGGTGTGAGGTTCCAAAATTTGGGTGGAAGTGTGGGACGTGGGTAAAGGGAAGGATGTAAAAACGGAGGTGTGTACAATGGTTTCGTGATGGGTTGATATCGGTTGTTCAGGAGGAATAGTGGAGAGGGGTTCTGAAAGGTGGAGGGAAGGTGGCTCTGGAGATGGTACGTGTGTAATTACCTCATGTTCGTCGGTGGGACTCGGGCTCGTCATGTGAACATCTTCTGAAATTATAGTAGGCAAGGTGGTAGAGGTTTCCATTTGAATCATTTTCCCGCGTCGTGGTCGTGTATCAATCCTTCGTTGATCGTAGACAGGGCTTTCCTGATAGACCATTGTCCTCAATGCCTCTTCGATCCCACATGTCTCTGCCAATAAATTCAATGATTCCACAAAGTTGGAGTCAACATTCTCGGCTTGAAGCATCTGGTTCACAAGAGCTCTATTCGCCGCTTCTGTCATCTTATGTCTTCTCTGTACCTGCTTGATTGTCTTGTACAGCCGTCTGAGTTGTGCTGTGTAGGCAGGGGCCTCCTCTTCACTGTCTTCCGGGTCATTTTTGTGTGCGCCTTCCTGCACTTGTGTGTTTGGGTCATGAGGATGTTGTGCCACTTCTTCCCCATGTACTCTGCTCGTCTCGCCCCGTGGCTGTTCTCTTTGGGTTGATGCACCCGGACCCACATTGTCAAGGGAATCTTCACTGTCGGATAGGGGGACCGTCTGCAGGAATCTTTCAAAATCGAAATTTGGATCTTCTGTGAAGGTGGCCATAGATGCAAACTCTGCATCGGTAGGTAGTGGAGGGGCAGAAGGAGTGGGCTGTACCACCTCTCTTGGTTGAGACTCTTGGAGATGGATCGTGAAAGGTGCCACTTGGGTTTCCTCTCTAGTGGAGATTTCGGCGGTGGCTTCTGGAGGGATCAGGACCTGTGAAAGGGATCCACGCATTCTTTTTGCCGGTTGATTCCCTGACTTTCGCCCTTTGAACAGCTCCAGGTGTGCATACTTTAGGGCTCGAGCAACTGGCACATCATATGCAAGACATCTGTAGATGATTCTTGTCAGCGCACAACAACCATGTAAAGTGGGCTTCCTCGCCCCCCGCTTGCCTGCCTCATACACTTGGTCCAAGATCCATACAGGCATCTTAATCGGCAAGCTTCCAGTCTCTGCTAGATATAACCCATACCATATCTTCTTGTGAGGTTGGGTGAAACGGTCATGAGCTGGGAATGCGAAGTGTTGGAGACACATCCGCAAAGGTATGGCGATGTTGGGGGTGAGGGCGCACATTTCTTTTAGCTTCTTGATTCTATTGCTTTTCATCGACTCGGGTATCAAGGGGTCACGGTCAGAAGGTACATGCGTGCCATACATTGGAAGTGCTTCCCTTATTAAAGTAACATTCAATTCAAACTTCCTCATTTCCTCCAGATTTGACAAGGAGGGCACCCAGAATGTGCCTGAATGATCCTTATCCCCTGTCGGCTTCAGCGTGGCAATTAGGTAGTAGCACCTGAGGAAATCTGGTTTAGGCAGAGCTGCACTGAAATAAGTTTGTAATCCTGCTTTTTGCCAGATATCTTGAAGTGGAGCTGCATTTTGCAATGCTTCGAATTCTCGTGAGAAAAACTGGAAGGTCCACCACACTCCTCCACATTCCATCTTGGATTCCCAGATGTGATCCGCGTCTCCCAAATCTCCTGGCATCTCATTGACCCAGTGAGAATGCCCCTTTACTCTTTCGGTTAGGCCATTTGGTGGATCTGGAATAGGAATCCTCCGCACATTCACGAACTCCTCAGGCCGGGCTGTTGGTGGGGCCTCCACCGGCATGGCATCCCAATTGATTGGAGCACCAGATCCTGCCTGAGAGCTTGTGCCTGCCGCTGCTTCCATGAGAGTAGGTTGCTTATCTGCTGGAAGACGAAAGGCACATTAGTGTTGCATAGGAAACAAGATGTAATGGTGTCCCCTTCACAATACTAACATGACAATCCCGGAGGTCAGTGGTTAGTGGTGAAGTGTGGGTGATAGGTGTGAGTGGTGATTAAAGGTCAGTGTCATCCTCGATGCATACTTTGGTTATGCAATGGGCTCGGAATGCTCCTGTGTTAGTGTGGAAGGATTTACAGAATAGGGTCAGGGGGATTAGTACACAGTTTAATTCTCCACACTTTGATAGAGGAGTCATAGCTCTTAGAGCTAAAGACAGGTGAAGATTTCTGTATGAGAGTGTGATGTATTTAGGACCTTTTGGGTACCCATTTCCAGACATTCCTAGGGTTGATGGGAGTGGGGATAGTGAGAGGTGTAGGTATCTTTTCATTTTCTGAGTTGTTGGTCATGAGTGCTTGTGAAAGTTGCTTCATCCTAGTGCCTGAAGGTGAAGTAATTTGGGCTTCTAAGCAGGCCTTGGGCACCCGTATCTGTCTAGCATTAGGGGTAGCCTTCATTGACCGCTTAGGGACCCAAATAGAAATGGTATGCCTAGGGGTTATCCTAGGGGGCTTCTTAACTTCATTCCTTGACGGTGAGGCTCGTTTCTTGTCTTCTTGAGAGTCTGCTATTAGAGTTGTGGGTTTCGCATCCTTGCGTATCCAAATCTGCTTCGCGCCCCGAGGTGCTCTGTGTTGCATGGGTTGGCGCTCCTGCCTCTTGATCAGCAGCCTCCTTTGTGTAGAGTGATGTTCGGTCTGCTCGTTTAGAATCTTCTTTGGATCAGTTAGGAACTCCTTCTTGGCTCCTGAACCTTCAGTAAGATTGACATTCCTCTGCACCATAGAAGTTTGGACAAGCACAACATTGTTATCTTCATGTGGATTCCTGGAGGGACCAGGAGTTGGTGCCTGTTCTATTGGTTTGAGTGCTTGATTTTCTAATTCAATCGTGAGACGGCTTTGGCCTACCCAAGCCTGAAGAAGTCCACTTCTTAGGTTGAGGTTGACTACGTGATCATAGATCCAGTCTTGGCCTAAGACAAGAGGTTCGGTCAGATCCTCGTCTTCACACACTAGCACTTTTGCTGGCATGAGGACCTCTTGTATGTAGAGGGGAAGATCCACCTCTCCCATACAAGGGGTTTCAACACCTCCTAATCCTATCAGATATGCTTCTAGGCGTTTTACCTCCAATTGCAGCTGCTGGCAATAAGAAAGCCGAACTGCACTTGTGGCTGCTCCTGAATCAATTAAAGCCCTCACGCTTGTTGTGCTGTTTCTTTGTCCTATTTCTAGGGTCACAAAAGGTCGTCGGTCCACTATCTTATGGGTACGTTCACCTGAAGCCTCACACATGGCCATGTGATAGCCTGGAGACTCTTGAGTGTCAGTCACAGGCTGATCCCTCCCTTGTCTCCTCAACTTCATTCGTCTGATACGCTCTAAGGCCTCTGCCTGTGCTTCTTCTCGAATTCGTTTTTCCTCCTCTTTACGTTGCTTAGCAGTATTGAGTCGGCTTAGCATTTCCTCCGTGAGGGGTTCCTAATACAGCTTGACTCTGCATCCGCTAATATAGTTTGGGAGAACATCCCCCTCTAGAGTGGCTAGTTGTACTGCTCCACTCGTGGAGATCCTATTGATGATCATAGGTCCGTAGCCTCTCTTTTCTAGCTTTCTTGCGTGTTGTTTCAATGTGTAGACTAAAACTAGATCTCCTGCTTTCAAGCCCTTATCCTTCACATGGGCATCAAAGTATGCCTTTTGCCGTTTCTTTGCAGCATAGATGCCTGCTGCTGCTCGTAGCCTCGTCTCACCTAAGCGCTCTAGATCAAAGGTCCTAGAGGACAACTCGTGTCCATTCCATTCATGCTCTTGTGCTACTCCTAAAGCTGGGATTAGGAAATCTAATGGTAGCACCGCATTCTGTCCGAAGACCATCTGAAATGGGGTGGCATTGAGTACCGTTTTGTAGGCAACTCGGTATGCCCAAACAGCATGATGAAGTTGTTTGTCCCAGTCAGAGCGTTTATTATTTACAAGTTTCGTCAATACGTTACACAGGATCTTATTCGTGCTCTCGGCTTGTCCGTTAGCTTGTGGGTGATAGGGTGCAGACTTCTTATGTATCACCATGAATTCTTGAAGGAGATTTTCAATGACCTCGTTCAAGAAGTGCGTACCTCTATCACTAACCAACTCTATTGGTAATCCATATCTAGTGAACACATTTTCGAATAAGAATTTAGCTGTCGTTTGAGCATCATTCTTCGTCGTGGCTTTTACTTCCACCCACTTTGTAAGGTAATCTGTGGCTACAATAATGTATTCTGCATGGGAGTTTCTAGCTGGGGGGTTGATGGGACCTACAAAGTCTATACCCCACTTTAAAAATGCACGTCCTCCCATCATTGGCCTTAAAGGCATTTCATCTTTTCTTATCGGATATTGGGCACGTTGGCATGTGTCACAACTCTTCACATAAGTATGTGCATCCATATGAAGAGTGGGCCACCAAAGTCCTGAAAATAGAATGGTCTTAATTACCCTGTCAGGCCCAAAGTGTCCACCTGCAGTACCGCTGTGTGCCGCTTCTAAGACTTTCAAATAGTCTGATTCATGAATGCACAGTCTTAGGTAACCATCCTTGCCTCTTCGATATAGGTTTTCTCCTACTAAGGCATAGTCTTGAGCCTCTTGCTCCATGCTCCGCTTTCTTGCAAGACTAGCCTGATTGGGTAATGCTCCCGATCTCATGAACTCGACCAATGGAGCACTCCAATCTGGGATTAATGACACGTGATAAAGAGTGGCATGTTCCACTGGGGGTCTCTTCTGGCACATTGGACAATTGTGGATCCACTCTTGTATTTCTTTGTCCATGCTAGGCCAATACACTCCTAAACGTTTTAGATTCTGCAATGTTCGTTGTTTAGGGTAGTGATTTCCTAGCAGTCCCTCATGGGCTTGTTGCAACCAACTAGTATGTTCATCGTCCTCGATGCAACAAGCTAATACGCCCTCGGCATCTTGCTTGTACATACTTCCGGCCAATATTTGATACTTTAGTGATTTTACAATTTCCTCTTTGCTTGTTTTCACATTCTTATTTGCAGGCCCGAAGGTTAGGACTGGTACCAACTTATTTGCCCATTTAGGAACAACTTCTAAATTGAACAGATAAGCATCGGGCAATTCATCAGACACTCCTTGCGGTGGCTCTCCTGAAGTGATGCGAGAAAGATGGTCTGCCCTAAGATGGGTTCTACCTTTCCTGACAACAACTTCAAAGTCGTATTCCATTAGTAAGAGGAACCATCTTACTAAGTGGCCTGTATTGCAAGGTTTATTGACCAAATATAGTAAAGCTTGATGATCAGTGAAAAACTTGAACTTATTGGCTAATAGATAGTGTCTAAACTTCTTCACAGCATATACCATGCCTAAGCCTTCTCTCTCCGTTGTGGTGTAATTTCGTTCAGGTGCATTTAATTGCCTACTAGCATATGCTATCGGCAAATCTAGGTTTCCTTCACCTGTGGGTTGTGCTAGCACACATCCTATTGCATGATTGGAGGCATCTACATGGACATGAAAGGGTTTGCTCCAATCAGGAGTAGTCAATATTGGTGCTGTGCACAAACGTCTCTTCAGCTCGTTGAAGGAAGTCTCGCATTCCTCACTCCACTCAAAATTTGTTAACAACCCATAAAGAGGTTTAGCTATGATGGCATACATGTGGATAAACCTACGGTAATATCCACAATGGCCCATAAAGGCTTGTACCTCTTTAACATTCCTTGGTCTGGGAAATTCTGCTATTGCTCTTACCTTGTCTTCATCTGTTGATATTCCATTCTTAGAAACAATGTGACCTAAGATCTTACCTTGTCGTACCATGAACACACACTTCTCTGGATTCAGACACACTCGATAATCTCTACACTTGTTGAAGATTTGCCTGAGCTCAGGGATGTGGTAACTTCTTTCTTGGGAATGAGCGCATAAATCATCCACATATACTTCTAAGCTCTTCCGCAAGAACTCTTTGAAGACATGACACATGAGTCTTTGGAATGTTGGAGGTGCATTGGTGAGCCCAAATGGCATCACACGAAATGCAAAGATTCCCCATTCTGTGGCAAAGGCCGTTTTGTGTTGATCTTCGGGGGCAATGGCTACTTGGTTGTCACCTGAAAATCCATCAAGGAAGCTGTAAACTTCCTTGCCTGCAACACGCTCCAATAGATGTTCAGTGATTGGAAGTGGATAACTATCTCTGATCGTAGCGGCATTAACTTTTTTAAGGTTAATGCACACCCGCAATTTTCCATTCTTCTTGGGCACCACTACAATGGGGGACACCCATTCAGTGTGCTCAATCTCATAGATGAATCCAGCTTCAATCAGCCTGTCAATTTCCTCTTTTATTTTGGCTGCATAATTGTCATTATATGTGTAGGGCTTTTGTTTGGTGGGCTTGGCATCCGCGGTCATCGGAATCGTATGAGAGCAAATCTCTGGATCTACTCCTTTCAAGTCTCTATAGTGCCATGCGAACACATCCCTATATTCCCTTAATAGAGCTACAAGCTCTGCTTCTTCTTCTGCGCTTAGGTCGTCTCCTATGTACGTACATCGCTCTTCGTTCCCTTCAATGGTCACTACAATTTTTTTGGTCTTTTCTTTATTTTCATATGCTTCTCCTATAATGGCCTCTCTCTTAGGCATTCGTACCAAAATTTTCCGGTCTTCCACTTCATATTTCTTGAAATTTTCTGGTACTTCAAACAATGATTCTTCCTCTTCTTGTCTCACTGCTTTTCTTTTCTTTTTCTTTTGACCTCCTTCACTTTCTTTCTTTGAATTTATCATTTTAACACTCGCAAGGGGTTCTTCTTCTTTTTGGGTTAACACTCCTATGTCTTCTAAGTAGTGTTCCTCTGAGTCAAAGTAAGTATCCATCACAATGGATTCTAGATCATCGTCATTCTCTTCTTCTTCTGTGAACTCACTGGGATCACATTCTTCCAACAGGGGTTGACACATGAATACTGAAATATCATAACCCTCTTCATCACAATGGGGTGTCCATTGTTCCTCATTAACTGCAATGTCCATGGTAGCTAGGATTTCTGCCCAACCATGAGGCTCAAATTCCTCATCTGGAAATATCATTGGTGTATAGGCTGGGTCTTTTATCGGTCTATCTCCTGGGGGAGTTCCTTCTTCTCTCGCTTTTAGGTGCTTTTCCTCTTCCTCAGTGACCTTGCACATCCACAAGTGAGTATCTTCGTGCAGCCAGGATGGTTCAAGTGAACTTCCTGAATGCACGGAGATAGAATCTTCTTTCGCTTTGTGGATAGGATTCCACTGTAGGGGTGGTACATCTCTGAAGGTGTAATCCTTCAGATTGACCTTGGTGGTGACCCCTAAGTGCTGTAAGTACAAGGAGTTGGTTCCCCAATCCTGTACTATTTGCAATTGTCGTAGGAAAGGTCTTCCTAGGATCATCTCGTAAACATTATTTTTCTCAAAGTCACATATAGCAAACGTATTGTCAAACTCTACACCACAAGTGGTTAGAGTTATCCCTTCAAGCAATCCGAGAGGTCTTTCAAAATGACCATCTGCCATTTGAAGTTTCATTCTCGTTGGTCTTAAGGTGGGTTTGCCCCATCGCTTCCACAAGGAGGTGGTCGCAATAGCAACACCAGCACCCAAATCCACAATTGCTTTGGTTGTGTAACCTTGATAGGTGATCGGAAGATAAGTGTTACCTTCTTCACCTTCGCTCATGTCTCCTATCTTGTCGAGAGGTATCTCTGGTACTTTTTGTTTAGAGCCTACTTTTGGTGTATTGGATTCAAGTTCTGCAACCTTGTAGAGCCCTAGCCGGTTGAAACTAAAGGTACAAGGTATTTTTCCTCTTAAGGTTCAAAGGTTGAATCTAAATCTTAAGGTGAAAAAGGAAAAAGAATTAAAAGGAAAAGTGAAGGTGGAAGGCCGCGTACGAAAAGGTGGAAATAGGCCGCCCAATCAAAACTTTATTTTAAAAGTCACTCTTGTTCTAAAGTCACTACAAGACAAAGTAGCGAATCGTTGAGGACCAGTTAAAATAGACAATCTTGGGACATTGAAAGGACACCAAGATTGTACTGCAGTTAGAGTGCGCGAACCGGCGGACTCTCAAAAAAAAGGAAGGACAAAGGCTATTCTTACACATCAAGAGTTGGGAGCAAGAGAGAGCTTCAGAGGAGCAAGAGCGGAAGCAAGAAGAGCCTCCAGTGTGCTGACGACATTCAAGAGTGCAAGAGGTGCCAAGAGGAAAGGGTGCAGAGAAGAGAGAAGGCGGGCTGGATTCCAAGAGTTCCAAGGGCTATTGCATGCGTGTGCAGTGATACCAATTCCTTAGCTTGGCGGAAGCTTAGTGCAAGGTGTGCACAAGGGAAGCGGGAAGCAAGTGAAGGATTGGTGCACGGCCGCTGGAAGACTTGAGATAATTGGTCTTCAGTAATTGATGCTCTCTGAAGTGGTATTTAGTCATTGATTAGGCTGTGCGCAGTCATTGTAATGGTTGAAGGATAATTAATATTCAAGGTTTCCAAGAGTATTTCTTTGCAGAAGTTCTCACTGTTATTCCATTTTCATCATCTCTTTTTTTCTCCTACAAACCCTCAAACTCCTTCTTGTCCCCGAATCCCCAACAAATTTGGCACGCACGGTGGGACTTCCAAGGAGCTTTGAGCATAGGAGAATATATATTGCCATTGGAGGACAACATTCCAGTGTCGACAACATTACTCCAGTGGGCCAAAAGGTACATCCTTTTATCAAGATCTCATTTTAAGTACACTATGAATAGCTCATGACCGCGACCCGGTCACAAACCTTGAGAATCAAGTGCAAGCAGACAAGAAGAAAGACAAACAGAAGATCATCGAGTCCACTTTCATCGACTTCGTCGGTAGGAAGCATGGCAAGACAGGTGGACCTAGAAATCTTGCTCTCCAGGTTAAACATAAAATTCCCCTCCTTCAGAGGTTTAGCCCATGAGGACCCAGATGAGCACATTCGACGATTTCTTTCATTATGTAAGACTAGGGGACTAATGGGTAGGGAAGATGCTTTCTTGATACTCTTCCCCGCCACATTGGAAGGTCTGGCAGACAAGTGGTTTAGTCAGTTTGCCGAAAACCACTTTACCTCTTGGGATTTGATGAAAGAGGCCTTTAAGAATCAATTTCAGTAGGGCAACACGGCTGAGATCATTATAGAAGAATTGGAAAACTTGAAGTTGGGTCCAGGAGAGAAGTTCCCCGAATTCGTGACCAGGGCAAAAGCATTAATGGCTAAATTACCGGATCCACCACACGACTTCTTTGTCAAGAAGTGGTTGGCCAAACCTTTACCTGTGGTCACCCAATGCAAAATAAAAGAGTTGGTGCTACCTACTGCCTCTGTTGAGGAATTCATCAATACGGCCACCCGCTTGGAACAAATAAGGCACCAGTATGGTACAACGTCTTCCCAACTATCATATGGTACAGAACTGGAGGACCCAGTGAGCCAGTTAAGAAGGGAACTGGAAGGCTTGAAGAGGAATAAGCCCTATACAGAGGAGGAGACTACTGTAGCCCAGCTGAGAAGAGAGATTGAAGCCCTCAAGCTACAAAAGGAAGAGGAAGCCCAAGCAGAGGAACTAGCTCAGCTGAGGCAGGAGTTGCAAGAACTAAAAGGAGGCGGCATTAAGAACGGACTATGGTGCTCCATATGCAGTAAGCAAGGACATATAGTAAGTGAATGTCCTTTGCTAAATGTGACTTGCCAATTATGCAGAAAGATTGGGCATGAGGCCCATGAATGCCAATCAAGGGGAATACAGACAACGACATACTGGACACAAGGTGGGCTCTTGCCACCAGCAAATGTAATGGCAGCAGCAACAAACCAAGGTAATAACTATAATCCTAGACCAAGAACTAACCTTGCAAATGGGCCTAGAAGGCCAATTATTTGCTTCAGGTGTGGAGAATGTGGGCACTACCAAAGTAGGTGCACCCTACCAGAGAATGCACCTCCTTGCAGGAATTGCCCTGAGGCCAGAGACCATTATACAAATTGTTGTCCTAAGAATCAAGCCTCTTCATCAGGGCCCCATATCCAAATGATTTCAGTGCAGGAAGAAGAAATGGCAAATCAAGTTAAGGTGCCGTCACCATCTACCAGGGTGGTGCAGTTAGAGGAAATTGACTCTTTTACTGTGCAGACAAGAAGCAAGGGGAAGGCTCCAGTGGACATGGGTCAAGAATCATTGATTAATGGATTAAACAGAGACAAAGGTGTGTCCGAAGACCTAGCCACCACAAGTGCAGACACAAGGAAAAAGGAAAATTGCACAGGTACCAGTGATGTCATTGGACAGGCATTCAGCAGGGCTCATGAGGAGTTGGATAAGTCAAATGGAGCCCAAGCTCTTAAGGAATCAGAAGCCTCCAGACTGCTCAAGTCCATGAAAAAGGAGGTTAGTATTCTTGATTTAATAAAGATGGATGGGAAATTCAGGTCAGAATTATTACAGATAATTGATGAAGCTTCTACGACGAGCTTAGTGGCTAAGACTGCTATCTTACATCAAGGGATAATTAGGGAAGAAGCACCCCTTACAGATTATAAAAGCCCTCGGCTTACAATATCAATCAAGGGCCATGAATTTCAAGGTGTTATTGTAGATGGTGGTTCTGGCATTAATTTGATGCCTGAACATACCATGAAAAGGATTGGACTCCACCCTTCAAGACCTGCAAATTTCACGGTCACTTTGGCAGATCAGAGCAAAGTAAGGCCCTTAGGGGTAATCCCAAAAGTTCCACTTGAAGTACAAGGTAATCTATTTATCCTGGATTTTGTGGTTTTAAGATTGCCCCAGGTTGAAGGAGGATTTCCCCTCTTAATTGGAAGACCTTGGCTGAGGCATGCCAGTGTCATTCATGATTGGGGTAAGGACACCATGTGGGTACAAAAGAAAGGGCAGGAGCCGACACAAATTCATTTAGAAGAAGGCCCAGACAATCAAGGGAATACTAGTATGATGCAAACAGTGAGCATTTGCATGGAATCAGAAGCAGAGGATCAACCCCAAATAGATTTTGAGGAAGAAGAGGATATTTTAAGTTGGCTTCATGCCGGAAACTCTTCTTCTTGTTTTGGAATTTTTCTTGATAATCCTGGTACAATTGGAGGCTATGATGAAGACAAAGGAAAGGTCCAGGTTGATGGATTGGGAGAGCCCATCACTGACCACAGAAGGGGCAGGAAGATACCCCTCAAATACAAATCGGAGGAGGATGTGTCAACATCAGATAACGAAGTTTCCCAAGCTAAAAGCAAGGTAAAAAATTCTGAGGTTGAATGTTCTTTCCCAATTCAAGAAATCCCTGCAGGATGGATGCAGGACAAGGAGGAAAACATCGAAGTTCAAAATACACCTGCTTATGAAGCAATGCACGAAAAGCTAGTAGAAGAAGACAAGGAAGCAGATGCACAAGAAGGTAATCTGGTAACAAGAAATCCGGTTCAAGAAGTACATTTATGCACCCAAAACAATAATCAACCAGTTCTAGTGGCCACTTGGTTGTGGAGCCACCCAAAGCTTCTGGAAAAGGTAAAATCATTCTTAACCCAGCATGCAGATGTTTTTGCCTGGCATTATAAAGACTTAGAAGGAGTGCCTGCATCTTATGGAGAGCACAGAATTCCTCTGGTTGAGGGAGCCAGACCCATCAGAGGAAGGAGTTATAGACTCAATCCAAAGTATGCCGAGGCGGTCTATGTGGAAATCCAAAAGATGGAAGATGCAGGAATCATCATTCCTGTGGAACACTCAGAGTGGCTCTCGCCTATGGTTATAGTACCAAAGAAGAATACCAATAAAATCAGGATTTGTGTAGACTTTAGAGCTCTCAACAAGGTGACCATTCCAGACGGGTTCCCTATGCCTTTTGCAGAACAGGTCATTGAAGAAGTGGCGGGGCATGCACTATATAGTTTTATGGATGGCTTCAGTGGCTATAATCAAATATCAATACACCCAGAGGATCGTGAAAAGACTGCTTTTATCACGCCGTGGGGAACGTATGTGTATGTAAAAATGCCATTTGGGCTAAGAAATGCTCCAGCCACATTTAACAGAACGGTCAATCTCATTTTTGGCCCCTTATTGCTGGAATCACTTAGAATCTTCATGGATGATTTCTCTTCATTTTCAGGATCTCACAAAGAAACTCATCTAGATTGTTTGGACCAACACCTGAGACAGCTGCAGAATATTTTCCAAAGATGCAGAGAAACTAAGTTAAAGCTCAATCCAAATAAATGTCATTTCCTTGTGACAGAAGGAACCCTCTTAGGACATGCGGTATCCGCTAAAGGTATGGCCCCAGATCCTGACAAAATTCTTTCTATATTAAAGTTACCTAAACCCAAAACTCCTAAAGAGATCCAGAGTTTTTTGGGGCATACCGGTTATCATAGAAGGTTTATAAAAATGTATGCAGAGATAGCTAGACCTCTGACTAGACTCACAGGTAAAGAAGTACCTTTCAAATGGGAAGAAGAGGAGGAAAAAGCATATCAGATATTAAGGTCACGGCTAGTGTGTGCTCCTATCTTGGTCACCCCGGAGTGGTCAAAAATCTTTCATATACATGTCGATGCTAGTGCATATGCAGTGGGAGCAGTTCTGACTCAACCCAGTGAAGAATTTAAAATGGACAGGCCAATTCAATATGCGAGTAGAATCTTGACCAAGGCTGAAAGAAATTACAGTACTACCGAAAGGGAAGCACTAGCAATGGTCTTTGCAATTCAAAAATTCCGCCATTACTTATTGGGGGTAAAATTTATTATTATATCAGATCACCAACCACTCAAGTACTTACTCAACAAACCACATGCTACGGGTAGAATATGGAGGTGGTTACTGTTATTCCAAGAGTTCGACTTCTCGGTAATCCATAAGCCAGGAAGAGAAAATGTGATGGCGGATCACTTGTCCAGAATAAATAGGAAGGATCAAACCAGTGGTATCAATGATGATTCCCCTGATGCACACTTGTTTGCTATACAACCTAAAGGATGGTATGATGATATCAAGCAGTTCATTAATACTGGATTGTATCCAGAAAGTGCTAATGCTGTACTAAGAAAGAGGCTACTTATCAAGAGTAGACCATATACTTTCATTCATGGTAAACTCTACAGACAGGGCAAGGATGACAGGATGAGGAAATGCTTAGAGGAAGATGAAGTGAGGGAAATACTGCAATTTGCACATGAAGGAACAGGTGGTGGGCACCTTCCAGGGCATATCATGAGCCAGAGAATATTAGATGCTGGTCTATGGTGGCCTACACTCTTTAGGGATGCAGATAATTGGAGAAAAACATGTGATGTGTGCCAGAGGTGTGGACCTAAACCCACCAAGCAAAGACATCACCCTTTGGTAGTTTCCACTTCTTGGCAGCCCTTTGAGAAGTGGGGATTAGACTTTGTTGGGCCTATATACCCTCCGGCACTTCCAAAAAGGGAAAAGTACTTACTGATAGCCACGAACTACGCAACAAAATGGGCTGAAGCTATTGCATCAACGGATTGCTCTGCACAAACAGTGGCTGACTTTTTGTATTGTAACATCATTTGCAGATTTGGATGCCCGCTGGAAATCTGTACCGATCAGGGTACTCATTTTGTTAACAAAATATTGCAGGAAATTCCCAACAGGTATAGCATTTTGCACAGGACTTCTTGTTCATACTACCCACGAGCTAATGGACAAGCCGAATCAACGAACAAAGTATTAATTTCAATGTTGCGAAAAGAATGCATGTTGCAGCCGACCTCTTGGGGACGGGCCTATCTGGGTACATTATGGGCATACAGACTGGCCTATAAAGAGACTGGGTATTCCCCCTTTCAATTAGTTTATGGCTTGGTTCCTATTGAACCATTTGAATTTATCAGAGGCTCTATAAGAACGGAAACACTAGAGAGAAATGGGATGGAAGTTTCAGCAAGACTAACTGCTTTGCATAAACTGGAAGAATCGAGAATTTTAGCATCCAAACAGTTAGAGAAGCTGCAATTACACAGGAAGGAGACTCATGACAAAAATCTATGGCAAAACAATTTGAAGCCTGGAGATTTAGCCCTGCTACACAGACCACAAATTTCTAATCAAAACAAAGGGAAATGGATCCCTCACTGGGAAGGCCCCTTTCGCATTACGAAGATGCTGCAGTGGGGTGCAGTGCAATTGGAAACACTCGCTGGCAACACCCTACCTTTGGTTAACATTTCCAGACTCAAGGCTTATTATCAAGTATCATAAACATTGCATTTTCCTTTATCTTGTTGGTTTTGGATTGTTTTAATAAGTAGTAATAATCAGCTCACAGGATTGTTGGGCGTCGTTTTTTATGAAAATCATAAATTTGTTGGGCGCAAGTTTTGGGTGAAAATCCGAAAATTGGGCGCACGATTTTTTTTCTTTTCTTTATCAATTTTGGGCGCATGTTTTCTTTTCCATCAATAAAAAGTCAAGAATTCATCAATTCATAAAAAAGAAATTCATCACTTGAATGGCTCATAGCTTTGCTAAGTAACTTTCAGTTTTGCCCTTTCCTTTGTTTGTCTCTCGGATGGATGAGATTAACATTGTCATCTCCTCTCTTTTTGATCACCTTTTTATGCTAGTCCGCTCCTTCTTGAGAGGTGCTCCCTCATTCGAACCACCTATATAATATGGCCTCTTTTCTCATTCTTGCTTCACCATCCTCAGGAATTCCGTTCTTATTTTCAGTACCAAGTTGTGCTAGGGAGGAAATAAGGAGAGCATTTCACACCCCCTCACCCTCAATCCCCCTCAACAATCTCCACAACCCAACCCCCGGCGGCAACAACCGATCCCCCCTCTCCCTCCTTCTCCTTCCACCTCCCCCCTCTTCATCACCCTTCAACACACCCCCCTCTCAAACCCACGCCCGCCCCCCCTCGGCGCAACACCCCCAGCCCCCCCCTCTCCAATATCATCAACCCCCCCCTCTCAAACCCACGCCCGCCCCCCCTCCCGCCCCCCCTCGGTGCAGCACCCCCAGCCCCCCCCTCTCCTATACCCTCAATACCCCCCCTCTCAAACCCACGCCCGCCCCCCCTCGGCGCAGAACCCCCAGCCCCCCCCTCTCCAATTACCTCAACACCCCCCCCTCTCCAACCCACGCCCCCCCTTCACGACCCCCCTCGGCGCAGCACCCCCCAGCCCCCCCCTCTCCAATTACCTCAACACCCCCCCCTCTCCAACCCACGCCCCCCCTCACAACCCCCCCCTCGGCGCAGCACCCCCCAGCCCCCCCCTCTTCATCACCCCTCAATACCCCCCCCTCTCAACCCACGCCCCCCCCTCACAACCCCCCTCGGCGCAGCACCCCCCAGCCCCCCCTCTTCATCACCCCTCAATACCCCCCCTCTCAACCCACGCCCGCCCCCCCTCGGCGCAACACCCCCCAGCCCCCCCTCTCCAATATCATCAACCCCCCCCCTCTCAAATCCACGCCCGCCCCCCCCTCACGACCCCCCTCGGCGCAGCACCCCCCAGCCCCCCCCTCTCCAATTACCTCAACACCCCCCCCTCTCCAACCCACGCCCCCCCCTCACAACCCCCCTCGGCGCAGCACCCCCCAGCCCCCCCCTCTTCATCACCCCTCAATACCCCCCCCTCTCAACCCACGCCCGCCCCCCCTCGGCGCAACACCCCCCAGCCCCCCCTCTCCAATATCATCAACCCCCCCCCTCTCAAATCCACGCCCGCCCCCCCCTCCCGCCCCCCCTCGGCGCAGCACCCCCCAGCCCCCCCCCTCCTATTACCTCAACACCCCCCCCTCTCCAACCCACGCCCCCCCCTCACAACCCCCCTCGGCGCAGCACCCCCCAGCCCCCCCCTCTTCATCACCCCTCAATACCCCCCCTCTCAACCCACGCCCGCCCCCCCTCGGCGCAACACCCCCAGCCCCCCCTCTCCAATATCATCAACCCCCCCCTCTCAAATCCACGCCCGCCCCCCCCTCACGACCCCCCTCGGCGCAGCACCCCCCAGCCCCCCCCTCTCCAATTACCTCAACACCCCCCCCTCTCCAACCCACGCCCCCCCCTCACAACCCCCCTCGGCGCAGCACCCCCCAGCCCCCCCCTCTTCATCACCCCTCAATACCCCCCCCTCTCAACCCACGCCCGCCCCCCCCTCGGCGCAACACCCCCCAGCCCCCCCTCTCCAATATCATCAACCCCCCCCCTCTCAAATCCACGCCCGCCCCCCCCTCCCGCCCCCCCTCGGCGCAGCACCCCCCAGCCCCCCCCCCTCCAATTACCTCAACACCCCCCCCTCTCCAACCCACGCCCCCCCCTCACGACCCCCCTCGGCGCAGCACCCCCCAGCCCCCCCCTCTCCAATTACCTCAACACCCCCCCCTCTCCAACCCACGCCCCCCCCTCACAACCCCCCTCGGCGCAGCACCCCCCAGCCCCCCCCTCTTCATCAACCCTCAATACCCCCCCCTCTCAACCCACGCCCGCCCCCCCTCGGCGCAACACCCCCCAGCCACCCCTCTCCAATATCATCAACCCCCCCCCTCTCAAATCCACGCCCGCCCCCCCCTCCCGCCCCCCCTCGGCGCAGCACACCCCAGCCCCCCCCCCTCCAATTACCTCAACACCCCCCCCTCTCCAACCCACGCCCCCCCCTCACGACCCCCCTCGGCGCAGCACCCCCCAGCCCCCCCCTCTCCAATTACCTCAACACCCCCCCCTCTCCAACCCACGCCCCCCCCTCACAACCCCCCTCGGCGCAGCACCCCCAGCCCCACCCTCTTCATCACCCCTCAATACCCCCCCCTCTCAACCCACGCCCGCCCCCCCTCGGCGCAACACCCCCCAGCCCCCCCTCTCCAATATCATCAACCCCCCCCCCTCTCAAATCCACGCCCGCCCCCCCCTCCCGCCCCCCCTCGGCGCAACACCCCCAGCCCCCCCCCTCCAATTACCTCAACACCCCCCCCCCTCTCCAACCCACGCCCCCCCCTCACGACCCCCCTCGGCGCAGCACCCCCCAGCCCCCCCCCCTCCAATTACCTCAACACCCCCCCCTCTCCAACCCACGCCCCCCCCCCACAACCCCCCTCGGCGCAGCACCCCCCAGCCCCCCCCTCTCCAATTACCTCAACACCCCCCCCCTCTCCAACCCACGCCCCCCCCTCACAACCCCCCTCGGCGCAGCACCCCCCAGCCCCCCCCTCTCCTATACCCTCAATACCCCCCCCTCTCAAACCCACGCCCGCCCCCCCTCGGCGCAGCACCCCCAGCCCCCCCCTCTCCAATTACCTCAACACCCCCCCCTCTCCAACCCACGCCCCCCCCTCACGACCCCCCTCGGCGCAGCACCCCCCAGCCCCCCCCTCTCCAATTACCTCAACACCCCCCCCTCTCCAACCCACGCCCCCCCCTCACAACCCCCCTCGGCGCAGCACCCCCCAGCCCCCCCCTCTTCATCACCCCTCAATACTCCCCCCTCTCAACCCACGCCCGCCCCCCCCTCGGCGCAACACCCCCCAGCCCCCCCTCTACAATTCTCTCAATACCCCCCCTCTCAAACCCACGCCCACCCCCCCTCGGCGCAGCACCCCCCAGCCACCCCCTCTCCAATCCTCAACCACCCCTCTCCCTCTCCACCGTACGCCCCCCTCTTCCTCCCAACTCCATCCAATCATTACACCCTCTACCCCCCTCCCTCCACTTCAATCTATCGATTCCTCTTCCCCTCTAGTGGCTTTCTTCTGCTCCATTTCCTTGCCCCAGTTTCATCCATGGCGGACCCCGCTCCGGGTGATAGTTCTGCTCCTGCCTCAACAATTGCTTCTGCCCATCCGAATCCCCCTCCTCCTTCATCGGCAGATCCATCTGTTCAAGCGACTCAACCCCCACCGACCCTGGATCTTCCCCTTTATTCCATAGACTCAGATTCCAGCTACCTGTATTCCCCACCTCCCCTCCCGCACCCTCCTTCTCCTTCCCCATCTATATCTCATTCATCCCACCCATCTTCGCCAACAGGGGATTATATGCGCCTGTTTCTCCCACCTGACATAAACCTGCAAATCCGAATGTACCTCTCCATTCCTACCATTGCCCTTCGTCAAATGTTTTCTATTGAGGATCTTCAACAGGCGGGCTTGTGGGGCTTGGCTAATGTTTTCTTCAACCCCGCCAATTTTACCCAGGTTTATGAAGCCATCCGCCTCTTCCCTCATTTTCGAACCGGCACTCTCTTCATCCCAGACATTGCCGCAAGTATTGGGTCTCCCTTAATAGATTTTCGTGCTCCCCCTTTCCTATACTCTGGACTGTCCACCTCAGCCACTATTGCCTTTTGTAACACACATTTTCAAAGTAATGCTAGGTTTTCGCTCCGCATGACCACCCTTCTCAATGCGTTCATCTTTTTCTTCTTACTACGCAGCCAAACCTCTTCCCTTCCGTGGTCTGATATTCGTATCGCTGATCCGCTCTTTTGCTTTCTCCATAGCCGCCCCTACCCTTACGCACACCTCATTTATAGTTCCTTGATGTTGCGCTCCCGTCGCCTACGCCAGGCTATCTCTAGAGGCTCTCATGCATTTTCCATCTATTCTGCACCCTTCTTATCTTGGCTCTATCAGATTCCAGCACATTCTGCACACAATGCTGCTTATCTCCCCTCCCAACCTGGACCTTCCATTGCTCCATCTCCTTCCCCCCCTCTAATCTCTATTGACTCAGCTTCCGCCTCGACACCCACCTCCGCGCCACCTGATGTAACTTCCTGCCCTCCACAATCTTCTTCACCCCTCCCTCCTGCATCTACCACCTCTCCATTCATAACTAACCCCCCTGATGTAACCTCCATCCCTCCCCATTCTTCTCCAACTATCCCTCCTGCCTCTACCACTTCTCCGTTCTTAACTCATCCCCCTGATGTGCCCTCCTTCCCTCCCCAATCTTCTTCACCTATCCCGCCTACAGCCAACTCCTCTCCATTCATGACTCCCACCCCTCACGTCCACTCCTTCACTACCCAATCTTCTTCCCCTTTCCCTCCTGTATCTACAAATTCTCCATCCATGCCTACCCCTCCTATTATCCCTAGACCTCCCCTCTCTTCCGATTTCACCCCACTTATTCAAACCCAGCTCAACCCACAAAACCCCACCTGTATGCCCCCCATTCACCCGGATTTCGCATCCCCCTCTACCAGTAACCTTCCTGTCAGTCAACATCTCCCTTCCCCCAATCTTTCACTTCCCACTCCATCGACCACTCCAACCCTTCATACTCCGCCGTATATTCCCCCTCCCCCTCCCCCTCCTGCTCCACCGGCCAATCCCACTCTGCCTTTTGACCTACCATCAACACCTTCATTTTTGCAATTACTCCAAGACGCGAGTGTAGTCGCTATCGGCAATGCTCAGGCCTCTCAGATTTCCTTGGATTCGGTTTCCGCAGCAGCTTCGGTTCATCAACAGTATATCTCAACAATAGAAAACATCAATCGCATGGCAACCTCTCAATGGCACTCCCTCAACGAATCGGCCCGCTTGCTCAAAGAAGAGCGAGATCATTATCGCGATATGGCCGACTCTGCAATGAAAGCCTTAGAAGATCTTCAGAATCGCTCCAACTTAGGGCTTTGTGCTAATGCTGCATGCCGACGTATCCGCAGGGAAAGGGATCACCTTAGACAATGCCTGAGTTCGCTATAGCTTACGATCGAACAAGCTTCTTCTCCCTTGCCCCCTTCTCCATCAACCTCTGCTAACAACCTCAATCACCCTCCACAATAAATTAAATTCCTCAGTCTCAATAACTTGCTCATCCCGGTCATAAAATATTGCTCTTAGATTCCAGTATCCCTTTGCCAATAATTACCTCATAATTTTGATTCTCTCATTCTTGTCGGGTGCATTACACTTTTTTTTCTCAATAAGATACACATCCTTTCTTTTTCTCTTGCCTGCGTCATTCTCATCTATGTGTCTTTGCAATCTCTCAGTTGGTATCGCTGTTGTCTCTCCGGGACGGAGAGATCTTTAGGTGGTGGGCATCTGTAGAGCCCTAGCCGGTTGAAACTAAAGGTACAAGGTATTTTTCCTCTTAAGGTTCAAAGGTTGAATCTAAATCTTAAGGTGAAAAAGGAAAAAGAATTAAAAGGAAAAGTGAAGGTGGAAGGCCGCGTACGAAAAGGTGGAAATAGGCCGCCCAATCAAACTTTTATTTTAAAAGTCACTCTTGTTCTAAAGTCACTACAAGACAAAGTAGCGAATCGTTGAGGACCAGTTAAAATAGACAATCTTGGGACATTGAAAGGACACCAAGATTGTACTGCAGTTAGAGTGCGCGAACCGGCGGACTCTCAAAAAAAAGGAAGGACAAAGGCTATTCTTACACATCAAGAGTTGGGAGCAAGAGAGAGCTTCAGAGGAGCAAGAGCGGAAGCAAGAAGAGCCTCCAGTGTGCTGACGACATTCAAGAGTGCAAGAGGTGCCAAGAGGAAAGGGTGCAGAGAAGAGAGAAGGCGGGCTGGATTCCAAGAGTTCCAAGGGCTATTGCGTGCGTGTGCAGTGATACCAATTCCTTAGCTTGGCGGAAGCTTAGTGCAAGGTGTGCACAAGGGAAGCGGGAAGCAAGTGAAGGATTGGTGCACGGCCGCTGGAAGACTTGAGATAATTGGTCTTCAGTAATTGATGCTCTCTGAAGTGGTATTTAGTCATTGATTAGGCTGTGCGCAGTCATTGTAATGGTTGAAGGATAATTAATATTCAAGGTTTCCAAGAGTATTTCTTTGCAGAAGTTCTCACTGTTATTCCATTTTCATCATCTCTTTTTTTTCTCCTACAAACCCTCAAACTCCTTCTTGTCCCCGAATCCCCAACAAACCTGATCCTTCACATGATTCCAGAGCTCCGGTTTTGCCTTGAGGAGCTCCTCTACAGTGAGATGACACTGAACCTTAGTGTTCTTCACAACATCAGTGTTCCTGGGAATCACTGAGTCTTCATTTCTCACCAATATTGTGGGAGCTCTGATCTGGAGAGATTCAGATTCCCATGGGCCTGTGAAATGAGGTAACTCTTGTAAAGAATTAGATTCAAAATCTAATCTCTCATCCTCTTGTTGCTCCGTTTGATCTCCATAGATAGACGGAATGTCTTGGGGAAATTGATCATGAAGATCATCAATCTCAGGAATAGGAGGGGAATCACCCTTCTCCTTGGCCCATTTCTCTTCTTGTATTTCCCGCAAGAACTCTTGAGAGTACTGTTGAATTGAAGGAGGTATTCCAGCATCCGTGGAATTGGGAACATAAGCTCCCTTTGGTGGCGAGCTTCCTCTTTCAACAACTGGTGGAGCCTGTGGAGGTAAAGAAACTTGTGATTTGTTTACCAACTGCTCTAATCTTTCTAGTAAGCCTTGGAAATGCAAATCCGGCTTGACAGAGTTTGTCTGATTGAACTTTTGACTAGTCTCAAGTATAGCTTGAGCTTGTTCTACCATTTTCATGCACATTTTCATCCGTTCAATCTCTAAATCTGCTCTAGGGTAACTCTTGTCTAGGTTTGCAGCTGTTGGCCCTTCTTGAAGTCGAGCCTGGTAGGCCTTGAACATCATGTCCAAGCCTTCAGGAGTGGGGTCAGCTAATACTGATCCTACTCGGGGTGGTGGGTGGGTTACGTGGGGTGTATTAGAGGGTGGAGGAATGGAGGGTGATGGGGATGGTTGCGGTGGGAATGTGTGAGAGTGCGGTTGAGATGTGATCTCTATGATTTTTGCCTTGGTTTCTCTCAAGCTTTCTTCAAGTTCGTTTATCTTTTTTGCCCATTGTCTCTTCATTCTTTCACGACTATCCTTCCAGGCTCTAGTCCTCTTTTTGGTTATGCTCTCTGTTTCACTCACCTCGGGGCTCTTTTCCTGTCCAACACCTTGGTTTTGTTGTAGTGCCTGAGCTCTTGTGATCACCTGCACAGGTGCAGTGGAAGTCACACTCCCTATGGAGTCTACAACTAACCCAACAACATTGATAGGAGTGATTTTAGGTATGTTATTAGGGTTCTTTGGGCAATCTCGTAGGAGATGTTCTTTCCCGCAGTCTTGATAGAAACCCTGAATGGTTACTGGTTGAGGTTGTGTAGGGACAGGCAGTGGACAATCACGTATAAGGTGATCTCCCTGACATCTGAAGCATGGTCCTCTAGGCAATGGGGGTCGTACCTGCCTAGGTTGAGGTCTAGAGTTGGGGTTTGTGTACATGACATTGGAATACTCAGGTTCCCCACTATTTTCACTTGGGTCCTCATAATAGTATGACTCGTTATGCTCGGGTGACTGCATGTAGTAAGCCTGAGGGCTATCCATATGTGTGGAGTCAAAACTATGGTCACTTGGATCACTGTCTGATAGCAACGGGGTAACTGGGACTATGGCTCTATTCGGATTTTCTTCAGTGGATGCATATTTTACTGGGATCACATTGGTGGGAGCAGGGGGTTGCTGTACTAGGACTGGTTGAGGTCTCTGTTGCCCTTGATAAGGTGGCTGATAAGTTTGCTGTGGTCTGTTGTATTGTGGTGATGGGTACTGATTCTGGTATCTACCATGTTGTGGATATGGCTGAGGATAATTTTGCCTAACAGTTTGTTTGTTATATGGGCAGTCTTGTGCAGTGTGGTTGGTGTACCTGCGCTCTATGGTGTAGTACTGGCTACTAGGATTCGCCTGGGGTTGGGCCATAATGGGACATACACTTGCCATATGTTCACCGCCACAATTGTAACACCGCTTAACTGGGGCAAATCTCGGAATTTGCTTGCTAGAGACACCTAGTTTTTGGGCTACCTTCTCTGCAAGTTCCTCGATGGAGGTGGATTGACCAGATGTCAGGTTACTAGAGCTATCAGAATCCTTATAGATTTTTGATAGTTCTAATTCCTCACCTAGATTGTCCTCAATGTCTATGCACATGCGCACGCACTCTTCTATCGTTCTGGGATCCTTCAGGTACACATATGACTTGAGCTTAGTGCTCAACAATCCATCTAGGAACAAGGCCACTTGTTTGGCTGGTGTGGGTAACTCCGGCATCGGGCATCTCTCCAGGTACTGTCTAAATCTTCTTCCAGCTAGTTTGACCGTCTCTTGAGGTGTTTGTTTGAAGCTGTGAATTAGTGAGGAGGTGTTATGCCTGATTCCACTCTTAGAAAACTCAACAATAAATGCCTCTAAGAGCTGGTCTATGTTTCTGAAATGCCTCTCATTTAGTGGTTGAAACCACGTAAGGGCAGTGTTCCTAAGGGTTAGACCGAAAGCATTATATTGTGTGAATAGGTCCTCTACCTGTTCAGCTTTCAATACCTGCCGAAATTCTGCCACATGGTCATAAGGGTCTCCCGTTCCATCGAAGTAATTCTTCATGGACTTCACCATTTGAGTTGGTTGCAGGGTCCTAGTGTGTTCTCTCGGCCTTGGCAAAGGAAAATCATCAATATTCCTTTGATTCCATGGGGTTCTATGTCTCTCAGGTTCCACTCTATTCCTTTCTGTTCCCGTCCTTTCTCTTCCCAGGGAGTTGGCAAAACTTACCTCAGGTTTGTCTCTACTTCTATCTCTTTGAGCCCCATGAGCTTGGGAGGTCCCAGCTCCTTGGTGACCAAAGGACACGTTAGACCTTGGTTGGGGAAAAACAAATTCACCCTTCCAAGTGTAGGCATGTCTGCCATGCTCAGTGACCACGAAGATTCTCTCTGATGCATTGTCTAGGTAGGTCACTTGGCCTGGGCTATCAGGGTCTTTAAACTCATAGATTGTGAGGGCACTCACTTCCTGAGGTTGAGAAGATTTATATCTCCAGAAAGCCTCATCGGTTTCTCGGTTTAAAAGCAGATCTATGCTTTTATTATCCTGTGGAATCCACTCTGGAGTCATGATTCTGGTCAAGACGGATTTACCACGGGGAGTTCTTGGCTCTCTCTCTAAGTTCCCTTGCTCTATATCACCCATGTCGGTCTCCGCAATCACATTTCCAAACTCATCAGTTCTATCAGGAAGAGTGGTGACTACATATATAGTTCCCTCTTTATCTAGGTATGCTCCATTCTCAAACTTGACTACCGGGTGGTCTAATCCATGGGGTTGATCGGGGTTCTTAATCTGGACCACCGATCTTCTCAGTCCGTCTTCGTAGATGCGAGCACCTAGACGATTCGTCCTGATATATTCCAATTGAGTCTTGTAAGGTCCCTCTGGCTTTTCTAGATAAGCCAACCCTGAACTACCTACTGGTCTCTCCATGTGATAGGACATCTCAGAATCACTTGTTTCTGAACTGGGGGTGTATGGGTAATCACTCAACTGCTGGGCCCAAGACTTGGCAGTGTGATTGACACTAGCTTCAGAAGATCTGAGGCTTTGTTTGTCTCGGCCTAAGTGTCTGCCTGATCTAAGGTTCATATGCCTGATTTATTTACCCCCTGGAACCCAAGCACACTCTCGTTGCAGGTTGATTTTGCACCAATCACTTTGTTCTTTTTTAATTGAATATTATATTTTATGGTCTTGTCTGAAATTGCGTCGTCAGGAGTACTTAAGTGAATTACCGCACTTGATAAGTGATCGATTTCCGTTTACCTTTTGTCCCTTAGGGTTCTCGCACTTAAGACCTATTTACTTCTTGCACTTGGTTGATTAATACTCTTGGACCTGATTCGTGCCTGACGTTGCCCTAATTAATTACCACACCTAAGTCGTACTTAGCCTAGGCTAGGAATTGACAAAGGAGGGTTGAGAGATCTTCCAACCTCAATTAGCTGGTTGACCAGACTGCTACACAAGCCCAGGAAGCCTTCTCCCAAGCTTGGTACTCACCCTTGCTAGCTTGCTTGGATTGCCCTGAGCGCACACAAAGTTCCTGCAAAAGCTCACCCGTTAGTATAGCTCTATTACCGCAAGTAATTGAAAGACACACATCAATAATTTTAGTCCCCCTGGAGAAACTCACTGCACCCCCTGAATCTGAGAACCACTTAGTTCCACCTACGGGTCAACTTAAAAATGCACGATCTAAAACTCCGAGTATGATTCTTACAAAAACTACTCAGAATTAACCCTAAATTTTCATGCGTTAAGGGCCGTGTATCGCGATAGGTCGGGTCGAGGTGTCGCGATAGGTGGGAAGTGTCGCGATAGCTCGTGAAGTGTCGCGATAGGTCGGGGTGTCGCGATAGCTCGTGAAGTGTCGCGATAGCTCGTGAGGTGTCGCGATAGGTCGGGGTGTCGCGATAGCTCGTGAGGTGTCGCGATAGGTCGGGGTGTCGCGATAGCTCGTGAAGTGTCGCGATAGCTCGTGAGGTGTCGCGATAGGTCGGGGTGTCACGATAGCTCGTGAAGTGTCGCGATAGCTCGTGAGGTGTCGCGATAGGTCGGGGTGTCGCGATAGCTCGTGAGGTGTCGCGATAGGTCGGGGTGTCGCGATAGCTCGTGAAGTGTCGCGATAGCTCGTGAGGTGTCGCGATAGGTCGTGAGGTGTCACGATACCTCGAGGTGTCGTGATAGCTCGGGATATGGTGAATTTTTCTGTTCTATCTAGTGTTCCTGGGAGCTCTAGGCCTGCGCAGTGTCGTGGTGCACTCAGAATCGTGATTGGGTGAAATTTTCGGAGTGTCGCGATAGCTCGAGCTCAACACCTCGGGGACTGTGCAGACAATTTCTGTACCTGCTGAGCTTGCTAGAGATGATGATGGAGCTGCCACCTACAAGAAACATGCAAAAAACACACAAAGACAAGCACGCACAATCGCTCTCTCTCAAACTCGCACACAACAAATGAGGGAATGATAGGGAAGAGGGAATATGTAGTGGAGAAGGAGGTGGAGGGGGAAATGGATAATGAGGTGAAGATGAAGATGGAGATGGAAAAAAATCAGAAATTTACCTACTACTTACCATTCCAACGCGTCCTCTCTACGTCTTACCATCACACGCTCGTCCTCAAAGCTCGATCCCCGGCAACGGCGCCAAAATTTGGTGTAGCTCAGTGATGAGTAGCACCTCCTTTAATGTCAATCCGGGAAGACGTGAGGATGGTATGAAGACCACGAGCAAGTGGAAGCACAAGTGCGTGAGTGAGAAGCACATAAGCATGCACACACATACACGCACACGAGCACACACGGTAAGAACAAAGAGAGTAAGACAATGGAATCACTTCTATTGCAAGGAAGTTCTCATACAAGCTCAAACTACAAGAAGCTAGCCCAAAAATGAGCTCTCTAGCTCTATTTATAGTTTTTGACTAGCTTTGGCCCTGTCCAGACCTAGTGTCCGGCCTAGTTAAAAATTAGGTTCCAGGGCTTATTTGAGGGCTCAAACGAGATCTAAAAATTATGAAAATTGGCAGGCAACTACTTCTAAGGCTCCCCAAGCTCGAGGACTCCTCGGCTTGTACAAAATGGAGCTACAAAAAGGTGAAATGATATTTACAAGGTTTTTTAGTGATGAGAATCACTTGAAAATGATGTAAGGGTTTTGAAAAAAATGAAGGGTTGCCTTAGTGCTAGATCTGCATGTGTGTTCGTACTTGCTTCTTCCCGTATGCTGTCAACAATATGTATGTGTATATGTATGTGTATATGTATGTGTATATGTATGTGTATATGTATGTGTATATGTATGTGTATATGTATGTGTATATGTATGTGTATATGTATATGTATGTGTATATGTATCTGTATACGTATATGTATATGTATGTGTATATGTATATGTATAGGTATGTGTATATGTATATTGTAGCTCAAGCGTAAGCACCACCTCCTTTACTTGTCAATCCGCAGAGACGTGAGGACCGGTATGAAGACCACGAGCAAGTGAAGGCACAAGTGTGTGAGTGAAAGCACACAAACATGCACACACATACACACACACGCGCAAAGTAAGATCAAAGAGAGGAACAATGGAAAGCTTAGATTGCAAAAGAGTTCTCTTACAAAAGCTCTATTCTCTAACAAGCTAGCCCCAAAAATGAGCTCTCTAGCTCTTTTTATAGTTTTTTGACTAGTTTTGGCCCTATCCAGACCTAGTGTCCGGCCTAGTTAAAAATTAGGTTCCAGGGCTTATTTGAGGGCTCAAACGGAGTCTAAAAATTATGAAAATTGGTAGGATGATAGTTCTAATACTCCTCAAGCTCAAGGACTCCTCGACTTGAACAAAATGGAGTTATAAAAATAGATAATGGTATTTACAATGGTTTTTAGTGATGAAAATCACTATTTTTGTAGGGGATTCCTCTGAAAATTTGACATACACTTCTTGGATCTCCCTACTTGCTCCCTTTCCTTGTGTATCCACCTTTTGATGTGCTTCCATGCTTTGTCCTTGACTTTGAGCTTCAACACTCCCCCCCCTCACGAGTCTGTCGTCCCTGACAGACCTTTGTTGTAGTGGTTGTTCCAAGTAGCGCCTTGAGAGGGAGTGTCCCTTCTGTATGAACAAAAGTCGTCTAACTTCCAGATGTGTCTGGTTCTTCATCTATCACTACGAGTCTTTGCAAGTTGTAGTCTCTTGGTATGTGCTTCTTCCTTGGATTCCAGCATGACTGTGTCGTTGTGAGTCTCCGTTGATGTTTTCTAGATCTTCCACAGTTGATGTTCATAGTAGTCATGCCAAGTACTCATAACCCATATTGAGTGATGGGTAAGTGTGTTCGTGCATGGGTTGAGGAAAATATGTGCCTTGTGCATGGCCTTGTAATGTAGCCCTATGAATGCTTACTTGGGAAATGCATTGGAAGAAGTATGGTGCAAAAATTGGGGGTCTTGAGCTAAGTGCTCAAGGGTATGCCGACGAAGAGGTTTCCTAAGCTATCATGGTTATGATGTTTCGAAGGTAAAGATACTTACCATGGAGAAGGTCGATCGATGTTCATCTCTTCGTGTTGTACACTCGGCCTTTGGGATGGAACATTGTTGATGAATGTCCATGTTGATGGTCCACTTATGAGATCTTTTGAGTGGCTGATCATGTCTCCTCTTTTCAAAGCATCATTTGTCAAATACAGAGACTTGAATTTCTTTATATTCCTTGACAAACAACATTCGAGAACTACACCAAGCTTAGTTTCACATATTCTCTCTAGCTCACCATAAGCAGGAGTCTTCTCATCCAGTATACATACAAAGATTTCCAGGGTACCAAAGGTACCCCGTGCAGATATCTCCCTGGATGCTCTCGTACATGCAATAGTTATGCATCATTCAAGTTGCAGACCTTCAAGCTCTTCACTCCTACCATAGTAAGAGGAAACCATAGTTGTGTATGCCATGCTCATGCCAAGTTCTTGACATCTATGAGATAAGGCAGCAATTATATCATCTGCTAGCCAAGACACACTTCTATCCAAACTGATAAATGCCCAGTAATGAACAGTTCCACCTTTAACCAAGCATGACTCATTCATGTTTCATGAGCCAAACCTAGGAACAAGTGCTTCCTCTTTTTTTTTTCTTTTTCTTTTGAGGAAAAAGATATCACAAAATAAGAACACAAAAGTTAGTATCAATAGAAATATTTGACATATGTCACTGTGCTCTTGTGCTTGGGATTCTCAAGTGTGTCTATGCACGGCCGTGTAATGTGGCCCTATATTAATGCATACTTTGGAAATGCATGACCTGAATGGTGCAAAAGACAGGGTTGTGCAAGGAGCACATGGTTGTCGCTCGTTCGAGGCTTTCGATGTTATTTGCGGAGGTTGATGCCGACCTTGGTGGAGGTATCCATTGAGTCTCGCACTGATGTAATCCTCCTTATTGGAGTTCATTTTAGAACATCATTTGGCACTGTAGAGGTCACTTCAGGCGTCTTCCTCTTTGGATGCTTTCTGAACTGTGGCATCCAGTGTGGTTGGCGCTTTGGTTCGGTGGAGGCTACTTGTACTTTTGGCTTCCAAACCCATATCCTTTTTGCATGTCTTCCTACTAATGTTGAAGAGCTGATTTGATCTTCCTTTGGTCTCTGTACGTGGTTCTTACCCTTTTCTCTTTTTGGCTTCTTTGTTGAGACCTTTCGCATGTGGGAGAACATAGGTTGTTGTGGATGTAGGAGCTTCTTAGGTACCCACATCTGTAATTGCCCTTGTTGAGCTGCAGCTAACTTCTTAGGCACCCAAACTTGTTGGATACCTTGTGATTGAGCTTGTCCGAGCTGCCTCCTTCGTCTTCAGGCCTGGTTGGCTTGCCTGGATGGGATTTGTGGGGGCAAGGCTAGTGGTTGCTCTCCTTTGCGTACCCATATCTGCTTCATGCTCGGAACTGCTTTCTTATCGAATGGTGTCTTTCTATTTGATGTAGCAGTTGTCGTGAACGGTTGTGTTTGCTTGTGTGGTGGACTCACTACTATGGCTACTTGATTCTTTGGAGAAGAAGAAAGATCCACCCACCTTCGAACCTGGTCTTCCACGATTGACTCCTTCTGCATCATAGAGCTTTTGACACATACAACATCTTCTTTCATATGATTAGTCTTGGAAGAACTAAGAGAGTGTGTGGTGCCATGATCTAGGAGCATGCAGTTCTCTAATTCTAATGTAATGCATTGTTCATGTACCCAAACTTGAAGAATTTGACTTCTTAGGTTTAAGTTAACTGCATGGTCATAGATCCAATCTTGACCCAAGACAAGTGGTTCTGTAAGGTTCTCATCTTGACATACTAGCGCTTTGACTTTCATTGGAACATCTTGAAGGTAGATGGGAAGTTCCACCTCGCCCAAACAAGGGGTTTCCACACCTCCCAATCCTATGAGATAAGCTTCTATGGGATTGATGTTCAACTGCAAGTCTTGGCAGTAGGAAAGTCTAACTGCACTACTTGCTGCACCTGAGTCAATCAATGCTTTCACCGTCCTTGCACCCTTCCCTTGTCCTATCTCTATGGTCACAAAGGGTCTTCGGTCAATGACTTGAGAAGTCGTTATGCCTGACTTTTGGCACATATCCATGTGATATTTTGGAGCTTTTGAGTTGACATCTAGGCCTAATCGCCTTAACTTATTTTGCCTAATATGCTCTCTGGCCTCTACCTATGCTTCTTCTCTCACTCTTAACTCTTCTTCTTTTCGTTTCTTAGCAGTGTTGAGTCTCATTAGCATGTCCTCTGTAAGAGGTTCTTGATATAACTTGACTCTACAACCACTAATATAGTTTGGCAAGATATCACCTTCAAAGTAGCCAATTGAACCGCGCCGCTAGTGGAAATTCTGTTAAGGATCATGGGTCCATATCCTCGTTTTTCCAACTTACAGGCATGTTGGTTTAGTGTGTAAACCAACACTAGATCTCCCTCTTTCAGTCCCTTATCCTTAATGTGTGCATCGAAGTATGCCTTTTGCCTTTTCTTTGCAGCGTAGATGCCTGCAGCCGCTTGTAGGCTTGTCTCACCTAAGCGTTCTAGATCAAAGATCCTAGATGACAATTCATGTCCATTCCACTCATGCTCTTGTGCTACTTTTAAAGCAAGGATTAAGAAATCGAGTGGTAGCACCGCATTTTGTCCAAAGACCATCTGAAATGGAGTGGCATTGAGTACCGTTTTGTAGGCAACTCGGTAAGCCCAAACAGCATGATGAAGTTGTTTGTCCCAATCAGAGCATTTATTATTTACCAATTTTGTCAATACGTTACAAAGGATCTTATTGGTACTCTCGGCTTGTCCGTTAGCTTGTGGGTGATAGGGGGCAGACTTCTTATGTATCACCAAGAATTCTTGGAGAAGATTTTCAATGACTTCATTCAAGAAGTGTGTGCCTCTATCGCTCACCAACTCTATTGGTAGTCCATATCTCGTGAACACATTCTCGAATAAGAACTTAGCCGTAGTCTGAGCATCATTCTTTGTTGTGGCTTTCACTTCTGCCCACTTTGTAAGGTAATCTGTGGCTACGCTACAATAATATATTCTGCATGGGAGTTTCTAGCTGGGGGGTTAATAGGACCTATGAAGTCTATGCCCCACTTCGAAAATGCACGCCCTCCCATCATTGGCCTCAAAGGCATCTCGTCTTTTCTAACTGGATATTGTGCACGTTGGCATGTGTCACATTTCTTCACATAGGTATGTGCATCCATATGAAGAGTGGGCCACCAAAGTCCTGAGAATAGAATGGTCTTGATCACTCGGTCAGGACCAAAATGTCCACCTGCAACACCACTGTGTGCAGTCTCTAAGACCTTTAAATAGTCTGATTCATGAACGCACAGTCTTAAGTAACCATCTTTGCCTCTTCGGTATAGGTTCTCTCCTACTAAGGCATAGCCTTGAGCCTCTTGCTCCATGCTTCGTCTTCTTGCTAGACTAGCCTCTTTGGGTAATCTTCCCGATCTCATAAACTCTACCAATGGAGCACTCCAATCTGGAATTAATGATACTTGATAAAGGGTCGCATGCTCCACTGGTGGTCTCTCTCTGCACATTGGACAATTCTTGATCCACTCATGTATTGCTTTGTCCATGCTAGGCCAATACACTCCTAAACGTTTCAAATTCTGTAATGTTCGTTGTTTAGAATAGTGATTTCCTAGCATTCCTTCATGGGCTTGTTGCAACCAACTACTATGTTCATCGTCCGCAACACAACAAGCTAATACACCCTCAGTATCTTGTTTGTACATGCTTCCTGCTAATATGTGATATTTTTGTGATTTTACAATTTCTTCTTGTGATGTTTTCACATTCTTATTTGTCGGGGCGAAGGTTACGACTGGTACCAACTTATTTGCCCATTTAGGAACAACTTCTAAATTGAACAGATAAGCATCGGGTAATTCGTCAGACACTCCTTGCGGTGACTCTCCTGAAGTGATGCGAGAAAGGTGATCTGCCCGAAGGTGGGTTCTACCTTTCCTGACAACAACTTCAAAGTCATACTCCATTAGTAAGAGGAACCATCTTACTAAGCGTCTAGTATTGCAAGGTTTATTGACCAAATATAACAAAGCTTGATGATCAGTGAAAAACTTGAACTTGTTGGCCAATAAGTAGTGTCTAAACTTCTTCACAGCATATACCATGCCTAACCCTTCTCGCTGGGTTGTGGTATAATTTCTTTCGGCTGGGTTTAGTTGTCTACTAGCATATGCTATGGCAAATCTAAATTCCCTTCACCTGTGGGTTGTGCTAGCACACATCCTATGGCATGATTGGATGCATCCACATGGACATGGAATGGCTTATTCCAATCAGGAGTGGTTAGTATTGATGCTGTGCACAAACGTTTCTTCAGTTCATTGAAAGAATTCTCGCATTCATCGTTCCACTCAAAATTAGACAACAAGGCATAAAGGGGTCTAGCTATGATCGCGTACATGTGGATAAACCTACGGTAATATCCACAATGGCCCATAAAGGCTTGTACCTCTTTAACATTCCTTGGCCATGGCAGCTCTGCTATGGCTCGTACCTTATCTTCATCTGTTGAGATTCCATTCTTAGAAACAATATGACCTAAGATTTTACCTTGACGCACCATGAACACACACTTTTCTGGGTTCAGACACACTTGATATTTGTTAAAAGTCAAGCTTCAAGCTAAAAATTCGTGGGGAATCTTTTATGGACATGTGGAGCAATCAAAGGAAGCCAAAAGCCACGAGATTCCATCAAGAAAAGTCACTCAACCACTCCCCAAGTCATCTCAACTAATTCCTCCAAGTTAGGAGGCTGATTTGGAAAGGTAGTTCCTAGATTTTAGGGGCACACCTCTCACTATAAAAGGAGCATGTATCCCGACTTATTTTGGGCCATCTTCTTGGAGTTTTAGCTCATGTAAAGTGAGCACTAAGTGCTGGAGTTGTGATAAGCAAGCCCCTTGCTTAAGCAACCCCCTTGCTTGCTTGTTTGTTTTCTTTTAGTAGGCATATCTATGTGTGTGCGCAGGCAGTGTTGCAACTCTCTACCCCTGAGTTGTTAGCATTGGTTCTCCCTCATATGGTATCCATTTGATGTAATTCTTGTCTCATTGGATAGCTATAAGAGTCTATTTTATGCTTACCAATTCTCTGGAGCATTCTCTGAGTAAGCTGGGAGCAACATTCATTTTAGTGAAGTTGTGTGATTGATATCTCTCTCTTTGTGTAGGCTCTGTTGGAAATATTTTGCTCTCTGTTGTAAGGGCTGGTTCTCCTTCTCTATGTATCCATTTGCTATGATTTTGGTGTCATTGGGTAGCTATTAGAGTTCTCTAAAGTTGACATAAGTTTGAGATTCATTCTCTGTATAATCTCTGAGAAAAGTTTGCTGGAGTGAAGTGAGGTCTCTGCTTGACTAGCAGTTGTGAGCATTCAACTAGCTCATGTTGTAGACATTGTTTCTCTTTGTGTAAGCATCCATTTCAAGTGAAATTTGTTTTGTTGGAAAGCCCTTGGTGTCTACTACAGGTCTACAAAAGCTCACTAGAGTTCTCTGCATAAGCTCTGAGTAAGAGCATTTTTGGTGTGCAGAGGTCAAAGAAGGATACCTGTGGAGGTCACTCGCGCTTCATCGTTGCTTAGGGGTTGAGATACTTCCCCCATCAGTGGTATCAGAGCATTTGGGCATCTTGGAGGTATCACATACAAGCAAGAAGACATCTTGGAGTTGGTGGTTGAAGAGTTGCATCAACAAAAGCTTCTTGGAGGTAGCTCACATCAAGGGGGAGCTATTCTACTCAAATTTGCAAGAGCACAAGGTGTCCATCTAAGGAAAGCTTTGGATTGAGGTAACCTCAGAGCCTCATTTTCATTTTACACACATTGGAGCATTAGCCAAGGGCTAGGTCAAGTATCAAAGACTAGATATGGGAGACTTCAACACTCAAATTGAAAAGCTAGACAAAGGTAACTATCAACCATGGAGATTTAGGGTCTCCAACTATCTTATGGGCAAGGGCCTTTGGGGGTTGATTAGTGGAAGTGAACCAAGACCTAGGTTGGATGAGAATCCAACCCATGACCAGAGAAGGGCCTTTAGGGAATGGAATGAAAGAGACAAGAGGGTTATCTTTATTCTTTCCCAACACATTAGCAATAGCATGATCGGCCATATCCAAGACCTGGATTCAAGCATGAAGGTATGGGAGACACTTGAAAGGCTTTATTCAACAAGCACCAAAGCAAGGAAGATCCAACTCAAGAATGAGCTCAACAACCTTAGGAAGAGCTCAGGGAGTAGCATAAATGACTACATACTTAAGGTCAAGGAGTTATCAGATGCATTGGGATCCATTGGAAGCCACGTAGACGATGACGATCTTGTGGCTTATACTCTCAATGGTTTGAGAGATGATGAGAAGTGGAAACCCTTTACCACTTCAGTTTATGTAAGGGATAATCTTCCCGATTTTGAGCAATTGGTTGCTCTCATGGTCACCGAAGAAATGAACATAGGTGGAAGTTCAACTAAAAGCAAAGATGCACAAGTTTTCTATGCAGGTAATCAAAGGGGCAAAGGAAGACAAGGACAAGGAAGGGGCAAAGGAAGGTTTGGAGGAAGGCAAGGCCACTCAAGAAATCAAGGACATGACCAAGGCACCTCATCACAAAGAGGGAGAGGAAGATCAAGAGGAAGAGGAGGACGACATCAACAAAACAGGAATCAAGATGGCGAAGGATGTTACATATGTGGCAAGTTTGGCCACTATGCTAGAGATTGCTACCAAGGAGGAAACCAAAGGAACTATAATCAAGGTTCTTCATACAAAGGCCAAGGTAATTATGCTTCTACAAGTTCAGAAAATGACAATCTCTTGATGATGCACATGAATGGGAATTCAAGCAAAGTAGATAACACTTGGTATATTGATAGTGGATGTAGCAACCATATGAGTTGCAATGCTTCTTGGTTTACTAATCTACATGTTCCCAAAGGTAAAGGACATGTAGAAACAGGTGATGATACAGCCCATGAGATCTCCCATGTTGGAGATGTAGCTTTGGATGACAAGGAGGAAGGAAGATGTCTCAAGGATGTCTTGCATGTACCTACCATCACAAAGAACTTGGTGTCCGTTGGGCAAATGGTTGAAAGAGGCTATCAAGTAAGGTTCAACAAAGGTGGATGCTTTGTGGAGAACCCTAAGCAAGGTTACAAGGTCATAGCAAGAGGAAAGAAGCAAGGGAGACTCTTCACTTTGGAGGTAAATTCTCATTCTACTCAACATGTCTACTTCACATATGGAAACAAGAGGATTTCGGAGTTGGACTTGTGGCACAAGAGGATAGGTCACATCAACATACAAAGAATGAAGGAAATGCAATTCAAGAGGCTGGTTGAAGGTCTTCCCAACTTCCAAGGACAAGGTATGAAGCATTTATGTTAATCTTGTCAACTAGGGAAGCAAGCGAGACTTCCATTCAAGAAGAGTGGCTACATAAGCCAACATCCATTGGAGTTGATACATACAGATGTGTGGGGGCCAACGAAAGAGCAATCCATTGGAGGTAACAAGTACTTTGTCACTTTTATAGATGATTGCACAAGGATGGTTTGGGTTTATTTCATCAAAAACAAATCAGATGTGTTTACATGTTTCAAAGCATTCAAGGCAATGGTAGAGAAGGAAACAGGTACATATATCAAGAAGCTAAGGTCCGATGGAGGGGGAGAATATTTCTCAAATGAGTTTTCTGATTTTTTAATGGATCAAGGCATCAAGAGGCAAGTAACATGCAGGTACACACCCCAACAAAATGGAGTAGCAGAGAGAAAGAATAGATACATTGCCGAGATCGCTAGAGCAATGCTTAATGAGATGAATGTACCTAACATGTTTTGGAGTGATGCAGCAAATACCGCCGTGTATCTAATGAATAGGGCTCCTACCTCAGGGATCCATGGCTTGACACCATATCAAGCCTATTATGGTAAGAAACCTGATCTTTCCCACTTGAAGATATTTGGATGTACTTGTTATGTACATGTGCCAAGTGAATTGAGGCACAAGCTACAACCAAAGGCAGAAAAGTGTGTGTTTCTAGGATATTCAAATGATCATAAAGATTACAGGTGCTTCAACCCAAATACAAAGGACTTGAGGATATCAAGGGATGTAGCATTTGATGAGCTACTCCCTTGGTATAAGAAGTATGATTGTATGCAGGACTATGAAGAAGAAAAGCATGGACATGATGAAGAACAAATCGACCTAGAGCTAAGCGGCCCAAGGTGTTCCATCAATGAAGATAGTTCAAGCATGAACTCACCATGGAGGGGGAGACCTTCATCAAGCTATGAAGCACAATCAATCAACAAAGGCAAAGCAACATTGGTGGAGTTGGATGAAGAAGGTAATGAAGTTGAAGATGATGAAGGACACATGATGGAGAAAGAAGCCACGTCAAAGAAAGAGATCAAGTTCCCAAGGCAAAGGAGGTTTATTCCTCCAAAAGGTGAAGAAAGGAAGTCTTCTAGAGTTAAGTATCCAACTCAAAGGTTTACTTATGATTCATACATGGCAACACATTATGCATATATGAACAAAGTAGTAGAAGATCATGAGCCCGATTGCTATGAAGATGCAAGCAGGTACACCGAATGGAAAGAAGCAATGCAAGAAGAGATCGACGCACTTGAGGAAAATCAAACATGGACTCTAGTGCCCAAGAAGGAGAACATGAAGGTAATAGGTAATAAGTGGGTGTATAAAGTAAAGAGGAATTCAGATGGATCTATTTCTAGGTTCAAAGCAAGATTGGTGGCTAAGGGTTTTGCACAAACCTATGGAGTGGACTTTGAAGAGACATTCAGCCCCGTGGCAAAGATGAGCACCATTAGGACACTCATTGCAATGGCTGCTAGCAAAGGATGGAAGCTCTTCCAATTGGATATCAAGAATGCCTTTCTCAATGGAGACTTGGAAGAAGAGGTATACATGGAGCAACCACTAGGTTTTGTTCATAAAGAGTTTCCACATCATGTTTGTAGGTTGAAGAAGGCACTTTATGGCCTAAAGCAAGCTCCAAGGGCTTGGAACCAAAGATTGGTGGACTATTTGATCAAATGTGGTTACAATCAATGCAAGGAGGATCCATCTCTCTTCATCAAACAAAGAGGAGAACTTGTGGTCTACATGTGTGTGTATGTAGATGATCTTATCATTACAGGTAATGATACAAAGGGCATTGAGGAGATCAAGGCAAAGCTTGGAAAGGAGTTTAGGATCTCTGATCTTGGAGATCTTAGGTATTTTCTTGGCATTGAAGTTGTATACAAAGAAGAAGGTATTATGCTCATACAAAGGAAGTATATTCTAGACCTACTTGAGAGGTTTGGGATGCTACATTGCAAGCCTATTTCAAATCCCATGGAAGTTAATGTAAAGCTAAGCTCCATTGATGGAGAGCCATTAGAGGATGTAACTTTGTATCGATCTATTGTAGGCTCTTTCAATTATGCCACAATAACCAGGCCTGACATAGCATATGGAGTTGGAGTGTTATCACAATTTATGCATAGTCCAAGGACTACACACTTGCAAGCTGCAAGAAGAATGTTGCGATATCTCAAAGCCACTATAAATGAAGGATTGTTCTACTCATTTGATGATGATATGCAGGTCAAAGCTTATTCCGATGCCCATTGGGCCGGTTCGAAGGAAGATAGAAGGAGTACAAGTGGTTACCTAGTCATGCTAGGTAGCAAGATCATCTCATGGATTTCAAAGAAGCAACCCACGGTGGCATTATCTTCCACCGAGGCTGAGTATAGAGCTTTGGCTCAAGTCACATGTGAGCTAATGTGGATTAAGAAGTTATTTATGGAGCTTAATTTGCAGGTTGACACATATCCAATTTTTTGTGACAACATGAGTAGCATTCATCTAGCATCGAACCCTGTCTATCATGCTAGAACCAAGCATATTGAAGTGCACTATCACTTCATAAGGGAAAAGGTGATATCCAAGGAAGTTTCAGTACATCATATTGGTACTAAGGACCAAGTTGCGGACATGTTTACAAAGGCTTTGGATGGGATGAAGATTTCAAAATTCAAGCAATGCATCAACATGAAGGAGCTTGGATGAGGATGAAGAATTGAAGCTTGAGGGGGAGTGTTAAAAGTCAAGCTTCAAGCTAAAAATTCGTGGAGAATCTTTTATGGACATGTGGAGCAATCAAAGGAAGCCAAAAGCCACGAGATTCCATCAAGAAAAGTCACTCAACCACTCCCCAAGTCATCTCAACTAATTCCTCCAAGTTAGGAGGCTGATTTGGAAAGGTAGTTCCTAGATTTTAGGGGCACACCTCTCACTATAAAAGGAGCATGTATCCCGACTTCTTTTGGGCCATCTTCTTGGAGTTTTAGCTCATGTAAAGTGAGCACTAAGTGCTGGAGTTGTGATAAGCAAGCCCCTTGCTTAAGCAACCCCCTTGCTTGCTTGTTTGTTTTCTTTTAGTAGGCATATCTATGTGTGTGCGCAGGCAGTGTTGCAACTCTCTACCCCTGAGTTGTTAGCATTGGTTCTCCCTCATATGGTATCCATTTGATGTAATTCTTGTCTCATTGGATAGCTATAAGAGTCTATTTTATGCTTACCAATTCTCTGGAGCATTCTCTGAGTAAGCTGGGAGCAACATTCATTTTAGTGAAGTTGTGTGATTGATATCTCTCTCTTTGTGTAGGCTCTGTTGGAAATATTTTGCTCTCTGTTGTAAGGGCTGGTTCTCCTTCTCTATGTATCCATTTGCTATGCTTTTGGTGTCATTGGGTAGCTATTAGAGTTCTCTAAAGTTGACATAAGTTTGAGATTCATTCTCTGTATAATCTCTGAGAAAAGTTTGCTGGAGTGAAGTGAGGTCTCTGCTTGACTAGCAGTTGTGAGCATTCAACTAGCTCATGTTGTAGACATTGTTTCTCTTTGTGTAAGCATCCATTTCAAGTGAAATTTGTTTTGTTGGAAAGCCCTTGGTGTCTACTACAGGTCTACAAAAGCTCACTAGAGTTCTCTGCATAAGCTCTGAGTAAGAGCATTTTTGGTGTGCAGAGGTCAAAGAAGGATACCTGTGGAGGTCATTCGCGCTTCATCGTTGCTTAGGGGTTGAGATACTTCCCCCATCAATATTCTCTACACTTGTTAAAGATTTGTCTGAGTTCAAGGATGTGAAATCTTCTTTCTTGGGAATGAGCACATAAATCATCCACATATACTTCTAAGCTCTTTTGCAAGAACTCTTTGAAGACATGACACATGAGCCGTTGGAATGTTGCAGGTGCATTTGTGAGCCCGAATGGCATAACACGAAATGCAAAGATTCCCCACTCTGTGGCAAAAGCTGTTTTGTGTTGATCTTCTGGGGCAATGGCTACTTGATTGTAACCTGAAAATCCATCAAGGAAGCTATAAACTTCCTTGCCTGCAACACGCTCTAATAGGTCGTCTGTGATTGGAAGTGGATAACTATCTCTGATCGTAGCGGCATTAACTTTTTTAAGGTTAATACACACTCACAACTTCCCGTTCTTCTTGGGTACCACTACAATGGGGGACACCCATTCAGTATGCTCAATCTCATAGATGAATCAAGCTTCAATCAGCCTATCAATTTCTTCTTTTATTTTGGCTGCATAGGTATCACTATATGTGTAGGGCTTCTGTTTGGTGGGCTTGGCATCAGCAGTCATGGGGATAGTATGAGAGCAAATTCTTGGATCTACCCCTTTCAAGTCTCTATAGTGCCACGCAAACACATCCCTATATTCCCTTAATAGAGCTACAAGCTCCATTTCTTCTCTTGCACTTAGGTCATCTCCTATATATGTGCATCTCCCTTCGTTCTCTTCGATGGTCACTACAATCTTCTTGGTCTTTTCTTTATTATCATATGATTCTCCTATGATGGCCTCTCTCTTAGGCATTCGTACCAAAATTTTGCGGTCGTCAACTTCATATTTCTTGAAGTTTTCTGGTACTTCAAACAATGATTCCTCCTCTTCTTGTTTCACTGCTTTTCTTTTCTTTTTCTTTTGACTGCTCTCACTTCCATCCTTCGAATTTACCATTTTAATACTTGTGAGAGGTTCTTCTTCTTTCTGGGTGAACACTCCTATATCTTCTAGATAGTGTTGCTCTGAGTTAAAGCAACTATCCATCACAATGGACTCTATATCATCGTCATTCTCTTCTTCTTCTATTACATCACTGGGGTCACATTCTTCTAGCAAGGGCTGACACATGAACACTAAGATATCATAACCCTCCTCATCACAATGAGGTATCCATTGTTCTTCATTGATAGCAATGTCCATGGTGGCTAAGATTTCTGGCAAGCCATGAGGCTCAAATTCCTCATCTGGAAAGATCATCGCTGTATAGGCTGGGTCTTTGATTGGTCTATCTCCTGGCGAAGTTCCTTCTTCTCTTGCCTTTAAACATTTTTCCTCTTCCTCTGTGACCTTGCACATCCACAAATGAGTATCTTCATGCAGTCATGATGGATCAGGTGAACTTTCAGAATGCACAGAGATGGAATCTTCTTTCGCTTTGTGGATAGAATTCCACTGTAGGGGTGGTACATCTCTGAAGGTGACCCCTAAGTGCTGTAAGTACAAGGAGTTAGTTCCCCAATCCTATACTATTTGCAATTGTCGTAGGAAGGATCTTCCTAGGATCATCTCATAGACATTATTTTTCTCAAAGTCACATATAGCAAATGTATGTTCAAACTCCATACCACAAGTGGTTAGAATTATCCCTTCTAGCAATCCTAGAGGTCTTTCAAAATGACCATCAGCCATTTGAAGCTTCATTCTAGTTGGTATTAATGTGGGCTTGCCCCATTGCTTCCACAAGGAGGTGGTCGCAATAGCAACACCAGCACCTGAATCTATAATTGCTTTGGTTGTGTCACCTTGGTAGGTGATTGGAAGATAAGTATTACCTTCTTCACCCTCACACGTCCCCTATTTTGTCTAGAGGTATCTCTGGTACTTTTTGCTTAGAGCTTGTTTTTGGCATATTGGACTCAAGTTCTGGAACCTGATCCTTCACATGATTCCATAGCTTAGGTTTTGCTTTGAGCAGCTCTTCTACAGTGAGGTGACATTGAACCTTAGTGCTCTTCACGACATCAGTGTTCCTTGGAACCACTGAGTCTTCATTTCTTACCAGTATTGTGGGAGCTCTAATCTAGAGAGATTCAGATTCCCATGGACCTGCAAATTGAGGCAGTTCTTCTAGGGTATTAGATTCAAAATCTAATCTTTCATCTTCTTGATGTTCTGCTTCATCTCCGTAAATAGATGGAATGTCTTGGGGAAATTGATCATGAGAGGGGAATTACCCTTCTCCTTGGCCCATTTCTCTTCTTGTATTTCTCGCAAGAACTCTTGAGAGTACTGTTGAATTGAAGGAGGTATTCTAGCATCTGTGGAATTAGGAACATAAGCTCCCATTGGTGGTGAGCTTCCTCTTTCAATAACTGGTTGAGCTTGTGGAGGTAAAGAAACTTGTGGTTTGTTTACCAATTGCTCTAATCTTTCTAGTAAGCCTTGGAAATGCAAATCCGGTTTGACAGAGTTTGTCTGATTGAACTTTTGACTAGTCTCGAGTATAGCTTGAGCTTGTTCTACCATTTTCATGCACATTTTCATCCGTTCAATCTCTAAATCTGCTCTAGGGTAACTCTTGTCTAGGTTTGCAGATGTAGGCCCTTCTTGAGGTCGAGCCTGGTAGGCCTTGAACATCATGTCCAAGCCTTCTGGGGCTGGATCTGCAAGAACAGACCCTAGTTGCGGTCTATTTACAATGGGTGGTGGGGTGGGATGAGGTGGAGTGGATGGAGTTTCGGCATGCGAGGGGCTTTGAGATGCAATTTCTTCTATTTTTGTTTTTGCGTCTTTCAAGCTTTCTTCTAGTTCCGATAACTTTTTATTCCACTTACGATTGGCCTTTTCTCTGGTATCCTTCCATGTGCTTGTTTTCCTCTTACTAGGCTCTCCTGATTCACTCGACTCCGATTGTTATGTTGGTTTATCTTGTTTTAATGCTTGTTCCCTAGTAACTGCCTGTACAGGTGCCACATTACTACTACTTGAACTTGAATCCGCCACTAAGCCTACCACATTAATGGGTGTAATCTTGGGTGCACTGGAGGGGTTTCTTGGACAATCTCTGGGAAGATGGTCTTTGCCACATTCAGGACAAAAATCTTGTATTGTGATAGCCTGACCTTGACTCGGAGATGGTGGGTGGGGACAATCACGAAGGAAATGGTCGCCCTGACATCTAAAACATGGTCCTCTAGGAGCTTGTGGTCTTACTTGTCTCAATTGGGGCCTAGGGTTAGCATTCGCATACATGACATTGGAATATTCAGGCTCCCAATTTTGTTCCATAGGTTGTGCCTCATATTGATACGGGTAAATTTCACTATGTTCAAGTGACTTTGTGTAATAAGCATGTGGACTACCTTCATGGGAGTAGTCTGAACTATGAGCATGAGAGTCATTATTTGGTATCAATGGGGTTAGTGGGACCAATGCTCTATTTGGATTTTCCTCTCCCACGGCATACTTGACTGGAATCATGTTGGCAGGAGTTGGTGGTTGGTTTCCCAAGACTGGTTGTGGCCTATATTGTGCCTGATATTGCTGTTGTGGTCGATAATATGGCTGTTGGTATTGGTTCTGATATCTACCTTGTTGGAAAGGTTGTTGATAATTCTGTCTAACAGCCTGCCTATTATAGGGACAATCTTGAGCCGTGTGGTTCGTATATTTTCTCTCAATAGTGCAATATGGAGCATTCCTTTCTCTCATGTTCTGGTTGTGCAATGGGCATACATTAGCCATGTGGTCGCCTCCGCAAGTATAACACCGATTCAATGGAGTGACTCTCTGTGTTTGTTTATTTTGGACTCCCAGCTTCTTGGCAACTTGCTCAGCTATCTCCTCTATTTCCGTGGAGATTTTTGAAGTATGACTAGTAGAACTATCTGAATCCTTATAGATTTTGGATAATCCTAACTCCTCACCCAAGTTATCTTCTATGTCAATGCATGTCCGCACGCACTCTTCTATGGATCTAGGCTCTTTCAAGTATACATATGATCTTAACTTTATGCTCAGTAAGCCATCTAAGAACAAAGCCACTTGTTTGGCTGATGTGGGTAGCTCTGGAGCAGGGCATCTTTCTAGGTACTGTCTAAACCTTCTACATGCTAGTCGCACTGTTTCTTGGGGTGTCTGCTTGAAGTTGTGGATCAAAGATGAAGTGTTATGCCTGATACCACTCTTGGAAAATTCTACAATGAATTCGTCTAGCAGTTGACCTATATCGCGATAGTTGAGACTACTCAGTGGTTGAAACCAAGCTAAGGCAGTGCCCTTAAGAGTCAGACCAAATGCCTCGTACTGGGTGAACAAATCCTCAACCTGTTCAGCTCTTAACACTTGTTTGAACTCGGCCACATGATCATAAGGATCTCCTGACCCGTCAAAATAATTCTTCATTGCCTTGATCACTTGAGTGGGTCTAAGGGTTCTTGGGTGCTCTCGAGGTCTAGGCAATGGAAAATCTTGTTCATCTCTTTGTTGCCTATGTGCTTGATGTCTCTCTCTTTCAGGTCTTTCATTTTCAAATCCTGACCTATTCCTGCCCACGATGTGTGCAAAACTTACCTCAAGTCTCTCTCTAGTTCTTTCTCTCTAGGCTTCATGAGCGTGGGATGATCCTACTCCTTGGAGGCCATGGGAAACATTGGATCTTGGTGGAGGGAAAATCAATTCACTCTTCCAAGTATATGCATGTCTATCATGTTCTGTTACCAAGAATATCTTCTCTGATGTGTTATCCAGGTAGACAACTTTGCCTGGTATCTCAGGATCTTTGAATTCATAGATGATGACTATGCCCAATTGGCTAGGTTGATCTGGCTTGAATCTCCAAAAGGCTTCCTTTGTTTCTCTATTCAAGAAGAGTTCTATGCTTTTGTTGTCTTGAGGGATCCAATCTGGTGTGATCACTCTGGTCAGAACTGACTTAGCTCTAGGAGTCTGGGGTCCTTGTCCTACATTTCCTTGTTCTAGGTCTCCTATCTCATTCTCATGAATGACATTTCCAAACTCATCGGTCCTATCTGGTAGGTTGGTGACCACATACATGGTTCCTTCCTTATCAATGTATGAACCCTCTTCGAACTTGAACACCGGGTGTTCAAGTCCAAAGGATCGATCTAGATTTTTGAGTTGGACAACTGATCGCCTCAGGCCATCCTCATAGATGCGAGCACCTAATCGGTTGGTCCGAATATATTCCAACTTTGTCTTATAGGGACCTTCTGGTGTTTGTAGATGGGCAGTCGCTGAGCCACCTGCAGGTTTCCCCATGCTAAAAGACATTTCTGAGTCACTTGTGTCTGAACTTAGTCCGTAAGGATGACCACTTAGTTGTTGTGCCCAAGACTTAGCTGTATGGTTGACACTGGACTAAGAAGATCTAATGCTTTGTCTATCCTTTCCTAGGTGTCTACCAGATCTCAGGTTCATAAGCTTTGGCTAAGAGTCCAAAATTTCCCCTTGGTATGGTTCACAAATCCTTTGGAGTCCCCTTGGGTTCTTGGTCCCACCTGAGGGTCAACTTCAAAATATCCTATCTGAAAATCAACACATTATTCTTATAAAAAACAATTGAGGCCGTGTAGGATTCGAAACGAGCTTTCCAACGAGCTATAGAGCTCAAAAAATGGACTTTGGATGAAAAAGTTATGTCAAATCAGGCTTCTGGGGGTCAAAACAGGCAAACAGGACCTTTTGGACAGAATCGCGATTTTGTGAACTTCAAGAGAATTGCGATTGTGTACCTTGAGAATCGTGTTTTCACAAAATCATGTTTTGGCTGAAAATCGTGATTTGTGAGAATTGCGATTTTGAGCACAGAATCGTGTTTTTGAAAATCGTGATTTTGAGCAGAGAATCGTGTTTTTGAGAATCGCTATTTTGAGCACAGAATCGTGTTTTTGAAAATCGCAATTTTGAGCACAGAATCGTGTTTTTGAAAATCGCGATTTTGAGCACAGAATCGTGTTTTTAGAGAATCGCGATTTTGTCTCAGAGAATCATGTTTTTGAAAATCGTGATTTTGAGCAAAAAAATTGTGTTTTCACAGAATCGCCTTTTTCACAAAATCGTGTTTTTACTGAAAATCGTGATTGGTGAGAATCGCGATTTTGAGCAGAAAATCGTGTTTTCTCAGAATCGTGTTTTTTTTACATGAAAATCGCGACTTTGTCTCAGAGAATCGTGTTTTCACAAAATCGTGTTTTTCACAAAATCGTGGTTCTCAGAATCGTGTTTTTGGCTGAAAATCGTGATTTGTGAGAATCGCGATTTTGGCACAACCACAGAATCGCGATTCTGAGAATGACCACAGAATCGTGATTCTTTCAGCAAGCTTTTAGGCGGGAAACAGAAAATCGTGATTTTTCAAAAAAATTTGAATTTTCACAGAATCGCGATTTTCATCATAGAATCACGTTTTTTGGCGAGAACTTCAATTTTTGAGCGCCGAGCAATGGCGAGCTCCGTATGAGCAGAAAATCATGAAAAACACAGGCGCTTGTTCTCCCTTGCACTTCCTAACTCCTTCCCACACAATAATGCATGAAAAATGGTATGAAAATGATGAAAATGCACTTAAAAACAAGAAATTTCTATGAAGAAGATGGAAGAAGGTGGAGATGATGATGATGAAGAAGATGAAGAAGAAAAATCAGAAAATGAACAAAAATGACAGTTTTTTTACCTTCCAACGTCACAAATCTACGATCTTACCATCACAACGCTCGTCCTCGAAGCTCTCTCCCCGGCAACAGCGCCAAAATTTGGTGTAGCTCAAGCGTAAGCACCACCTCCTTTACTTGTCAATCCACGGAGACGTGAGGACCGGTATGAAGACCACGAGCAACTGAAGGCACAAGTGCGTGAGTGAAAGCACACAAACATGTACACACATACACACACGCGCGCACAAAGTAAGATCAAAGAGAGGAACAATGGAAAGCTTAGATTGCAAAAGAGTTCTCTTACAAAAGCTCTATTCTCTAACAAGCTAGCCCCAAAAATGAGCTCTCTAGCTCTTTTTATAGTTTTTTGACTAGTTTTGGCTCTATCCAGACCTAGTGTCCGGCCTAATTAAAAATTAGGTTCCATGGCTTATTTGAGGGCTCAAACGGAGTCTAAAAATTATGAAAATTGGTAGGATGATAGTTCTAGTACTCCTCAAGCTCAAGGACTCCTCGACTTGAACAAAATGGAGTTATAAAAATAGATAATGGTATTTACAATGGTTTTTAGTGATGAAAATCACTATTTTTGTAGGGGATTCCTCTGAAAATTTGACATATACTTCTTGGAGCTCCCTACTTGCTCCCTTTCCTTGTGTGTCCACCTTTTGATGTGCTTCCATGCTTTGTCCTTGACTTTGAGCTTCAACATATATGTATATGTATATGTATACGTATATGTATATGTATGTGTATATGTATATGTATGTGTATATGTATATGTATAGGTATAGGTATAGGTATATGTATAGGTATAGGTATATGTATATGTATATGTATATGTATATGTATATGTATATGTATATGTATATGTATATGTATATGTATATGTATATGTATATGTATATGTATATGTATATGTATATGTATATGTATATGTATATGTATATGTATATGTATATGTATATGTATATGTATATGTATATGTATATGTATATGTATATGTATATGTATATGTATATGTATATGTATATGTATATGTATATGTATATGTATATGTATATGTATATGTATATGTATATGTATATGTATATGGATATGTATATGTGCATGTATATGTATATGTATATGTATATGTATATGTATATGTATATGTATATGTATATGTATATGTATATGTATATGTATATGTATATGTATATGTATATGTATATGTATATGTATATGTATATGTATATGTATATGTATATGTATATGTATATGTATATGTATATGTATATGTATATGTATATGGATATGGATATGTATATGTGCATGTATATGTATATCTATATGTATATGTATATGTATATGTATATGTATATGTATATGTATATGTATATGTATATGTATATGTATATGTATATGTATATGTATATGTATATGTATATGTATATGTATATGTATATGTATATGTATATGTATATGTATATGTATATGTATATGTATATGTATATGTATATGTATATGTATATGTATATGTATATGTATATGTATATGTATATGTATGTGTATATGTGCATGTATATGTATATCTATATGTATATGTATATGTATGTGTATATGTATATGTATATGTATATGTATATGCATATGTATGTGTATATGTATATGTATATGTATATGTATATGTATATGTATATGTATATGTATATGTATATGTATATGTATATGTATATGTATATGTATATGTATATGTATATGTATATGTATATGTATATGTATATGTATATGTATATGTATATGTATATGTATATGTATATGTATATGTATATGTATATGTATATGTATATGTATATGTATATGTATATGTATATGTATATGTATATGAATATGAATATGTATATGTATATATATATATATATGTTTATATATATGTATATGTATATGTATATGTATATGTATATGTATATGTATATGTATATGTATATGTATATGTATATGTATATGTATATGTATATGTATATGTATATGTATATGTATATGTATATGTATATGTATATGTATATGCATATGTATATGTATATGTATATGTGTTTGTATGTGTATATGTATATGTATGTATATCCTATGTATATGTATATGTATATTGTTGCTCTAGCACAATGGTGAGAACCACGTTAATAAGCTCCACCTCCTTAATGTCAATCCGTGGAAGAGATAGGAATGATATGAAGATCGTGAATGTGAGATGAAGTGAGAGTGAAGGTGAGAAGCATAGAAATGCACACACACATACACACACACTACGAAGAGACAAGCAAGACACAATGGAAGGTGAGAAATCAACTCTATTACTCAAGGACACTCTTACAAGCTCAAAATAGCTCTAAGCTCTTCTCTACTCCAACAAGCTAACCTCAAAAACGAGCTCTCTAGCTCTTTTTATAGTTTCTAGACTAGTTTTGACCGGTTTCACATCTAGTGACCGGCATAGTTAAAAATTAGGTCCTAGATGCTATTTGGAAGGGTAAACGATGTCTAAAAATAACGAAAATTGGTACGCGCATTCTACCTAAGCTCCTCAAGCTCGAGGACTCCTCGGCTTGCACAAAATGGAGCTATGGATTACAAAATGGGGTTTTCTATGTTACATATGTTACAATAATGATAAAAATCACTGTTGGAGGTTTTTGGAAAGTATTTGAAAACATAATTCAAAACATAATTCTTTGAAAAAACGATTCGACTGGCTCCCTGCTCCGTCGTTACATGCTTCCGTGTCGTCTGTGCCTCTGGCTGCTTCCAACACCCCCCTCCCTCTCGCTTCTGTCGTCCCTGACAGAACCTTGCTGTGAGGTCTGCAGGATATAGTTCTGTAGGAGGTCTTGAGCGAGGGTGTGCTCGGAGATACGAATGCCTCAAGCCAGGTCTGCCTCGAGTTTCTCCCAGTCGATTGGTTGCGGTTCTTCTGGTGGCGGGAGCTGATAGTGTGTGGAATAGACCATTCGTTCACAGGCAAATAATTGTAATAAATGTGTAGGCCTACTTATGAATACCTCTGAATGGTATTCCCAGAAGCCGGTTGTGAACATCTCTTCGAACGTCTGCTTGTAGCACGCCGGTAGGTACTTTATTCTGCAGTGCCAGGCATAACACACCCGTAGCGATGGCGTTGTACTCATATCATATACCAGATCGAAATTGCCATGCTCAAAGCCCGGGGTGTTGACATGTGGTGCCTTGACGCGTCGGAAGACTTTAAAAATCATTTGCATCATGTCAAAGATTTTGACAGTCATATGCGCCGCTATATCATCCATATGCTTTAATCTAGGGAGCCAGTGGCGAATTGTAGCCATCATGTAGCCAACAGTTGGTAACTCAATGGGTGGCTTAAAATAGGGGTAATTCAACCAGTCTTGGCACTGCTTATTGTTTTGTACCTTAATAGCAAAGGCAGTCCAGGAGCGGCGTCGTGGCACTGGTCTCCAACACGGATTGTACTTCAAATGCAAAGGTGCCTTCACCCATGTACTCATCATCTCTGGATACTGCTGTAGTAAATCTTTTCGCCACTCTGGTTGATAGATCCTTCCTTGCTGTGCATCTCGTGGCAAATCATCCGCCTCGAATTGAGTTGCATGCGATGGTTTTTTACCTGTCTCTTTCTCAATGGCTAACTGGTATTCGGCCATTAACATGAAATACGGTTTATACTGTAGCTCGTGCCCAGATATGTATCGTCGCGGGGCCAAATGAGCAAAGAATGGAGACTGTAATATCTTTTCTTCTATCATCGCCATGGCATGTAATTGTGCCTCTACTCTCGTTGAGTGCGTTGTTCCAAGTTCCTCAATAGTCTTCATCCACGCGGGGGTCGGAAGTTCGTACGTCATCTGGCCTTCGGCCGTGACGCGTCCGCCTGGGATGGGTTGTGGCTCGTACGCTTCTTCAAATGTTTCCTCCACCGGGATGGTGACAGTTTCTTCCTCAGCTGGAAGCTCCGGTGGGGAATCTGGCCTTGGTGGCGCTTCATATACTGCAATCCTTGATTCAAGGGTCGATACCTGGGCCCGTAATGAGTTGAGTTCCTCTAGGAGGTCAGGAGAGGGGTCCACAGGTGCTGGTATGTCGTGGTGTGCCGGTTCTCGTAACTGGAGTAATTTGTGATCTTCTTTGAGTTTCTGTAACTCCTCGTTCATGCGGTCATATTCATCTAGCAATCTCACATGATCGTCTAGCAGCATCCTCATCGAGTCTGAAGGAATGGCTTTGAACCTTCTAGGACTGAGTGGTTGGTCTGGGTGGTCGAGCGCCGCTTCTAAGTTTTCTCGGTTCTGATCCTGTAAGCGCTGATTTTCTTCCTTGGTGGCTGCTAGGTGTCTTCGTAGTAAGCCCATGTTTCGTGTTAGCGTTGCATTGCGGACTGTCTGGGCTCTTAATAAGTTATCCAGGTCAGTTGTTGCTTCCTTGGCCTTTTCTTCGCTTTCTAGTTCCAATTTGTGATAAGCCTCGCGTAATTCCTGGTAGCGGGTGTTCAGAGAGGCATTCTCAATAGACAATAAATTAAGCTGCGACTGTAAGTCATGGGTTGTTCTCTGCAGCTGCTGATAATTATCACCAAGAGATGTAAACTCATCTCTTACTTGCGTCATACACATGAACATCTGTCGGAATGCATTATCTACAGTGGGTGATAGTATTAATGGGGTGCTAAATGAAGATGCAGTTGGTGTAGATGCAACGGGAATGGGGAATGGGGATGGGAAGGTGGATGATGTAGTGATTGTTGAAAATTGTGATGTGCCTAAAAATGTTTGTGCCGGGAGTGAAGTGAGTGATGGTGCAGCGGGTGGTGAGATGTCCATGTCAGTGGACGTATCTAGTGCGGTGACCGTGAATATGGGTGTGATCGTGGGTGCTCGTGCTGGTGTAAATATGGGATTTACAAATGTTGAGGGGTAATTTACAAGGGGGCTGGCTAGAGAAGCTTGGTGGAAAGGGGAAAGAGGGGTTACAGTGGGTCGGGGAGGCGAGACGGGGGAGAAGGTTAACGGTGGGGGGAATGGGAAGAGGGGTCTTGGAGTTGTGGGGAAAGATGGAAAAGATTGATGAAGGAATGGGTTGGGTAGAAAGGTGGGTGTGGGAGGGGGTAGACTAGGGTTAATGGGTACGGGAATTGTGGGGTTAGTGGTCGTAAAGACAAGTTCTGCAACACCACCCGCGAATGAAGATGTGGGTCTGGGGAAAGGAGGGTGATGAGGGGAGGCTGGGTGGACGGGTGGTGAGAGAGGAGCGGTTGGGGTGGTCGGTACTTCAGTGACTACTGAGGTTTGTACAGCTGTAGCGCGGGGTGGGGAATCTACAAAGATGGTTTCTACGGCCAATGAACTTTCGGGGACGAGGCGTGCCTCCCTGGCTTGTTCTGAAGATTGTGCTCCGGTTGGTACACGAATGTATTCGCCGGGCTTTGAAAGTAGTCGTACTCTGCGGGGGTCAAACTGTGGCAGTGGCTTTCGTTGCAAGTACCTGAGTGCTTCGTTGGAGCCTACTGATTTGACTAACTCTTTGAATCCTTTGATGTATGCGTCTTCGAATCCGCCTGTGACAAGTTCTTGTTCTATTATTGTTTGACTCTCTTCCTCTGTCAGCTTTTTGTGTGCCCAAACTTTTTCCATAGTTCTATACAACTTCTTGATAGCTAGTGTGTAAGCTGCGGCCTCGTAAGTTTCATCTTCATGGGTACTTGTATCGCCATGTGTGTCTGTTTGTTGGCCTTGGCCATCTGTCTGTTCCTGCTCTTGGGATTCATGTGTTCCCTGGCTAGCTTCGTCATCACCTTCGTCGTCATCGGTTGCTGTTCTTTCGTCATCAGAGCTGGACACGATCTGTCCTTGTGGCTGATCCCTGGGTGTGGTAGGGTAGCTAGGCCTTTCAAATTCTTGAGAAAACAATTGTCCTTCTGAAAACTGAAACTCATTGGAGAATGCATCGGGCATCTCAAAATCAAAAGTTTGGTCCAGTGGCTCTGCTTGTCCTAGTTCTAAATGCGGTATTGGAAAAGAGAAAGCTTCCGCACCAATAGTGGTGGGAAGTTCAGCTGCTGTGGTGATAGGTTCTGTGGTTGTGGCTGCTTGGGGTGCAACAGTACTGGTGGTGCCCTCCGGCGTAACTGGTCTTGATAACCGTATACGAATTGGTGGTACCGTGGGAGTGGCTGCTGTTGGTGGCTGCTCTGGAGATGGTTGTGGCGAGGGTGATTCTGGGACTTGTAGGCACGGGATAGTACCTCTCATCCGCTTTTCGGCTTTGCCTTTGCTAGACTTTCTAGCCTTCCTAGTGGTTCCTTTGAATGCCTTCAGTTCCTCACTAGTCATGGCACGCTCAATTGGTAAGTCATACGCCAAGCACATATATATGATCCTGGTGAGGGCGTAGCACCCATTGATTACCTTCTTTCGCTCCCACCGATGTTGTGCCAAATAGAGCTGATCAATGATCCAGCTGGCTAGATCAACCGTTTGCGGTCCAGTACATGCTAAGTACAATCCAAACCAGATTCTCTTGTGGGGCATGGTAAAACGATCCTGAGCTGGGAAAGCAAAGTGCTGCATGCATATCCGTAATGGCTTAGAGAGCTCAGGTGTTATAGCAGAAATATCCTCCCACTTAGTTACGTCACCACGTTTCATCTGTTCTGGGACTAGCCGTTCTTTCTCCGTTGGAGTGTGTGTTCCATGTATTTTCAGAGCTGCGCGAATCAAATCTTTAGACACTGATAGAACCTTCTAAATGGAGGATCATTTACCAAGGATGGTAACATGAAGGTGTCGGGTAGATCCTTGTTCTCTGAAGCCGTTAAGGTGGTTACCAAGTAAAAGCATCTATAAAAATCGGGTTTAGGCAGAGGGTCGCTAAAATACTCTGTAAATCCCGCTCGTGCCCAAACGTGCGTTAGATCTTGTGTATTCTGCAGTCCTTCAAATTCTCGTGAAAAGAACTGGTACTTGGTCCATGTGCGAAGATCAAATGCCAAATTGGCCTCAAATATGAAATCAGCGTCTGCTAATGGTCCTGCTAGGCCTTGAAACCAATGAGAGTTACGATGAATCTTCTTGGTATATCCTCTAGGAGGATCATCGATTGGCATGGGTCCTGGAAAACCTTGAAACTCTGGTGGTTGCACCGTAGGATAAGATTCTGCTAGTAATTCTCCAATAGTGGCCATCGATGCACTGGGGCCAGCTTCTGATGGTCCTGCTTCGGTTTGCATGATGATTGATGAGCTAATGGAAAAGATCTACTACAAAAGATTAACACATTAGTATGGAAATTAATTATGATCGCATTAAGGTGAGACCGCAATCCTTTTCCATAACCGATGTGTAACCCGTGTAGCCAAGTGTCGTGAAGTGATTGATGCAATGATTTTTTGCAAAACTAATGCAGGTCTCTAGACACCTACATGGTTCAGATTATGCCTACAATTCTTGATGAGCTTTCATTATGCATGATGTGGGGTTTGGGTGTATGAATTTATACAAGGTTTGGTTGAGGGTGAATTAGTACAAGGGTGGAGTTTAAACGGGGTGGGAGAATTGTTAGATAAGGGGGTACAAGAAGACGTCTGGATACGTTTCGGTATCCATTTCCTAAGAGTCTTGGAGTGTGTGGTATGTTTCTGCTGAGGGACAAAAAGTGGTATCGGGTTTGGTGGTCTTGAAGGATGAAAAGATTTCCGAGGGGTACATATTACATGGCTAGAGGGTTGGGCTATAATACATTGTTTGGGTACCCAAATCTGCATGGGTGTGGGTCTATGGATAAGGTATTTCTTGGCAATCCAAATCTGTCGAGTATTGTGACTTGTAGAAGAAAATCGAGGGGACTTTGGATGCTGACTCTGCTTCTTTTGAAACTTTGTCCTGTTCTTATCTGCAGTGTTGCCAATAGCCTGTGGTTGCTGTCCTTTTGGCACCCATATTTGTTTTGTGCCACTTGTTCTGTGATGTTGATACTTCTGCTTTCTTTGCCTTGCCTGGTGGTGTTGTCGGTCTGGGTTCCTCTGTTGTGGTTGACTCGTTCGTGGTTGGGTTTGAGAGGTCCATTGGACGCTCTGCTTTGGAAAAGAAGGGAGATCCAACACTTGCGTGACCTGCCCATTAGGAAGTGATTCGTTATTTATCTTTAATCTAGGCCAGTCCGCAGCAAGTTTGGAAGGATGAGCACCGCAGGGTGTTGTGCTCATTTGGCCGCTGATGCAACCCACCTGACCGCTGATTGTGTTCATCTGCCCTAGCGGTTGGGTAGCTGCCCCTTCTAGTTTGCAGGAAGCCCCAGGGAAGATCTTCTGTCGTCCTTCTGATTGACAATTGTCCCTAGCCAAGCCCGAGTGGGTTGGTGTAAACGTAACGTGACTGGTCTGACCCAAGATCTTCCGGTCTTCCGTCGCATGCGTTTCATAGGGTCTAGGGTTACAAACCTCAATCGGAATGCCGTTAGGGAAGTCAAGCGGTATCACTCGCTTATGTTCTAAGGTTCCAATCTGTATGGAGCCTTGTCTAAGATTTAGGTCCACTGAGTGATCGTATAGCCAATCTTGGCCAAGGATTAGGGGTTCTATCAGGTTGTCATCATGGCACACTAGTAGCTTCGCTGTCATGGTCACATCCTTAATGAGGATAGGAAGGTCCACCTCACCCATGCAAGGGGTTTCCATGCCTCCTAGGCCTATGAGGTATGCCTCAATTGGCCGCATTTCTATTCTTGAATCCTTATAGTGGGACCATCTAATAGCACTAGTCGCAGCACCTGAGTCAATTAAAGCCCTGAGCTCTTGGCAAGGGTTGTGTTACAAGGCTAATAGAGCGAGACAACCGCAACCGCAGACGAAGGATAAACAAGATTGGTGGCTGAAATGACGGAGAGGTAGGAAATTTCGCAAGAGGCGGTAAATGAAGAATGCGGAAGTAATAAAAAGCAGAAGACAGGAAGAGAAAAGAGTTCTATCATCGAAGAGCAAAGAGTTCAGTTGTTGCATCATCGTTTCGTTCAATTGTTGGAGCAGAGTTTACGGTGTTAATCAGACCCTTGAGGTGATAGTTAACATGAATGTATGTTAGAGAGACAGAAAGATAGATACGTCTCTGTTCTGTTGCGCGCTGTAGTGATGAGGGTTGATCACATCGTAACTGAAGTGTTCGGAAACCACGAGTAATATATTTTAGAAGACTGTGAATGAGATTTTATTGAGGACATTGAATACTGTTCCATTCTGTTCATATTTAATCATTCTGCTATTCTTTGGTTGAATCGATTCTCATTGAAAAGTTCGTGATGCTGTGAGTCTACTTACTAAAGAGTTATATATGACTCTGTAGTTTGCGATTGTGAGATTGTGTATTGATTGACATGCGTGAGACTGTATAAGAACAGAGTTTAGTATCTTTTCGGTCAAGTAACCAGGGTTTTATATAGTAATCGGTGATCATTGAGTATTCGACAAAGATCTGTGTGTGGACAGAAGTCTTAGTGAGTCATTAATTGCGGTATAAATCTGTGATCTGAGTGAGTATATGAAAAGTCTAATATAATCTCGATCTGAGTTGTCTGTGCATTTCGTTCGGTGTATTTAGTTATATCACATGAGATCATCTTATTGTGAGTATTTTGAGAAGAACGTATTCTCGTAGTTGTAAGTTTTGACAGAATCACTGTGCTATTACCATAGTATCTTCAGGGCCAAACATTCCAGTGCTTATCATACCGTGGAATAGTTAGTATTCAACTCAACTCCTGTATTTAAGAAGTGAGCAATTACTGGTGATTGTGTAAAGGATTGGGAAAATAGTACAGGGCCTCTGTCTAACAGACCCCTACCACTCCCAAGAACCCAAGGACCCGATAATACTCGTCCGAAAGTTGGATTGAGTTATTATCGACCAACATTTAACATTTGGCGATTCCGCTGGGGACGTGGCATTGAGATTGCCTGGTATTTTGTTCAAATTAAAATTCTGTTGGAAGAACAGTAGCAACAGAATCAGATTGTTGCGATACTGTGTGTTCGTAATACTATATGATCAGTACGGAAATGCTACATGCCGATTACCCGATCAGGAGAAAAGTATCCCAAGAATCATCAGTTAGGGATATTAAGAACAACTTTGGGAGGTACTAGTACAATTAGACCTGACCCAGTTGTCGAAAAAGTGACAGACGATAACACTGATTCCGGTGAAATTACGGTAGAACGTAGTACATCTCTAGAATTGTCTGGTGTTACTACGGTACAGACTGTCGAAAATACAGCAATTTTGGAACCAATTAAGACACAGTTGGAATCTAGCATAAAAGTCTTTGGAATAGATTCAGATACGATTAGAAACACTTTAGGGAAGGAAATTAATACAGGCAAATCTACGTTGTATCCAGTCACAATTTTGAATCCTTCCGGTGGAACTTCGGTAAGAAAAACACAGTTTTTCGGTGACGAATCAGCACTTTCGGCTGAATCTTCAGCTCAACTACAACGTTTGGGAGCAAGTCCTCCTACTTTGGATATCAAGGAGGAAGGAAGACTATTCGAAACAGAAATTCGCAATATAGTAAGTAAGCTAATTGCACCGGAAAGTGCGCCATTAGGCGAAACAAATTCCGGTAGTTCAGAAACTCCAACCAGAATTACAGAAGGAGTGTATAATACATTTACGATGAATGAACAACTACAACGACAAGTAGGTCAACCCAGATTGGCTTCAACGGGAGTAACATACACAAAGTTTAGTGGGTTTCCAGGAGATGACCCAGATGCACACGTACGCACCTTCGAAATCAGTTATGCTGTCCTTAACCATCCACCGGATCCGGCGTACAAAGCAATTGTTTTTCAATCTACACTTGTGAATGAAGCAGCAAGGTGGCTTACTGAATATGATATTAATCATTTCGGTACTTATGAAGCAGTACGAGACGCTTTTCTGCAGCGATTCCGGTTGAAAAAAAATCCTGCAGAGATCTTTGAGTATTTACAGAACAATAGACAGAAACCAAATCAAACTGTACAAGAGTATGCTACCCTTTTCAGGACGCATTTAAGGCAGCTACCCCAGGCGCATGCTAACTTACCAGACGATGTTATTACACTGTGGTTTATCAATGGTTTGCTTCCTCAACTTAGGCAGATCATGATTATAAGATGTGTAGGAGTTATGACCCTCGACGCAGTGATAGCCATGACCCTTCAGCTAGAAAACAAAGTTGGAGGATTTTCAGAGGATTTGGAATGGATTAAAACAAATAAACATATGGCTGAAGATATAACCAGGCAAGTATATTGTACCACTTGCAAGAATTCAGGACATACAAGTGCCCAGTGTGCGTTAAATCAGACTTATTGTGCCATCTGTAACATTGTAGGACATACCACTGAGAACTGTGCATACAACGCTAGAAGACAAGGAGCAGCAGCAGTTAATACAATTATTCAGGAACAAGGTCAGTCATCCAATCAATATGTACCCCCACATTTGAGACACAATCAACAACAAGGGTATCGACATTATCGAGGACAGAGGAACAACAACTATAACACACCGCGCTGGCAGAATGGACCACCACCGGAAAATCAAAATTTACCACCACCTCGATGTCATTTCTGTGGACAGTTGGGCCATATTAGAAGATTCTGTAGAGATGCAGCGGAATATGATCAACGGAAAAAGGAACGTCAAAACCCAATGGCCAATGTGGTAACAATTACATCAGTAGAGACACAGGCAGCAGCAGTTCAAACCCGTTCCGGTAAACAACTGCAACCAGCAGCAGAATTATTTGAGCCAGGGATACGTGAACAACACAGAATGTATCATAAGGCTAGCCAGTGGACTACCGTAGAACCACCTGTTTTTCCAGAACCTACTCCAGTGAACCAATCCCCGGATACCACACAAGTTCATGCTGACAAAACAAAAGCAGGTACATCATCTGCAGTAGAATTACCACCTTCAGACCAAGCTTCGTCTTCAACAGTTAAGGAAGATGAAAATCAAGTGCAACCAACCTGGGATATATTGTCAAAAGCATCCATCACACTGCCTTTCGGGCAATTACTGGCATTAGTACCAGGAATACGCCAACAATTTCAACAACAGTCTACTACAAAACCTGCTTGCATTCCGGCTACCGCAACCGTACAAACGGAATCAGACTCTACGGTAGATCACTCAGTTCCTCTGATTACGGTATGGTTTCATAAACATCAAATTCCACAAGTTTTAATTGATGGGGGGTCCGGCGTGAATATTGCCACAGCGTCACTGTGTAAAAAGTTAGGATGGACTAAGATAGAGCCAGTTCAATTTTTTGTTAGGATGGCTGATCAATCTAGAGTTCATCCAGTAGGACTGGTCCGAGATATACCTATAACTATCCAAGACACAACATTCAAGATGACTTTTGTTGTTCTTGAATTGCCGGAATCCACCCTAGACTACAATCTACTTTTCGGTCGTCCTTGGTTAAAACAAGCCAAGGTAATTCAAGACTGGTCAGCTCAGGAACTTACATTCAAAGATAAAAACCGCAAGTGTGTTGTAAAATTAGATGCTATACAACCCTGTGAGTTACATGCTCGACCATATTTCGCCGAACCAGTTCATATGTTAGATGGATTGTCGGATGACGAAGAAGAAGAATTTCTGAAGAATAATGTTGATTTGATGACAATAGGAACTATTGATTTACAGTCTGTAGTAGACACTTGGAATGCTTCAGTATGTACAGTAATACCCATTGTCGAAGGAATTAAGGAGGACAATACCATTTCGATTCAAGGTAATGAATTACAGCAGCTTCTCGAACCTTCCGCTGATACAGAGAAACATCAACAATTTTATGTTCCAGAAGATCAGTTAATTACTTATAATCTTGGAGATGAAGACCACCCTCGTCCTGTAAAGATAAAGCAAAACTTACCTGAAGCTTTTCAAGCAGATTTAATCAAGCTACTCCGAGAATTTACTGACGTCTTTGCATGGGATTACAAAGACATGAAGGGTCTGGATCCTCGTATCTATCAACACAGAGTTATGCTAAAACCAGAAGCAAAACCGATAAGGCAAACTAGTTACCGGATGAACCCACATTATGCATCTCAGGTAAAGGCTGAACTTGATAGGCTATTAAAAGTTGGGTTCATAGTACCAATAGAACATGCAGAATGGATTTCACCAATTGTAATTGTACCAAAGAAAAACAAGCAATTGAGAATTTGTGTAGATTATCGGAAATTAAATGCTGCAACAATACCGGATTCTTTTCCAATTCCTTTTTTGGATACGATGCTTGATAAAGTAGCAGGTCATGAGATGTATTCATTTCTAGATGGATACAGTGGATATAACCAAGTAAGAATGGCTGAGGAAGATATACCGAAAACTGCATTTATTACAAATTGGGGTGTTTTTGCTTGTACCGTAATGTGGTTTGGATTGAGAAATGCACCAAGTACATTTCAAAGATGTATGCAGGAAATATTCTCTCCTTATCTTACCTCATTCATGCAAGTATATCTTGACGATTTTTCAATTTTCGGTAAAATGATCGCACATCTAGTACATTTACGATGTTGCTTTCAGAGATGTAGAGAATATAGATTGTGTTTAAACCCAAACAAATCTGTGTTTGCGGTTTCATGTGGAAAATTACTTGGTCATATCATATCAGCTCAAGGTATTCAAGTTGACCCCGATAAAATTTCAGCAGTATTAGAAGCTCCGGTGCCTAATACACCTAAGGAAGTAATGCGATTTATGGGACAAGTGAGATGGCATGGAAGGCATTTACGGTGGCTTGCTCATGTGGCAATACCACTGAACAAATTAATTTCCAAAACCGCAAGGCAATTTGAATGGACTCAGGAATGTCAGGTAGCATTTGATCGACTGAAACAGTTATTAACACAGGTTCCCATTTTACAGCCACCAGATTGGGATAACCCATTTCATGTATTTGTTGACGCATCTGATATAGCAGTAGGAAGTGTACTAATGCAACAAACAGATAAATGGTTTAGACCAGTATACTATGCTAGCAGAAGATTAGCACCTGCAGAAAAGAACTATTCGGTAACTGAGAGGGAATGCTTAGGATTAGTATATTCGGTAAAAAAATTCAGACATTATTTATTGGGCCGAAAATTTACATTTCATGTCGATCACGCTGCATTGGTTTACTTGGTTCGGCAGCAACATATCGGTGGCCGCCTAGCACGATGGGTTCTACTATTGCAAGAATTCGACTATGATGTCGTTCATCGGCCAGGCAGTTCACATGCTTTAGCAGACTTTTTGTCACGCTTAGATTCGGGTGAACCTCCGGTTGGTATAAATGATACAACGCCAGCCATTTATACTTCAGAACCAACTATTGAAGAATTGTCAAACCAACCAGTGCCAACTACGTATTATGATCAGTTATTGACCTTCCTTTCAAGTGGATATCTACCTTCTGAAGTCCCTACAGCTACACGCCGAAAAATTGCAGGTTTTAGTCGACGATTCCGGTTAGTTGCTGGAGAATTATATTATACAGATCATACCGGAATCCTACTTCGCTGTATTCCACCACATGAAGTTAACTCAGTCATTACTTTGGCTCACTCAACTCCTCCCGGTGGACATTTTGCAGCAGATCTTACTCACCGGAAAATTCTACAAAGTGGACTTTGGTGGCCAACTATGTATAGAGATATATTGGAATTTATCAAAACTTGTGATAGCTGTCAAAGGACTGGACAACCATTACAACGCCATTACTTTCCACTTCATCCAGTACTTCCTTTAGAACCATTTCAGAAATGGGGTCTTGATTTCATTGGTCCAATCACACCTCCCGCAGTATTCAGCAATAACAGGTATATATTGACTTGCACAGATTATGCAACTAGGTGGGCAGAAGCATGGCCTTTACGCTCGGCTACAGCAGTGGAAGTAGCGAAATGTTTATTAACAGATGTCTTTCCAAGATTTGGACTGCCACTAGAGCTTGTTTCAGATCAGGGTACTCATTTCATGAACAAGTTGATGAAAGTATTAACACAGTCATTCCAGATCAGTCATAAATTCAGCTCACCATATTATCCTCGTGCAAATGGATTGGCAGAAAGTACCAACAAATCTCTGCTAAATATGCTTCAGAAATTGACCAGAGAGACACCGGAAAGATGGGATCAGTTGCTACCTGCAGTCTTATGGGCCTATCGTACTACATACAAGGTAACCACCGGCTTGACACCATTTAAGTTAGCCTATGGAATAGAAGCAATAGCTCCGATGGAAATTGTAATACCAAGTCTAAGAGTAGCAACGTCTCAGAAGCTTTTACCCGAGGAGTCATTGATATTTCGGCTGGAAACACTTAGAGAATTAGATGAACACCGATGGCTCAGTTTCTTAACTATGAAAGAAATCCAATTAAGACAGGCCAGGACCCATGACCGAAATTTAAAGACGACAGTATTTTCGGTAGGACAGCTTGTTCTCTTTTACAATGCAAAATCCAATGATCAGCCGGAAAATTCAAGTTACGTTGGTTCGGTCCATTCAAGATTTCAGAACAAATTGGTCCGGCTACTTTTCGATTGACTACATTGACTGGACAACCACTTCCAAAAGCGATAAACGGGTCAAAGCTACGGCCGTATCAAGTAGCGCCACCTCGGCTATAACAAGGGTACACAGCGTACCACAAATTTTTACTTTTCTTTTGTTTTTTACTTGATTAGGTGTAATCAATAAAATAAGTGTAATCGCCGTACTTTAATATCTATTTATGTCCAGCCGCCCGCTCCTATCCTTGCATGCACGCACGACAGATATAGACATTACTATCCGTTTGTGTAATTAGTACCATTTAAAATATTCTTTGTACAAACTTCTTTTATAACTCACTCGCCGAATAGGTCATTTAGTCTTTTGCAACCACAGCCCTAGTTTCTGAATACTTGTGTTCTGCGTCTTGAATCTCTGTGTAATGGAATCTCTAGCAAACTATACAGCTTTTGCCGAGGGTATCCCGGCTGAAGTAAAAAATTATCTGCATATACGAGGATTGGGTAGTTTCGCCGAGTTGCCCTGGCACTCAGTAGAAGCTCACCCCTTCTTTGCACAGATTATCTCCGCTATCGCTCGGGTATCTCCTACTGAGAAACGATGGGTTTTCCCTTCCTTACCGTCTAGAACTGTAATCACATTCCAAGTGTTCACAGAAGTTTATCATTTGACTCCACAAGGCCGCGAGAATGTTCCCATGATCTCAGCAACCCGAATGGCAGAGTTGTTTCCGCGATTTTCCTCGAATGAATACGCCATTCTCTGTCGACCAGAACCTGAAAAAACGGCACTACAATTCCTCGTTGCTATACTCAACTTTCAAAAACGTACCTATGGTATTTCTCGACCGTTTTATTCTGCCATAGATATAGCTGCCCGAGAATCTGTTAACTTTGCTTCATTCTTCTTTCAACGAATTCATAAGGAGTGCGTCTCCATTATGAAACAAGTTAACAAAGGAAAAACCCCGAGATCTCGACTACCACACATTTTATCATTTCTGTTTCCAACCATAATGCAAGCACAACCACCACCAAGAGGACCAGTGTTACAAATTGAAGAATCAGCGCAACCCTTAGATGAAGACGATGAAGATGAAGAAGAAATTAATCAGTTATTCAGAAGAAAACGGATCAGAATCAGTTCTTCTGAAAGTAAGAATGCAGACTCAGTCGAACAAGACGAAGAAGTTCAACAGGAGGTTGACCGGCATTCAGGCGGAGTAACACAAAAGGAACATGAACAACAGCAGGAAGTACAAGTAGAGAATGAAGCTGATGAGCAAGACAAGGAAGCAGAAAAAGAAGCCAAGCATCAAGAGGAAGAGAGGTTTCATGATACAAATACATCGATGCACCAGGAATCATCAACGCATTCAATAGCATCTGAGCATCTACAAACGCAGAAGCAGACTGAAACGGAAGCAATGTCAACTGATAAAGTCTGTCAACAACAGCAACAAGAGAATCAACAAATCCATGAATGTCAACCTACTAATGATGCATTGGATAAGCTCTTGAAGGCGGCAGAAACAACAGATGTCGGTTTCTCTGCGAATGAACAACAGGAGGCAAATAAGGTAATTAATTCTAACACAGCTCGTCCTATTTCACCACCGCAACAGGAAGCACATCCCATTCAAGACCATCCCGATCATACATCATCATCTTCCCCGAATTACTCACCACCGAATTCCTATCAATTACGCACCAATACGTCTGTTCAACCGCGACAACTTCCACAAACACAATCTGTTCAAGTATATTCCGACTTAGCATCAATCGGACAGTTTCTTATTAACCTCTCCAAGCAATTACCTGCTCAGATGAGAGCTGATACAGACAACATTTACAAAGAGCTGCAGCAGAAAATAGAAATACTGGAAGCTGATATCACTCCGCTTCAAGAAGAAGTATATACAGTTAAAGCAGAAAATCAAGCACTACAAGAGCAGGTGAAACAGCTACAAGAACGACTCAGTGATCAAGCAGATATAACAAAACAGCGAGATGAAGCTCTGGAAACTATAAACAATCATAAAGAAATGTTGACAGAGGCCACTGCAGAAATTACTAGGTTAACACAGAATTTCAAAGATGCAGAAGATGGCAGAATTGCATTAGGCAACTTACTGGAAGAAACTAGAAGAAGGCTAACCCAAACAGAATATGAGTTGGAGACAACAAAAAACAGCTTATCAACAGTCAATAACATATTGCATAAGTATCTCATTGAAAAGCCTCAGATACAGAAAAAATTAGCAGATACGAGAAGGGAAAGAGATGTATTTTACAAAACAATCCAGTTCCTGAACCAACAGATAGAAAGACTCGAGAATCAAATACGTAACAAAAATGATAACATTCATCGATTACAGCAACAAGTAACAGATATGAAGACGGCCAGAGATGCAGCATTGGCCAATGAATTTTATTTACAGGAAGCATTTTTACAAACAGAGGCTGAAAATTTACTTTCAGGAGCTATAGCGCTCAGTTCGGTGCGGACAGATGCCCAATTATTAGAACCTGACACCCTCAAAAATGTATTAGAAACGCTTAAGAAAAAGATTGCCCGTATCTTTCGGTCAGCTAGAAATATGTATTTAGAAGGTCTCGAAGCAGAGATATAGATTTTGGGCCTACAAATCCGGTGCTGTACTGGTATATTTTAATAAAAGTCATGATTTTTATGCATAATATTTTTCGCACATGTAAAAGACGTCCCAAGTCCAGCTTCGATTTCCAGAATGATGATTTTGATTCTAGAATTTGATAAACAGCATGAACTATCATCACCGAAGTATCATCATTTTAGTAAGTGGCAGCTCAGGTTCTAGTATTTATAAAATGCGTATGACCGACAAAGTATTTTCTGTATAGCGTTCTGCAAGTTCTTGTGCTCATTAACCAAAACCTCTAGCGCACTACTTTCGGCAAGTCTTACAATCATGTCTGAATCGGATATACTAAGATGGCAACTCAGAAAACGTACGTTTACACAGAATCGTGTGGTGACAACAACTGATACTACATCACAGGGTGATGAAGATGACTCAAGAACTTCGATAACATCACCAGGTCTGCATAAACACATATTATTTTCTACAGGATTCAAAATAGAATTTAACAGTTCTTCAAAGGAAAATGAGAACTGGTTACGAAGGATTGGACTCCTACAGTTTGCTGAATTACCCTGGGAACAGTGGACAGGCAACAACGATGCAGAGAATCAGTTACATATTATGCGACAAACAAAAGGTTTTCTTGAAAATCAGGTACAATTTTCTCCACAATTAGTTTCGTCAGTATTTCAATTACCGTTGTATGAAGAAGCAGATTTTCCCAAATGCTCTTACAATGACCTGAAAAAAGAATTTGGTGAGGGCGAAGGTCGTAGATGCTATTTTATGATCAAGAATGCGACATATATTCGCAGGGGACAATTTAGATGGTACTTAGAAAGGCTCTGCTTTATAGTCAGATTCGATCTTATGTCTAGAGAAAATTTTTCGCCTCTAGTACAAGCAGAGAAAGGAGAAAAAGTAAGTTGGGCTCATTGGTTGTACAATCATTTACACAAACAGTTTTTTGTCGGGGATAGACGCAGATCCCAAAAATACACTCGTTTACCTGTATATTTAGCTGCTTTATTTGGTTTTGTCGAGTCTGTAAAGGAGAAACAGTTACACAGGTCTCCCTCTCTTTACCATAAAAACCACACAACGCTACAAGAAGAAACCCAACCCTCCACCTCGGCTGCATCTTTATTACACACAGGTAACCACCCACAGAACCAAACAGTAGGAACACCATTTCGGCTGTCCCTTAGAAGAAAAAAGACAGACAATGTACCTACTGCCAGTCCAAAGCAAACACCGAATAACATTCAACCCGATTTTGTTACACAAATGCAGAACCAACTCCAAGAAGTTTCCCAGTATTTACGGCAACAAGAACAAGCATCCAACTCAGTAATAGCACAGATGCAAAAAGAGTTGGACGGCAAAGATGCGCTAATACAGGTATTACAACAAGGCAACCAGTATATTACGGCCGAATTAATCACAATAAAAAAGTATGTCCAAGGCCTCAATCAGTGGCAGCAAGCTATCCAAACACAAATTCAAACTGAGATGTCCAGTTTTTCTACCCTGAATGCTCACCTGCAAACCGAAAATCAACTTTTGCAGTCAAGAATACAAGTATTGCAAGAGTTTGAAAAGCACATATTAAACGATGAGGGTGTAGAATTAAATGCCACCATGATGACAAATATGGACATAAATTTACTCAAAGAACAGTTGGATAGTCATATTCAAAATCGCTGGACACTTTTTCGCAGGAGATGGTTAGCTATACTTGTTCCATCACTAGAACAAGTACAATCACAAAAGATTGAGACATCAAAACCTGGCATGGACCAACAGACACCGTAAAAGGATATTTTCAGCCAGGTGGTGACAGGATACTCTATGAGTACATGACTTCTGCAGAAGACATGGATTCAACAGCACAGAGGGTACTTTGATTCCATAGACGAAGCACTTAAAGCACATGATCAAGAAGTATATAAGTAAGCAGAACTTCATGAAGAGGCAACTAGACCAGCTATACGAGTTTGAGGAAGTTTTGAGGAAAATCAACCTATCACGTACAGTGACACACTCGGGATTGAAAGATATTTGATGATTCATCAGCAGCATATGGACAGTATACAGAATCTTTCTGATAAATGTACAGAAAGAAAATAGGAAAAAAACTCAGACAAAAGGATATTATCTACAGTATTGCACTTGCGGGTTCGAGTCCACCGTGCGTGCCAGTGTTACAAGGCTAATAGAGCGAGACAACCGCAACCGCAGACGAAGGATAAACAAGATTGGTGGCTGAAATGACGGAGAGGTAGGAAATTTCGCAAGAGGCGGTAAATGAAGAATGCGGAAGTAATAAAAAGCAGAAGACAGGAAGAGAAAAGAGTTCTATCATCGAAGAGCAAAGAGTTCAGTTGTTGCATCATCGTTTCGTTCAATTGTTGGAGCAGAGTTTACGGTGTTAATCAGACCCTTGAGGTGATAGTTAACATGAATGTATGTTAGAGAGACAGAAAGATAGATACGTCTCTGTTCTGTTGCGCGCTGTAGTGATGAGGGTTGATCACATCGTAACTGAAGTGTTCGGAAACCACGAGTAATATATTTTAGAAGACTGTGAATGAGATTTTATTGAGGACATTGAATACTGTTCCATTCTGTTCATATTTAATCATTCTGCTATTCTTTGGTTGAATCGATTCTCATTGAAAAGTTCGTGATGCTGTGAGTCTACTTACTGAACAGTTATATATGACTCTGTAGTTTGCGATTGTGAGATTGTGTATTGATTGACATGCGTGAGACTGTATAAGAACAGAGTTTAGTATCTTTTCGGTCAAGTAACCAGGGTTTTATATAGTAATCGGTGATCATTGAGTATTCGACAAAGATCTGTGTGTGGACAGAAGTCTTAGTGAGTCATTAATTGCGGTATAAATCTGTGATCTGAGTGAGTATATGAAAAGTCTAATATAATCTCGATCTGAGTTGTCTGTGCATTTCGTTCGGTGTATTTAGTTATATCACATGAGATCATCTTATTGTGAGTATTTTGAGAAGAACGTATTCTCGTAGTTGTAAGTTTTGACAGAATCACTGTGCTATTACCATAGTATCTTCAGGGCCAAACATTCCAGTGCTTATCATACCGTGGAATAGTTAGTATTCAACTCAACTCCTGTATTTAAGAAGTGAGCAATTACTGGTGATTGTGTAAAGGATTGGGAAAATAGTACAGGGCCTCTGTCTAACAGACCCCTACCACTCCCAAGAACCCAAGGACCCGATAATACTCGTCCGAAAGTTGGATTGAGTTATTATCGACCAACATTTAACAGTTGCCGTGCTCTAGCCTAACTGTAATGAATGGTCTCCTGTCCACTATGCTAGCATGAGTGGTTGACTTTACTTGACACATGGCCATGGGGTATCTGGGTGTAGTTTCCAGATGGTTATAATGTTCTCTCCCTAGTCCTTGTCTTCTTAACTTCATGCGTTTAATGCGTTCTATTGCTTCTGCCTGAGCTTCCGCTCGTATTCTATTTTCTTCCTCCTTACGCTTCTTTGCCAACGTGAGTCGTCTAAGCATATCCTCAGTAAGAGGTTCCTGATATAGCTTGACTCTACAGCCACTAATATAATTAGGCATTATATCTCCTTCTAAAGTGGCTAACTGTACTGCTCCACTTGTTGATAGTCTGTTAATGATCATAGGCCCATAACCTCGCTTTTCTAACTTACGTGCATGTTGCTTTAGCGTATATACTAGAACTAAATCTCCTTCTTTTAGGCCTTTATCTTTCACATGTGCATCAAAATATGCTTTCTGTCGCTTCTTCGCTGCATATATTCCTGTTGCCGCCTTTAGCCTGGTTTCTCCTAATCGTTCCAAGTCCATTATTCTCGCTGATAATTCATGGCCGGTCCACTGATGTTCTTGTGCAACCTTAAGTGTCGGTATCAAGAAGTCCAAAGAAAGCACTGCATTCTGACCAAAAACCATCTGAAAGGGAGTTGCATTGAGTACGGTCTTGTAGGCCACTCGATATGCCCAAACAGCATGATGTAACTGTTTGTCCCAATCTGAACGTTTGTTGTTCACGAGTTTCGTCAGTACGTTACAAAGGATCTTATTAGTGCTTTCAGCCTGACCATTGGCCTGAGGATGATATGGTGCGGATTTCTTGTGAATCACCATAAAATCCTGTAACAAATATTCAATGACTTGGTTTAGAAAGTGAGTGCCTCGATCGCTCACTAACTCTATAGGCAGTCCATATCTTGTAAAGACATTCTCAAATAAGAATTTTGTAGTTGTGTGTGCATCATTCTTTTTCGTGGCTTTTGCCTCTACCCATTTCGTCAGATAATCTGTGGCAACAATAATGTATTCCGCATGTGTACCTTTTGCAGGGGGGTTAATGGGTCCTACAAAGTCTATACCCCACTTTGAAAATGCACGTCCTCCCATCATGGGTTTCAATGGCATTTCACCTCTGCGAGTAGGAAACTGAGTTCTTTGGCACACATCACATCTCTTAATATAGGTATGAGCATCCATGTGAAGAGTGGGCCACCATAATCCTGCAAAGAGGATGGCTTTGATTATCCTATCGGGTCCAAAATGACCTCTTGCAACACCTTGGTGTGCAGTCTCTAGTATGCTCAGATAATCGCTCTCATGAACACATTGTCTTAGATATCCATCTCGTCCTCTTTTGTATAGGTTATCGCCAATAAGTGAATAATCTTGAGCTTCCTGCTCTAGACTACGTTGTCGAGCTAAGGTCATGCCTTGAGGGAATGTCTTCGTCCTCAAGTATGTCACTAACTGTTCACTCCAGTCTGGTGTGAGAGACACGTGATACAATGTAGCATGTTCTACTGGTGGTGGTCTTTCACAACAAACGTTGCATTCCTTACACAACCTGTAGACATCTGCTTCCATCGTAGGCCAATATACTCCTAGTCTATGCAGAGTCTGTAATGTTCGATGTTTTGAATGATGTTGCTTTCATGCACCTATGTGTGCTAATTGCAACCAATTTGCATGTTCTGATTCATCTACACAACAAGCAAGAATCTTTTGATTATCCTGTTTATATATGCTTCCTGCCATTATTTGGTATCTCTGAGACTTGGTAATCTCTCCTTCTTTGATCTTTATCCTAGGATTCTTGGGTCCATATGTCAGAATAGGGACTATAGGCTTAGCCCATTATGGTGCTATCTCCAGGTTAAACAAATATGCATCTGGTAGATCACCCGCTACTCCTTGAGGAGCTTCTCCTGAGGTTAATCTCGAAAGGTGGTCAGCTCTAAGATGTGTCTTTCCTTTCCTGACTACTACTTCAAAATCATACTCCATGAGTAATAGAAACCAACGTATCAATCGTCCGGTGTTACATGGTTTGTTGACTAAGTACAATAGGGCTTGATGATCTGTAAAGAACTTGAACTTATTGGCCAACAAGTAGTGCCTAAACTTCTTTACTGCGTATATCATCCCTAATCCTTCTCGTTCCGTTGTGGTGTAATTTCTTTCTGCTACGTTCAATTGTCTACTAGCGTAAGCTATGGGGAGATCTATGTTACCTTCATTCGTGGGTTGTGCTAACACACATCCTATGGCGTAATTGGATGCATCCACATGTACATGGAATGGCTTACTCCAATCTGGGGTAGTCAATATAGGTGCTGAGCACAAGCGTTGTTTAAGTTCATTGAATGAATTTTCACATTCATTTGTCCATTCGAAATTGGTTAAAAGAGAGTACAAAGGCTTGGCTATGATTGCATACATGTGTATGAATCTCCTATAATATCCGCAATGGCCCATAAATGCTTGTACCTCTTTCACATTAGTTGGTCTAGGTAAATCTGCAATTACTTTCACCTTTTCTTCATCCGTAGAGATTCCATTTTTTGACACAATGTGTCCTAGAATTTTGCCTTCTCTGACCATGAAAACGCACTTTTCTGGGTTCAAACAAACCTGATATTCTCGACATTTGTCAAATATTTTTCTTAACTCTGGGATATGTGTCTGTCTTACATTTGAATGTGCACATAAGTCATCGACATAAACTTCCAAGCTCTTGCGTAAGAATTCCTTAAAAACATGACACATGAGTCGCTGGAAAGTGGCGGGTGCATTTGTTAAGCCAAATGGCATCACAGGAAATGCAAATATGCCCCATTCAGTGGCAAATGCCGTCTTGTGTTGATCTTCTGGAGCAATGGCTACTTGATTATAGCCTGAAAATCCATCAAGGAAGCTGTAAACTTCGTTGCCCGCAACTCTTTCCAATAGATGTTCTGTGATAGGAAGAGGATAACTATCTCTAATCGTGGCGGCATTAACTTTTTTAAGGTTAATACACACACGCAATTTTCCATTCTTCTTGGGCACAACCACAATGGGGGATACCCATTCGGTATGCTCAATTTCGTAAATGAATCTTGCTTCTATCAAGCGATCTATCTCCTCTTTAATCTTCGCAGCGTAGTTATCATTGTACGTGTAAGGTTTCTGTTTCGTAGGTTTTGCATCTGGAGTCATAGGGATTCTATGAGAACATATATCTGGATCTACTCCTTTCAAATCTTTGTAACTCCAAGCAAAAACATCTCTATATTCGCGCAATAGGGCAACTAGCTCTTCTTCTTCTTCCTTCGACAAATCATGCCCTATGTATGTACATTTTTCTTCTTATCCTGCTATGGCTACGATTATTTTCTTGGTTTTCTCTCGGTTATCATATACTTGTCCGTCATTCGCCTTTCTATTAGGCATTCGTACCATGATTCTTCTATCCTCGATTTCATATTTCTTGAAATTCTCGGGTACTTCAAACAAAGATTCTTCTTTTTCTGTCATGGTGTCTTTCTTCTTTCTTTTCTTGCCTTCACTCTTGTTAGTCACTTCCGTGGCTAACCTCACCTCATTCGTAATTTCCTCGTGTCTCTGAGTGTGAGTCTCTACTTCGAAAAAATATTCTTCCTCTAATGCAAAGGGTGGGTCCATGATAATTGATTCTAAATCAAAATCGCTTGCATCCTCAAATGCCTCAGTGTTAGGTTCACACTCTTCTAAAATCGCATCGCACATGATTGGCTCTATTGTGAAAACTGATATGTCATAGCCGTCCTCGTCACAGTGGGGTGTCCATTGTTCTTCATTGATGGCTACATCCATGGTTGCTAGGATTTCTGCCCAACCATGGGGTTCAAACTCTTCGTCTGGGAATACTACAGGTGCGTAGGCTGGATCTTGAAGGGTTCGTGGATTTTGTTCTGCACCTAAGGTCCTGGCTTCTAACCTTTCTTCCTCTTGTTTGGCTACTTTACACATCCATAAATGAGTGTCCTCGTGCAACCAAGAAGGATCTGATTCTAATGAGTGCACGGATTCCGTCTCTACTGGTGTCTTATGGATGGTATTCCATTGTATTGGGGGTACATCTCTATGTGAATAGTCTTTAAGATTGACTTTGGTAGTCACTCCTAAATGTTGCAAGTACAACGAATTAGTTCCCCAATCTTGTACAATTTGCAACTGACGCATGAATGGTCGTCCCAATATCATCTCATAAGCATGGTTTTTTGCAAAGTCACAAATGGCAAAGGTATGCTCAAATTCTACACCACAAGTGGTGAGAGATATGCCTTCTAGTAAGCCTAATGGTTTTTCTATGTGTCCGTCAGCCATTTGTAGCTTCATCCTGGTGGGTCTCAATGATGGCTTACCCCAACGTTTCCATAAGGCGGTGGTAGCGATGGCTACTCCGGCTCCTGAATCTAAGATGGCTTTCGTGGTGTAGCCCTGATGGGTTATCGGAAGATAAGTGTTACCTTCCTCTCCTTCGCTTACATCTCCAATCTTTTCTACGGATATCTCTGGTACCTTATTTTGTGATCCTATTTGTGAGGGAGTTGTAGCAAGCTCGGGGCATTGATTTGCTACATGTTTCCACAATTCTGGTTTTACCTTCAACAACTCCTCTAGAGTGAGATTACATTGTACTTTAGTGTTCTTGACCACTTCCGTGTTTCTAGGGATTACTGATTCTTCATTCCTCACTATTATCGTGGGTGCTCTCATACTAATAGACTTTGCTTCCCAAGGTCCTGTGAACTGAGGTAATTCTTGTAAAGAATTAGATTCAAATCCCGTGTGTTCACTCAGTTGTTCCTCCTCTACATCATCGTAAATAGAGGGAATGTCTTGGGGAAATTGTTCCTGCAAGTCATCTATTTCTTGAATAGAAGGATGAGTTCCTTGTTCTTTTCTCCACTTCTCTTCTTGTATTTCTCTCAAAAATTCATGTGAGTACCTATGTATGGAAGACAAATTGTCTTGACTTTCTGTATTGGGTACTTGAGACAGGGATGGTGCATTCCTTTCCTGTGTCTCTGAGACAATAGGGTTCCTATGCTGATCCTTTTTCTCTTTGCTTTCAATCAAATATTCTAGCCTCTCCAGTAGTCCTTGAAAATGTAATTCCGGTTTTGCCATGTTATTCCAATTAAGATATCTAGAGGCTTCGAACAAAGCTTGTGCTAATTCTACCATCTTCATGCAAAGTTTAGTTCTCTCAATTTCTAGATCAGCTCGAGGGTAGTTGTTGGAAGCAGTCAGAGGCACAGTCAGAGGCACAGACGACATGGAAGCATGTAAAGACGGAGCAGGGAGCCAGGCGGATCATTTTTTCAAACAATTATGTTTTTATTACCTCTTCAAACATCCAACAGTGATTTTCATCACTCTTGTAACATATGTAATATAGACAAAACCCCATTTTGTAATCCATAGCTCCATTTTGTGCAAGCCGAGGAGTCCTCGAGCTTGAGGAGCTTAGGTAGAATACGCGTACCAATTTTCGTTATTTTTAGACACCGTTTACCCTTCCAAATAGCCTCTAGGACCTATTTTTTAACTAGGCCGGTCACTAGATGTGAAACCGGTCAAAACTAGTCTAGAAACTATAAAAAGAGCTAGAGAGCTCATTTTTGAGGTGGGTTCATGTTGGCTAGTGTGAGCTTAGAGCTAGTTTGAGCTTGTAAGAGTATTCTTGAGTAATAGAGCTAATTTCCCACCTTCCATTGTGTCTTGCTTGTCTCTTCATTGTGTGTGTGTATGTGTGTGTGCATTTTTGTGCTTCTCACCTTCACTCTCACATCATCTCTCATTCACGATCTTCATATCACTCCTACCTCTTCCGCAGATTGACATTAAGGAGGTGAAGCTTCTTAACGTGGTTCTCACCATTGTGCTAGAGCAACACCAAATTTGGCGCCGTTGCCGGGGATCGAGTCTAGGACGAATGTGTGATGGTAAGAGTATAGCAAGAAGTGGCGTTGGAAGGTAAAAAATTCAGTTTTTGTTGTTGTTTTTACTTAGTTTTTAGTGTTTTTCACCTTCCCCATACTCCATCTTCATCATCGCATCATCATCTTCATTTCCAAAAAAATCAGAAAATTCACCATATCCACCCATTCACCTCATTTCCCCTCATTTGTGCATGCGAGAGAGCGAGAGAGAACTTTTGTGCTTGTGTGTGCTTGTGTTTTCTTGAGTTTTCTTGCAGGTACAAAGCTCCAATGCATCAGGAAAGCTTGGAAAAGGTAAAAATTTACTCTCTGTCAAAGATCTGCCGAGTGTGGTGGACCATCGCGATGGTCTGCAACCTTCGGAATTCTTGGTAGGCGACCACACCACGAGGTAGGCGACCCTTGCGCATCTACGAATCCACAGGCGCATCTCAAAAATCATCATTTTGGTGGACCATCGCGATTGGCTCAGACCATCGCGATTGTGTCGCACCATCGCGATAGGCTCACGCCATCGCGACGGCTCGGCCGGACCATCGCGACGGTCTCGGACCATCGCGACGGTTCACTTGAGCCATCGCGACGGTCCACTTGGACCATCGCGATTGTTCAGCTGACCCTGGACCATCGCGATTGGCTCATGCCATCGCCACGACAGTGCCACGTGTCAAGTGAGACCATCGCGACGGTTCATTTTTTTGGACCATCGCGACAGCCCAAAATCGGACCATCGCGATAGGCTCACGCCATCGCACTTGTGACCATCGCGACGGTTCACTTCGGACCATCGCGATTGTCCACCTTTGACCGTTGACCGCGCCATCGCGATTGTCCGCCTGATCACGCCATCGCGACGGTTCATCTTTTCGGACCATCGCGACGGTTCGACCTCACGCCATCGCAATCGTTCACTTCGGGCCATCGCCATTGTCCAAATTCCACGCCATCGCGACGGTTCGACCTCACGCCATCGCGATCGTTCACTTCGGGCCATCGCGACGGTTCGACCTCACGCCATCGCGATCGTTCACTTCGGGCCATCGCGACGGTTCACTTTTTCGGACCATCGCGATTGTCCAAATTCCACGCCATCGCGACGGTTCGCTTGGACCATCGCGACGGTCCCAGACCATCGCGATTGTGCACCCCCATCGCAAATTTAGGGTTCCATTTTTTGACCAATTTTGGGGGTATTTTTGAGAAATTTTTTGACCATTAGACTCATAGGAGACCCCTTAGCTCATATTTGAAGGAAAACTTGATTGTCAGTTTTTACCCCCCAGGGCCTGAACGCTCATAACTTTTTCATCCGAAGTCCGTTTTTTGAGCTTAATAGCTCGTTAGAAAGCTCTTGACGAGTACTACGTGACCTCAACTGTTTTTTTCATAAAGAATACATCTATTTTTGGATAAGCTATTGTGAGGTTCACCTAGTTTGGGACTAGGAAGCCAGGGGGCAAGGATTGAAATTTTGGGCAAAAGGGAAGGGACTAAAAGGTGTATATGCTCAAGTGCTTGATCATTCAATTGTGAGTTGGTCTAATATTGGATTTTTCTAGGTCTAGCAAGGGCAATCAAAGGCAAGCAAGCAAGGCAGTGAAGACAACAGAGCTTGGGAAGCGCGGCTTCTTGGGCAACAGGGCATCAGAGCAACCAGAAAAGACGACTCGAGGTTGGAAGATTACTCAACCCCCTCAGTCAATTCTTAGCTTAGGCTAAACGTTAGCATTGTGGATTTAAGTCGATAGGAACGCCTCAAGTTCAAGATACTTAATTCTTTCAAGTTCAAGACTAAAGATAGAGGTGTGTGACGAAAACCTAAAGGAAAGAACCTAAGTCTGACGGAACGAGAACTCAAAATCATAACGGAAAGTCGAATTCCTGACGCATATATTAAGACAAGAATCCAAAGAAAATTAAAAAGAATCAAGAAAGTAATAACAAAGAACCAGTGACGATCTAAGTGTGTAATTGAGTGAGCAAGGGAGAAAATTAATGAACCTTAGATCAAAACATATAGGTAAGTCAGACCGACGAAGCCTTAGATCATCAGAGGCTAGTGTAAGAACTACCGCTCGATCGTGGGCTCAGCAATTGAATAGTAATTACCCCTACGAGAGCTCAGAGACTAGCAAATCAGAAATGGCATTTAGCGCAGACAGACCAGAAGGAGGGTCTCATGTAGCATACCTAGAAAAACCAGAAGGACCCTATAGAACGCAACTAGAGTTTCTCCGAACCAACCGATTAGGTGCTCGCATCTATGAGGATGGTTTGCAAAGGCAAGTGGTGCAACTGCACAACCCTGATCAACCCATTGGATTGGAAAGACCAGTGGTGAAATTTGAGAGAGACGCTTACATAGACAAAGAAGGAACCATGTACGTCCTAAGTACGCAACCAAACGATACTAATGAGTTTGGCACAATTCAATTAGAGACGGAAGCGAAATTTCAAGGAAAAGAACCATTAGAAGAACCTAGAACACCTAGAGGGAAATCCGTATTAACAAGAGTACTCATCCCAGAGTGGATCCCTCAAGATAACAGGAGCACCGAGTTGTTTGTAAATAAAGAGACAGATGAAGCCTTTTGGAGGTACAGAAAGGAACACCCTGGTGAGGTAGGCATCGTTACAATTTATGAATTCAAGGACCCAGATACACCTGGAAAGGTTGTATACTTGGATGAGACTTCAGAAAGAGTCTTCGTGGTGCCTGAGCGCGCTAAAAACACATACACATGGAGAGGTGAATTGATATTCCCTCCATCTAGAACGAACATGATTACAAGTCAACAAGGGGCAGGAACCTCCTCAGCCCATGGACATCAAAGAGAAGGAAATAAAGAGAGACCGGAAGTAAGCTTTAATCACCCCATAGGGAGAGATAGAACAACCACGGACACTAATAGAGCGGATAGACAAAGAGATCATGGAATACTAGGTGGTAGAGATGATTTTCCTCTACCTAGACCACGTGAACACGCAAGAGTATTGAGACCCACTCAATTAGTAAAATCAATGAAGAATTACTTTGATGGGACAGGAGATCCCTATGACCATGTTGCAGAATTCAAGCAAGTACTAAGAGCAGAACAAGTCGAGGACATGTTCACGCAATACAATGCATTTGGGCTAACGTTAAAGAATACCGCTTTAACTTGGTTCCAACCACTGCAACAAAGACAATTTAGAGACATCCATCACTTTTTAGAGTCATTCATCACTGAATTCTCTAAAAGTGGTATTAGACACGACATGTCTTCGTTGATTCATAGCTTTAAACAGACCCCTCAGGAAACAGTTAGACTGGCAGGACGTAGGTTCAGACTATATGTTGAACGATGTCCAATGCAAGAGCTACCCTCACAAGCCAAACAAGTATCACTGTTCCTAGATGGCTTGTTGAGCGCTAAACTACGCTCCTATGTGTACCTAAAAGAACCCAGAACGCTAGAGGAGTGTGTAAGAATATGTATAGACATCGAGGACAACCTAGGAGATGAATTAGAACTCTCAAAGGTATATAAGGACTCAGACTGTTCTTCTCTAGCATCCACAAAATTGTCTAATTCGATAGAGGACCTAGCAGAAAAAGTGGCCCAAAAACTAGGAGTTTCTAGTAAACAGGTGCCCAAGCTGCCAACCAATGTACGTTGTTACACTGGTGGTGGAAATCATTTGGCAAACGTGTGCCCCAATGCACCTCAACCTCAAGCCAACCCTAGTGGCCAATATTGCACAATTGAGAGAAGATACACGAATCATACGGCCCAGGACTGCCCATACAACAAACAAACCGTGAGACAGAACTACCCGCAAACATACCAACAGCCAGGTAGGTATCAAGGCCAATACAATGCTCAGCCTTATTACTATAGGCCTCCTCAGAACTACCCATACCAGGCTCAATAGAGACCTCAACCCGTCTTAGCTCAGCAGCCACCCCCACCAGCGAATGTCATCTCAGTCAAATACGCTGCTGCAGAAGAGAACCTAAGTAGGGCGTTAGTGCCTTCTTCACCTTTGATCACAGAAAGTGACCCGAACTCAAACAGTTTTGACTCTACTCATGTAACTAGTCCACCCGCTTATTACACGGAGTCACCAGAACATGTGGAGACATATCATTATGATAGTCCTCCAATGGAACCTAGTTGGGAGCCAGACTATACTAATGTGATGTACACAAACCCAAACCCACGGCCCCAATTGAGACAACAGAGACCACAGGGCCCAAGAGGACCATGCTTTAGGTGCCAAGGAGATCACTTCATAAAGGATTGTCCACATCCCCCAATAGCAAGGCAATCACAGTACTATAACATACAAGGCTTTTGTGCCGACTGTGGCAAAGAGCACATAATCAAAGATTGTCCTAAGAACCCAGTTAACACTTCAAATGTGACACCGATCAACGTGATAGGTATTGTAAACACCGCAGATGGATCCAACCCTACATACGTGCCTATCCAAGCGATAACCAGAGCCCAGGCGCTCTTACAAGACCAACAACTTAATCAAGAGAAAGTAGCCGGAACTAGTGAAGTTGCAGAATCGAGTAGTAAAAAGACAAAATCTTGGAAAGATTCCAGAGAAAGAATAAAGAGAAAGTGGAGTAAAAAGATAACGGAGTTGGAAGGAAGTCTAAAAGAGTCGAGAGCCAAAATACAAGAATTGACTTCACAAGAATTGAATCAAGAAGACCCAGCTCGAAAATCAGGATCAGTTTTAGCGGAACCCATACCCGAAGATCTAGACATGATGTTTCGTGCATATCAGGTTAGAATAAAAGAGGGACCTCAAGTCACAGAAATGAGTAAAAACTACCCTCGAGCTGATCTAGAAATTGAGAGAACTAAACTTTGCATGAAGATGGTAGAGTTAGCACAAGCTTTGTTTGAAGCCTCTAGATATCTTAATTGGAATAACATGGCAAAACCAGAACTACACTTTCAAGGACTAATGGAGAGGCTAGAACACTTGATAGAAAGCAAAGAGAAAAAGGATCAGCATAGGAACCCTATTGTCCCAGAGACACAGGAAAGGAATGCACCATCCCTGTCTCAAGTACCCAATACAGAAAGTCAAAACAATTTGTCTTCCATACATAGGTACTCACATGAATTTTTGAGGGAAATCCAAGAAGAGAAATGGAGAAAAGAACAGGGAACTCATCCTCCTATTCAAGAAATAGACGACTTGCAGGAACAATTTCCCCAAGATATCCCCTCTATATATGATGATGTAGAGGTGGAGCAACTGAGTGAACCCACAGGATTTGAATCTAATTCTCTACAAGAATTACCTCAGTTCACAAGACCTTGGGAAGCAAAGTCTATTAGTATGAGAGCACCCACGATAATAGTGAGGAATGAAGAATCAGTGATCCCTAGGAACACGGAAGTGATCAAGAATACGAAAGTACAGTGTAATCTCACTCTGGAGGAATTGTTAAAGGTAAAACCAGAATTGTGGAAGCACGTAGCAAATCAAGTCCCCGAGCTAGCTACCACACCCTCTCAGATAGGATCACATAAGAAGGTACCAGAGATACCCGTAGAAAAGATTGGAGACGTAAGCGAAGGAGAGGAAGGTAACACATATCTTCCAATAACCCATCAGGGCTACACCACGAAAGCCATCTTAGATTCAGGAGCCGGAGTAGCCATTGCTACCACCACTTTATGGAAACGTTGGGGTAAGCCAGCACTCAGACCCACCAGGATGAAACTACAAATGGCTGATGGACACATAGAAAAACCATTAGGCTTACTAGAAGGCATATCTCTCACCACTTGTGGTGTAGAATTTGAGCATACTTTCGCCATTTGTGACTTTGCAAAAAATCGTGCTTATGAGATGATATTGGGACGACCATTCATGCGTCAGTTGCAAATTGTACAAGATTGGGGAACTAATTCTTTGTAGTTGCAACATTTAGGAGTGACTACTAAAGTCAATCTTAAAGACTATTCACACAGAGATGTACCCCCAATACAATGGAATACCATCCATAAAACACCTGTAGAGACGGAATCCGTGCACTCATTAGAATCAGACCCTTCTTGGTTGCATGAGGATACCCATTTATGGATGTGTAAAGTAGCCAAACAAGAGGAAGAACGATTAGAAGCAAGGACCTTAGGTGCAGAACAACATCCACGAACCCTTCAAGATCCAGCATATGCACCTGTAGTATTTCCAGACGAGGAGTTTGAACCCCATGGTTGGGCAGAAATACTAGCAACCATGGATGTAGCCATCAATGAAGAACAATGGACACCCCACTGTGACGAGGATGGCTATGACATTTCAGTTTTTACGATAAAGCCAATCATGTGCGATGCAATTTTAGAAGAGTGTGAAGCTAGCACTGATGCATTTGAGGATGCAAGGGATTTTGATTTAGAATCAATTATCATGGACCCACCCTTTGCATCCGAGGAAGAATATTTCTACGAAGTAGAGACTCACACTCAGAGACACGAGGAAATTACGAACGAGGTGAGGTTAGCCACGGAAGTGACTAACAAAAGTGAAGGGAAGAAAAGAAAGAAGAAAGAAACCATGACAGAAAAAGAAGAATCTTTGTTTGAAGTACCCGAGAATTTCAAGAAATATGAAATTGATGATAGAAGGATCATGGTACGAATGCCCAATAGAAAGGCGAATGATGGACAAGTATACGATAATCGAGAGAAAACCAAGAAAGTAATAGTTGCCATAGAAGGAGAAGAAGAAAAATGCACATACATAGGGCATGATTTGACGAAGGAAGAAGAAGAAGAATTAGTTGCCTTATTGCGCGAATATAGAGATGTTTTTGCTTGGAGTTATAAAGATTTGAAAGGAGTGGATCCTGATATATGTTCTCATCGAATCCCTATGACTCCAGATGCAAAACCGACAAAACAGAAACCGTACACGTATAATGATAACTACGCTGCGAAGATTAAAGAGGAGATATATCGCTTGATAGAAGCAGGATTCATTTACGAAATTGAGCATACCGAATGGGTATCCCCCATTGTGGTTGTGCCCAAGAAGAATGGAAAATTGCGTGTGTGTATTAACCTTAAAAAAGTTAATGCCGCAACGATTAGAGATAGTTATCCTCTTCCTATCACGGAACATTTATTGGAAAGAGTTGCGGGCAAGGAAGTTTACAGCTTTCTTGATGGTTTTTCAGGCTATAATCAAGTAGCCATCGCTCCAGAAGATCAACACAAGACGGCTTTTGCCACTGAATGGGGCATATTTGCATTTCGTGTGATGCCATTTGGCTTAACAAATGCACCCGCCACTTTCCAGCGACTCATGTGTCATGTTTTTAAGGAATTCTTACGCAAGAGCTTGGAAGTTTATGTCGATGACTTATGTGCACATTCAGATGTAAGACAGACACATATCCCAGAGTTAAGACAAATATTTGACAAATGTCGAGAATATCAAGTTTGTTTGAACCCAGAAAAATGCGTTTTCATGGTCAGACAAGGCAAAATTCTAGGACACATTGTGTCAAAAAATGGAATCTCTACGGATGAGGACAAGGTGAAGGTAATTGCGGATCTACCCAGACCAACTAATGTGAAAGAAGTACAGGCATTTATGGGCCATTGCGGTTATTATAGGAGATTCATACACATGTATGCAATCATAGCCAAGCCTTTATACTCTCTTTTAACCAATTTTGAATGGACAGATGAATGTGAAAATTCATTCAATGAACTCAAACGACGCTTGTGCTCAGCACCTATATTGACTACCCCAGATTGGAGTAAGCCATTCCATGTACATGTGGATGCATCCAATTACGCCATAGGATGTGTGTTAGCACAACCCACGAATGAAGGTAACATAGATCTCCCCATAGCTTACGCTAGCAGACAATTGAACGCAGCAGAAAGAAATTACACCACGACGGAACGAGAAGGATTAGGGATGATCTACGCAGTAAAGAAGTTTAGGCACTACTTGTTGGCCAACAAATTCAAGTTCTTTACAGATCATCAAGCCCTATTGTACTTAGTCAACAAACCATGTAACACAGGACGATTAATACGCTGGTTTCTATTACTCATGGAGTATGATTTTGAAGTCGTAGTCAGGAAAGGAAAGACACATCTTAGAGCTGACCACCTTTCAAGATTAACCTCAGAAGAAGCTCCTCAAGGAGTAGCGGATGATCTACCAGATGCATACTTGTTTAACCTTGAGATAGCACCAGAATGGGCTAAGCCTATAGTCCCTATTCTGACATACGGACTCAAGAATCCTAGGATAAAGATCAAAGAAGGAGAGATTACCAAGTCTCAGAGATACCAAATAATGGCAGGAAGCATATATAAACAAGATAATCAAAAGATTCTTGCTTGTTGTGTAGATGAATCAGAACATGCGAATTGGTTGCAATTAGCACACATAGGTGCATTAAAGCAACATCATTCAAAACATAGAACACTACAGACTCTGCAAAGACTAGGAGTATATTGGCCTACGATGGAAGCAGATGTCTACAAGTTGTGTAAGGAATGCCATGTTTGTTGTGAAAGACCACCAGTAGAGCATGCGACATTATATCACATGTCTCTCACACCAGACTGGAGTGAACCTTTAGTGACATACCTGAGGGCGAACACATTCCCTCAAGGCATGACTTTAGCTCGACAACGCAGTCTAGAGCAGGAAGCTCAAGACTATTCACTTATTGGCGATAATTTATACAAAAGAGGATGAGATGGATATCTAAGACAATGCGTTCATGAAAGCGATTATCTGAGCATACTAGAGACTGCACACCAAGGTGTTGCAGGAGGTCACTTTGGACCAGATAGGAGAGTCAAAGCCATTCTCTTTGCAGGATTATGGTGGCCCACTCTTCACATGGATGCACATACCTATGTAAAGAGATGTGATGTGTGCCAAAGAACTTAGTTTCCTACTCGCAGAGATGAAATGCCATTGAAACCCATGATGGGAGGACGTGCATTTTCAAAGTGGGGTATAGACTTTGTAGGACCCATCAACCCCCCTGCTAAAGGTACACATGCGGAATACATTATTGTTGCCACAGATTATCTAACCAAATGGGTAGAGGCAAAAGCCACAAAAAAGAATGATGCTCACACAACTGCAAAATTCTTATTTGAAAATGTCTTTACAAGATATGGATTGCCTATAGAGTTAGTGAGCGATCGAGGCACTCACTTTCTAAACCAAGTCATTGAATATTTGTTACAGGATTTTATGGTGATTCACAAGAAATCTGCACCATATCATCCTCAGGCCAATGGTCAGGCTGAAAGCACTAACAAGATACTTTGTAACGTACTGACGAAACTCGTGAACAACAAACGTTCAGATTGGGACAAACAGTTACACCACGTTGTTTGGGCATATCGAGTGGCCTACAAGACCGTACTCAATGCAACTCCCTTTCAGATGGTTTTTGGTCAGAATGCAGTGCTTCCATTGGACTTCTTGATACCGACCCTTAAGGTTGCACAAGAACATCAGTGGACCGGCCATGAATTATCAGCGAGAATAATGGACTTGGAACGATTAGGAGAAACCAGGCTGAAAGCAGCAGCAGGAATATACGCAGCGAAGAAGCGACAGAAAGCATATTTTGATGCACATGTGAAAGATAAAGGCCTCAAAGAAGGAGATTTAGTTCTAGTGTATACGCTGAAACAGCACGCACGGAAGTTAGAAAAGCGAGGTTATGGACCTATGATCATTAACAGACTTTTGACAAGTGGAGCAGTACAGTTAGCCACCTTAGAAGGAGATATAATGCCTAATTACATTAGTGGCTGTAGAGTCAGGTTATATCAAGAACCTCTTACTGAGGATATGCTTAGACGACTCACTTTGGCAAAGAAGCGTAAGGAGGAAGAAAATAGAATACGAGCGGAAGCTCAGGCAGAAGCAATAGAACGCATTAAGCGCATGAAGCTAAGAAGACAAGGACTAGGGAGAGAACATTATAACCATCTGGAAACATCACCCAGATATCCCATGGCCATGTGTCAAGTAAAGTCAACCACTCATCCTAGCATAGTGGACAGGAGACCATTCATTACAGTTAGGCTAGAGCACGGCAACCCTTGCCAAGAACTCGGGGCTTTAATTGACTCAGGTGCTGCGACTAGTGCGATTAGATGGTCCCACTATAAGGATTCAGGAATAGAAATGCGGCCAATTGAGGCATACCTCATAGGCCTAGGAGGCATGGAAACCCCTTGCATGGGTGAGGTGGACCTTCCTATCCTCATTAAGAATATGACCATGACGGCGAAGCTACTAGTGTGCCATGATGACGACCTGATAGAACCCCTAATCCTTGGCCAAGATTGGCTATACGATCACTCAGTGGACTTAAATCTTAGACAAGGCTCCTTACAGATTGGAACCTTAGAGCAGAAGCAAGTGATACCGCTTGACTTCCCTAATGGCATTCCGATTGAGGTTTGTAACCCTAGACCCTATGAAATACATGCGACGGAAGACCGGAAGATCTTTGATCAGCTCAATCACGCTACGTCTACACCAACCCACTCTAGCTTGGCTATAGACAGTTGTCAATCAGAAAGACGACAGGAGATCTTCCCTGGGACTTCCTGCAAACTAGAAGCGGCAGCTACCCATCCGCTAGGGCAGATGGACACAATCAGCGGTCAGGTGGGTTGCATCAGCGGCCAAATGAGCACGACACCCTGCGGTGCTCATCATTCCAAACTTGTTGCGGACTGGCCTAGATTAAAGTTAAAGAACGAATCACTTCCTAATGGGCAGGTCACGCAAGTATTGGATCTCCCTTCTTTTCCAAAGCAGAGCGTCCATCCGACCTCTCAACCTCAACCACGACAGAGTCAACCACGACGAAGGAACCCAGACCGACGGCAGTATCAGAAGACACAACAAGGAAAGCAGTTTAGGCCACCCAAGGGAAGCGGCACCAGACAAATCTGGGTGCCAAAAGGACCAAAAGCACCGAAGAACTCCAACCAAGCAGAGATCGACAAGCAAAAGGCAGGACTGAAACAGGATCAGTATCCACCATCCCCTCGACCTTCTTCTACAGGTCCGAGCATTCGACAAATTTGGATCGCCAAGAAATATCTTACCCATAGACCCACGCCCACGCAGATTTGGGTACCCAAACCATGTATTATAGCTCAACCCTTACGCCATGTAATATATACCCCTCACAAATCTTTCCGTCCCTTAATACCACCACACCCGATACTACCTTTTGACCCTCAGGAGCAACCCACCACCCACTCAAAGACTCTTAGGAAATGGATACCGAAGCGTGTCCAATCGTCTTCCCCTAACCCCATGTCTGACAAAACTACCCCCCCGACTAACATACAACCTTGTAATAAATCACTAACCTTTAAACCTTGTATAAATTCACCCACCATCATCACACGTCACTCATAATCTCATCTCATCAAGGAACGTATGCATCATCTGAAACGTGTAGGTGTCTAGAGACCTGCACGAGTGTTGCAAGAAGCATTGCATCCATCACATCACAGCACTTGGCTACACGGGTTACGCATCAGTTATGGAAAGGGATTGCGGTCTCACTTTAATGGGATCATAATTAATTTCCATGCTAATGTGTTAATCTTTTGTAGCAGATTTTTCTCATTAACACACTAGTCATCATGCAAACCAATGAAGGACCATCAGGAGCAGGCCCCAGTGTCGCGGTAGTGCCCCTCAACGTTTTACGAGCAGAATCCCACCCGACTGCTCCACCGCCAGAATTCCAAGGATTTCCAGGACCCATGCCGATCGATAACCCACCTATGGGCTACACAGAAAAGATCCACCGTAACTCTCACTGGTTTCAGGGACTTGCAGGACCCTTAGCGGACGCGGATTTCATATTTGAATCTACTTTGACATTTGATGACTGCACTTGGGGAAAATACCAATTCTTCTCCAGAGAGTTCGAAGCCCTACAGAACACCCAGGATTTAACTCACGTTTGGGCCAGGGCAGGCTTCACGGAGTATTTCAGTGATCCTCTGCCCAAACCTGACTTTTACAGGTGTTATTATTTAATCACTACCTTGCTGGCCTCGGAGAATAAGGATATCCCAGGAACTTTTATTTTGCCTTCTTTAGTGGATGATCCACCCTACAAAAGGTTTTACCTCTCAAAGGATTTAATCAGAGCGGCCATCAAAATTCATGGCACCCACACACCCACAGATCGAGAAAGATTAATTCCAGACCCTATGAAACGTGGGGATGTCACTAAGTGGGAGGAGATCTCAGCAATTACACCTGAGCTGTCAAAGCCGCTACGGATATGCATGCAACACTTCGCATTCCCCGCTCAGGACAGATTTACCATGCCCCATAAAAGAATATGGTTTGGATTGTACTTGGCATGTACGGGACCTCAGACGGTTGATCTGGCAAGCTGGATCATTGATCAAATGTATTTGGCACAACACAGATGGGAACGCAAGAAAGTGCTTAATGGATGTTGTGCGCTGACAAGAATTGTTTATATGTGCTTGGCCTATGATTTGCCAATTGAACGTGCATTAACAGGAGAAGAGTTGAAAGCATTCAAAGGAACAACGAAGAAAGCCAGGAAGCCCAGCAGAACACGGGCAGGTAAGCGCATGAGAGGCACCATTCCTTGCCTTCAAGTGCCAGAGTCACCATCACCACAACCCTCTCCAGAGCGATCACCAACAGAAGCCGCTCCCACAGTGCAACCTATTCGCATAAGGTTGTCTAGACCAGTGGTCACGGAGGGCACTACTAGTATCGCTGCACCTCAGGCAGCTGCAACCACAGAACCCACCACCACGACAGCAGAAGCTCCCACCACTATTGGTGCGGAAGCCTTTTCTTTCCCAATACCACACATAGAGGCAGAACCAATAAACACAACATTCGATTTTGAGATGCCGGATGCATTCTCAAATGAGTTCCAGTTTTCAGAGGCACAGATGTTCTCCCAAGAATATGAACGCCCCAGTTACCCTACCACACCGCGGGATCTGCCACAGGGACAAGTTGTGTCTAGCTCCGATGATGAACGAACAGCCACCGACGATGACGAAGGTGATGACGAAGCCAGCCAGGGCACGCATGATTCCCAAGAACAAGGACAGACAGACGGCCAAGGCCAACAAACCGATGCACACGGTGACACCAGCACGCACAAAGAGGAGACTTTTGAAGCAGCAGCTTACACGCTGGCAATCAAGAAGTTATATCGTACGATGGAGAAAGTCTGGGCACGGAAGAAATTAACTGAAGAAGAGAGCCAGGCCCTAATCGAACAAGAAGTAGTCTCCGGAGGGTTTGAAGAAGTCTACATCAGAGGGTTCAGAGAACTGGTCCAATCCATCGGCCCGGTCGAAGCACTGAGATATTTACAAAGGAAGCCCCTCCCCCAATATGACCCTCGCAGAGTTCGCCTGCTATCGAAGCCCGGTGAATATATTCGAGTTCCGGTAGGTGTTCAATCATCCCACCAGGCGCAAGATGCACGCCTACGGCCGGAAAGATCCTTCACCGAAGAAGCCATCCTAGTCGACTCCCCACCACATACTACTGTTGTACATACTACCACTATCCTTGAAATAACATCCACACCATCTACTCCTCTCTCACCTCAAGTTTCACCAATCCATCCTGTATCCCCCGCACACCCACCTGCTCCTCCCACCTCCACACCAGTCCACGGCAACATAGCCACACCCTTTGCCCTGCCCATTCATGCCACCATGCCCACACCCAACCCTCCGCGTCTACATGTTAACCCCTTCATCCTTCCCATCCTTTCCCCCACCTTTAAGACCCCCTTTCACCTTTCTAACCCCACTAACCTTCTCACCAGTTTCACCTCCACAACCCACCATAACCCCTATATCCCCTTTTCACCAAGCTACTCCAGCCATCCCCCCTGTAAATTACTCTACATTTGTAAATCCCGTCTTCACACCTACACAACCACCCACATACACACCGCTTTTCACAGTCACCGCACTTGACACGTCCAATGACATGGACATCTCACCACCCACCGCACCAGCACCCACTCCACTCACAGCACCATCATATTTAGGTACGTCACAATTTTCCACGATCACCACTGCATCCACCTTCCCAACCCCATTTCCCATTCCCGCTGCATCTACTTCCACTGCATCCTCACTTAGCACTCCATTACTATTATCGCCAACCATAGACACTGCACTTCAACAAATGTTCACATGCATGTCACAAGTACGAGATGAGTTCGCATCTCTGGGCAACAATTATCAACAGCTGCAGAGGACGACCAATGAATTGCAGTCGAAGCTCAATTCATTATCAATTGAGAATGCCTCGTTAAATACGCGACACCAAGAACTAAGAGAGGCATATCATAAGATAGAGCTAGAATGTGAAGAGAAGACAAAAGAAGCCACTGCTGATCTGGACAACCTGCTTCGAGCCCAAACAATTAGGAACGCGACGCTGACAAGGAATATGGGTTTACTCAAGAGGCACCTAGCCGCAGCCCAGGAGGAGAACCAAAGACTCCAAGAGCAGAATAGAGAAAATTTGGAAGCGGCATTGGACCATCCTGAACAACCATTAAGTCCGAGCAGATTCAAGGCAATCCCATCTGAATCGATGCGGATGTTGCTAGATGACCATGTTCGACTGCTAGAAGACTATGATCGAATGAACGAAGAACATCAGAAGCTAAAAGAAGATCACAAGTTACTACAGCTCAGAGAACCGGCACCACAACCAGCACCAGTGGCAGCAGAAGTACCAGAACCTGTGGACCCCTCTCCTGAACTCATAGAGGAACTAAACGCATTACGGGCCCAGGTAACCACTCTCCAATCACGCATAGATGTATACGAAGCACCACCACGGCCTGATTCCCCACCGGAGATCCCAGCTGACGACGAGAACATAACCATTCCGGTGGAGGAAACGTTTGAAGAAGCATACGAGCCAATACCCATCCCAGGCGGACAAGTCACGGCCGAAGGCCAGATGACCTATGAACTTCCTACCCCCGCGTGGATGAAAACGATCGAAGAACTTGGAACGACACATTCGGCCAGAGTAGAGGCACAGTTACATGCCATAGCCATGATTGAAGAGAGAATCTTACAATCCCCCTTCTTTGCTCATTTGGCCCCCCGACGCTATATATCTGGGCATGAGCTGCAATATAAGCCATACTTCATGTTAATGGCTGAATATCAGCTAGCTATAGAGAAAGAAACCGGCATGAAACCCACGCATGCTACACAATTCGAGCCGACGGACTTGCCACCAAATGCGCAAAGAGGAGAGATCCATCAACCTGATTGGCACAAAGACCTACTCCAGAAGTACCCAGAAATGATGAGCACATGGGTGAAAGCGCCCTTACATTTAAAGTATAATCCTTGCTGGGGACCAGTACCTCGACGCCGCTCCTGGACTGCATTCGCTATCAAAGTACAAAACAATAGGCAGTGTCAGGATTGGCTGAATTACCCCTACTTCAAGCCACCTACCGAGTTGCCCACTGTTGGCTATATGATGGCCACAATCCGTCACTGGCTCCCTTGCCTGAAGCATATGGATGATATCGCAGCGCATATGACTGTCAAAATTTTTGACATGATGCAAATGATATTTAAAGTCTTCCGACGCGTCAAGGCACCGCATGTAAACACCCCGGGATTTGAGCATGGTAACTTTGATCTAGTATATGATATGAGCACAACGCCATCGCTCCGGGTGTGTTATGCCTGGCACTGTAGGATAAAATACCTCCCAGCATGCTACAAGCAAACATTCGAAGAGATGTTCACCACCGGATTTTGGGAATACCATTCCGAGGTATTCATCAGCAGACCCACACATTTATTGCAACTTTTTGCCTGTGAGCGAATGGTTTATTCCACGCATTATCAACTCCCGCCACCCGACGAACCGCAACCGATCGACTGGGAGAAGCTCGAGGCTGATCTGGCCCGAGGCATTCGAGTATCTGAGCACACCCTCGCTCACGACCTCCTACAAAACTACATCCGGCAGACCGCACAACAAGGTTCTGTCGAGGACGACAGAAGCGAGAGGGAGGGGGGTGTTGGAAGCAGTCAGAGGCACAGTCAGAGGCACAGACGACATGGAAGCATGTAAAGACGGAGCAGGGAGCCAGGCGGATCATTTTTTCAAACAATTATGTTTTTATTACCTCTTCAAACATCCAACAGTGATTTTCATCACTCTTGTAACATATGTAATATAGACAAAACCCCATTTTGTAATCCATAGCTCCATTTTGTGCAAGCCGAGGAGTCCTCGAGCTTGAGGAGCTTAGGTAGAATACGCGTACCAATTTTCGTTATTTTTAGACACCGTTTACCCTTCCAAATAGCCTCTAGGACCTATTTTTTAACTAGGCCGGTCACTAGATGTGAAACCGGTCAAAACTAGTCTAGAAACTATAAAAAGAGCTAGAGAGCTCATTTTTGAGGTGGGTTCATGTTGGCTAGTGTGAGCTTAGAGCTAGTTTGAGCTTGTAAGAGTATTCTTGAGTAATAGAGCTAATTTCCCACCTTCCATTGTGTCTTGCTTGTCTCTTCATTGTGTGTGTGTATGTGTGTGTGCATTTTTGTGCTTCTCACCTTCACTCTCACATCATCTCTCATTCACGATCTTCATATCACTCCTACCTCTTCCACAGATTGACATTAAGGAGGTGAAGCTTCTTAACGTGGTTCTCACCATTGTGCTAGAGCAACAGTAGTTTTTGCTCATTTCAGCTACCTGAGGTCCCTCTTTTAATCTAGCCTGATATGCACGAAACATCATGTCTAGATTTTCTCGTATGGGTTCCGCTAAAACTGATCCTGATTTCTCAGCTGGATTCTCTTGATTCAATTCCTGTGAAGTCAATTCTTGGATTTTGGCTCTAGATTCCTTTAAACTTCCTTCCAACTCCGTTATCTTTTTACTCCACTTTCTCTTAATTCTTTCTCTAGAATCTTTCCAAGATTTTGTCTTTTTACTGCTAGATTCTGCAACTTCACTAGTTCCGGCTACTTTCTCTTGATTAAGCTGTTGGTTCTGTAAGAGCGCCTGGGCTCTTTTTATAGCTTGGATAGGCACGTATGTAGGGTTGGATCCATCTGCGTTATTTACAATACCTATCACGTTGATCGGTGTCACATTCGAAGCGTTAACAGGGTTCTTAAGACAATCTTTGATTATGTGCTCTTTGCCACAATCAGCACAAAAGCCTTGTATGTTAAGTACTGTGATTGTCCTGCTATCGGGGGATGTGGACAATCCTTTATGAAATGATCTCCTTGGCACCTAAAGCATGGTCCTCTAGGGCCCTGTGGTCTCTGTTGTCTTACTTGGGGCCGTGGATTTGGGTTTGTGTACATCACATTAGCATAGTCTGGCTCCCAACTAGGTTCCACTGGTGGACTATCGTAATGATATGTCTCTACGTGTTCTGGTGACTCTGTGTGATAAGCGGGTGGACTATCTACATGTGTAGAGTCAAAACTATTTGAGTGTGGGTCACTCTCTGTGATCAAAGGTGAAGAAGGCACTAAAGCCCTACTTAGATTCTCTTTGCAGCAGCGTATTTGACTGAGATGACATTCGCTGGTGGGGGTGGCTGCTGAGCTAAGACAGGTTGAGGTCTCTGTTGAGCCTGGTATGGGTAGTTCTGAGGAGGCCTATAGTAATAAGGCTGAGCATTGTATTGGCCTTGATACCTACCTGGCTGCGGGTATGCTTGCGGGTAGTTCTGTCTCACGGTTTGTTTGTTGTATGGGCAGTCCTGAGCCGTATGATTCATGTATCTTCTCTCAATTGTACAGTATTGGCCACTAGGGTTGGTTTGTGGTTGTGGTGCATTGGGACACACATTTGCCATATGGTCACCACCACAGGTGTAACAACGCTTGTTTGTTAGCACCCTAGGTTTACTAGAAACTCCTAGTTTTTGGGCCACTTTTTCTGCAAGGTCTTCTATTGAGCTAGACAATTTTGTGGATGCTAGAGATGAACAGTTTGAGTCCTTATAGACCTTTGAGAGTTCCAACTCGTCTCCTAAGTTGTCCTCAATGTCTATACAAATTCTTACACATTGCTCTAGCAATCTGGGTTCTTACTTAGCTTGTGAGGGTAGCTCTTGCATTGGACATCGTTCAACATATTGTCTAAACCTACGTCCTGCCAGTCTTACGGTTTCCTGAGGGGTCTGTTTAAAGCTATGAATCAACGAAGACATGTCATGTCTAATCCCACTTTTAGAGAATTCGGTGATGAATGACTCTAAAAAGTGATGGATGTCTCTAAATTGCCTTTGTTGCAGAGGTTGGAACCAAGTTAAAGCTGTATTCTTTAACGTTAGTCCAAATGCATTGTATTGCGTGAACATGTCTTCGACTTGTTCGGCTCTTAGTACTTGCTTGAATTCTGCAACGTGGTCATAGGGATCTCCTGTCCCATCAAAGTAATTCTTCATTGACTTTACTAATTGAGTGGGTCTCAGTATTCTTGCGTGTTCACGTGGTCTAGGTAGAGGAAAATCATCTCTACCACCTAGTACTCCATGATCTCTTTGTCTATCCGCTCTATTAGTGTTCGTGGTTGTTCTATCTCTCCCTATGGAGTGATTAAAGCTTACTTCCGGTCTCTCTTTATTTCCCTCTCTTTGATTTCCATGGGCTGAGGATGTTCCTGCCCCTTGTTGACTCGTATTCATGTTTGTTCTAGATGGAGGGAATACCAATTCACCTCTCCATGTGTATGTGTTTTTAGCGCGGTCAGGCACCACAAAGACTCTTTCTGAAGTCTCATCCAGGTATACAACCTTTCCAGGTGTATCCGGGTCCTTGAACTCGTATATCGTGATGATTCCTACTTCACTAAGTATTTCGGTCTTGTATCTCCAAAAGGCTTCATCAGTTTCTTTATTTACAAACAACTCTATGCTTCTGTTGTCCTAAGGGATCCATTCCGGGATTAGTACTCGTGTTAATACAGATTTCCCTCTAGGTGTTCTAGGCTCTTCTAATGGTTCTTTTCCTTGAGATTTTGCTTCCGTCTCTGGTTGAATCACGCCAAACTCATTGGTATTGTTTGGCTGCGTACTTAAGATGTACATCGTTCCTTCCTTGTCTATGTACGCGTCTCTCTCGAATTTCACCACTGGATGTTCCAATCCAATGGGTTGATCGGGGTTGTGCATTTGCACCACTTGCCTTCGCAAACCATCCTCATAGATGCGAGCACCTAATCGGTTGTTTTGGAGAAACTCTAGTTGCGTTCTATAGGGTCCTTCTGGTTTTTCTAAGTAGGCTACATTCAACCCTTCTTCTGGTCTTTCTGTGCTAAATGCCATTTCTGATTCGCTAGTATCTAAGCTCTCGTAGGGATAACTAGTGTCCAATTGTTGAGCCCACGATCGTGCAGTAGTTCTTACACTTGTCTCTGATGATCTAAGGCTTCGTCGGTCTGACTTACCTATATGTTTGCCCGATCTAAGGTTCATTAATTTTCTTCCTTGCACACTCAGTACTCGCTCAGATCGTCAATGATTCTTTGTTATTACTGTCTTGATTCTTTTTAGATTTCTTTAGATTCTTGTCTTAATGTATGCGTCAGGAATTCGACTTTCCGTTATAATTTTAAGTCCTCGTTCCGTCAGACTTAGGCTCTTTCCTTTAGGTTTTCGTCACACACACCTTTACTTTAGTCTTGAACTTGATAAATTTAACTCTCTTGAACTTGAGGCGTTCCTATCGTCTTAATCCACAATGCTAACGTTTATCCTAAGCTAAGAATTGACTGAGGGGGTTGAGTAATCTTCCAACCTCGAGTCAGCTTTTCTGGTTGCTCTGATGCCCAAGAAGCCGCGCTTCCCAAGCTTTATGCCCTTCACTGCCTTGCCTTTGTTGCCTTCGATTGCCCTTGCTAGACCTGGAAAAATCCAATATTAGACCAATTCACAGTTGGATGATCAAGCACTTGAGTATATACACCTTTTAAGTCCCTTCCCTTTTGCCCAAATTTTCAATGCTTGCCCCCTGGCTTCCTAGTCCCAAACTAGGTCAACCTCAAAATAGCTTGTCTAAAAATAGTCATAAAGAGCTTTCTAACGAGCTATTAAGCTCAAAAAACGGACTTCGGATGAAAAAGTTATGACCGTTCAGGCCCTGGGGGGTAAAAACTGACAAACAGGTTTTTCTCCAAACATGAGCTAAGGGGTCTCCTATGAGTCTAATCACCCAAAAATTTCTCAAAAATAGCCCCAAAATTGGCCAAAAAATGAAACCCTAAAATTTGCGATGGGGGTGCACAATCGCGATGGTTTGAAAGTGCACCGTCGCGATGGCCTGAGCGCGATGGTGTGAGCCAATCGCGATGGTCTGGGCGTGATGGCGTGAGCCAATCGCGATGGTCTGGGCGCGATGGCGTGAGCCAATCGCGATGGTCTGGGCTCGATGGCATGAGCCAATCGCGATGGTCTGAATTTTTGAAGTGTCGTGATGGTGTGAGGGTGTCGTCGCGATGGTCTGAAGTGCACCCTCGCGATGGTCTAGCTTGCCACGTGGCACCGTCGGCGCGATGGCGTGAGCCAATCGCGATGGCATGACACAATCGCGATGGTCTGAAGTGCACCGTCGCGATGGTCCGGCCAAGCCGTCGCGATGGCGTGAGCCAATCGCGATGGTGTGACACAATCGCGATGGTCAGAGACTGTCGCGATGGTCCACCAAAATGCAAATTTTGTGAATGCAGCTATGGATTCCTGTAGGCGCAGGTGTGCTCTTCACGCTGGTGTGGTCGCCTTCTCCAAATTCCGAACTTTGCAGACCATCGCGATGGTCTGACACAGACGGAAATTTCTGACAGAAACTGAAGTTTTTACCTTTTTGCAGCCTTCCTGATGCACTGGAGCTCTGTACCTGCAAGAAAACTCAAGAAAACAAAAGTACACACAAGCACAAAAGCTCTCTCTCACTCTCTCGCATGCACAAATGAGGGGAA